>OZ007581.1:29354197-29909468 GCA_963931925.1 Onchidella celtica | reverse complement strand
TTTTCCATCATTTAGCTTAGTCAGCTTTATGTTTCCATGGATTGAAAAATATTATTTGAACCACTAAAATGATCATTTTGACAAGAAATAGAAGTTTGCAGCTCTCTGCCTTCATTTCCGCCATGTTATTAATGTCAACCATACAAATATATTAAGATATTAGTACTAACTTCCCTTGGTTTGTTTTTGTTTTCGTTTTTTTGCCACTGACAAATACGTTTCAAAATTATCAAAGGTAATGAGATGAACTGTTTTTATAATGTGTGTTTGATTGAGAGAGATTGTGAACACGCCTTGTCACGAAGTGGTGAGATTTCAGATGTGTAAATGCAATGTTTTTTACCTTTCTTTGTTTTTCTTATTTTCCCCTCGTGTAATTGAAGCACTTGTCAATTAACTTGTGCCGAAGATCCCTTAGGCATTGGACCAAGTCTGTTTTTGGAGTTTACAGGGACTTCGAGCACAAGTGAGATAGTGATACAATGTATAAGTTCAAGTCTGTCTCGTTAGGTGAATCAAAGAGAGTCTGAGTCAAAATCGACGCAACACAGTTTTGACTCAGTGCTCCACGGCCGTGAAACATTATCATCTATACTGCACTGAGGGAGACATTTAAAACGACGCTAAACGAACAACGCTGTACATCACACGCTTACCTGCAGCAGTGATACTTTGCTTTGTTTTTCTCTGGTATTTTGTTAATTATAAAAGCACTTCATCATAGAATAATACCAATTCAATTATACCATACTTTCAGTTCTGGTCGAAAATTTCCATTATTATTTATTATGAACATCTTGTGTGTTACATACACAGAGGAAAGTCTCACATAATGTTTATGTACTATTGATTCCCATGCTATACGTGAAAGAATGAAATTATCAAACTGTAATGAATGTGCTAGTTTCAAACCTTTAAATGCCCCCCACCCCCCCCCCCCAGCCCCATAAAACAACAACATCAACAATACTAACATTATTGTGTACTCTAATTTCACTAAATGATAGCATAATAATAATAAACACCACCATCATCATCATTATCACCATCAACAACAACAACAACATCAACAACAACAACAACAACAATAAAACCAAACCTTTCTATACAACGAGTAGGCTCTTTAGAAGCTCTTGGTTTTTTTTTTTGAGTAACTGTGAGAGCTTTGTAGCGTTTTCATTTTCTCCTTGGAAATAATATTCCCTGTACATCAGATCTTGAAGACGAAAATAACCATAATCGCCGTTTTTTGTTTTTTTTTTAATCCCCATTTGCGTTTTAGAGGAGTAGAAATCGCATAATCGAAAGAACCTTAATGGATTACAAATTTGAAAACAACAATACAACAAAAAACAACAAGAGATTCAAACCGGCCACCCATAAAATACGTATGCTTGGGGAGGTGGGGGGGGGGGGAGGATGTAGGGATTCCCCAGCATATTAAATAATTATGAGAAAACCAAAGATGTCGTACATTGATGTTGCTGGTGAACACCTTTAGAGAAAGCATACGCATGTGGATTGGGATGGGGTGGAGAATGAGCCTCGTACTCTAACTAGTGTGATGAATTTCAGACAAGGTAGGACAAAAAGGGGCGGGGGGGGGGGGCAGGAGGGGAGGGAGGAGAGATACATCCTACAATATAGTCAAACTTTTCTATGTTTCTAATGAAATAGTCAAATACATGTGGCCCATGCAATAATATTGTGGAAGATTATAATTGAAGGGGTTAGAATTACAAGTTTTTTTGTTTTTGTTTTAGTGCATTGGCACTTAGATCCCATGTAATTCTGACCGCCTTAAATAAATGAAGGGGTTAGAATTACAAGGAATCTAAGTGCCAATGGCACATAGACCCATTCTGATTCTAACCCCTTCAATTGTTCCAAGCTATGTCGTGGACATTCACTATTCTCATGGCAGTACGCTCGTTAAAAGATGGTCCGGGGGGGGGGGGGGGGGAGGGGGGTGGGGAGCCAAGCTTACGAAGAAAAAAAGTGATGGGATGAAAGAGGAAGGGTTAATATTTTTAAAAAAACAACACCCAAGTTGTAGCCTGGTTGTGAAGTCTCTGCTTCTTGGATGGCCACAAACCAACATTGCATAGAATTGATAATCCCATTGCAAAGAACACTTATGCTTCAACTTTTCTTTTCACAATGAAAGTAAACACAATCTTTTCTTTTTTTCAAATTCATTTTGTCCCTTGAAATAACGAGGTCTTGTCGGTGTGTTGACAGTGTGCTTTTTGTGAGCGATTTTCACTTTTCAAAAAATTCCACACACATACGTTTTCTCAACGGATTCTGATTTCTGAATGTCGCCATTAATAATGGGGCTCATTTTAAAATCTATTTGAGATTTGGACTAATGTTTGGAAATGCTTTCCTCAGATCATGTCAAAATTGTGGAGATAATGATTTGGATCCACCGTTTGGAAGTGCTTTTTCTCATTTTGTGAAGAAATTGTTAAGAAATATTTCAGGTTGGATGTAAAGGTTTTGTGACGAAAATATTGTGATTTCATTTCTGCGGATGTAAAGTTATAGACGAGTGTGTCTGTTGTGGATTGTGCTTTTGAAATTCGTTTTGTGGATTACTGAATTGTCACACTGGATTAATTGAAGTGATGGACTACCAAAAGGTAAGATTTGTTACTTTAAACTTGTGGAAGGAGTACCATTTGAATTACACAACTTTAGTCGGGCATGTATGTCATTTTCCAGGTGCTAATCGATGAGCAGCGCATTTACTATAAAAACATATCCATCTAGAGGAAGCAGAGCCCCCCCCCCCCCCCCCGTGTGGCCCCCTGCTCACGGACGGTTCTAAAGTGGCGTCCTTGAAATAATAATTTTATTGTGTGACTCAAGGAACTCCTCTCAAAGTGTTTACTATATTTGTGTTTTGCTATATTACAAATGTCTATCTGCTTGTCTGTTGAGTCTTCGGGAACTTTCCACACAATGTCCCACAAGGTCCTGCTATTGTAGACACATCATCTTTATCTTATTGTGATCCATTGCGTTATTATTATCGTCCACGATCGAAACTCGGGAGGTCCTCCGCCCGTCCGCGCCAGTCAAGAAAGAGGGGACTTGTGAGCGGGCTTATCAAAAGGTTGGGTTTAGTATTTGTATAAGACAAAGAAAGAAAAAAGAAAGAACGAAAGCGCAGGTAAGGGGAAGTCTTCATCATATTATGTTTGTTAACTTTTTGGTAAGTGGCGCGGACGGGGGGAAAACCTTCCCGAAACTCCCACCGACCCGATAATTACACCCAGGGTCTCTGCCCAGCATTTGTGTGAGTGTGTGGGGGGGGGGAGGAAGGGGGACGGGAGGAGTACCTTACTCGAGCGCCACTTTGTCAGATTGTCAGATTGATAAGTAACGACGTGAGGGTCTAGTCAGTTTGTATCATCGAGGCCGTAGGCCGATGTTCGTCTGGGCAGTGGTCAGATTGACATATCAGGGAAAGCCCCCGGGGTAGCTATGTATCATCTCTTTTAGTTAGTTTCTGGCCTTTGGCGCTCGAGTACGGAACTCCTTCCAGGGGGACTCTCTATTTCAGCAAACCCCAACTCTCTCTCTCTCCCTCGCTCCTCGATACCTATCTATCTGTATGTCCATTCGTCTGTCTGTCTTTCTGCCTGCCTGCCTGCCTGCCTGCCTGCTTGCCTGCCTACCCATCCATTTGAGTATCTATCTCTATATCTGTCTGTTTATCTATTCCGTAAGCCATAAAGTACAGCTAGTATTTGATCACACCAGTTTACAGGTGATCGTTGTCCTCTTTTCGGAAAAACTTGAGTTCAAGACGTTCAGATGAGGCGTCTCCTATTCATTTCAAGTCCATATGTTGGAGCTTAAGTAACAAACTTAATTATGTTCTAGATTTTTTATCATTTTCATTATGTCTTGTTCAGTGGCGACTCGGGTGCCACTCGGGGGTTTGCCCCGGGTTTAAAATTCCTAAGGGAGCAAAATTTCAAAAGAAATAGAAAATAAATTAGAAATAATAACTTTTAAAAAAGCCCCCCCCCCCCCCCCGAAAATCTCCCAACGTTCGAACATTTTACAGTTTTTCAACATGACGGGGCAAATAAACTTTGCTCTAGCAGCTCTCGGGGTCGGGTGACGCAATACTTGTCTTGCACCAGGCGGTGGCAACCTACGCTACGCCACTGGCCTTGTTCAGAAGATCTCAAACTTTGAAGTAAAAATTCTCAAAAGTGGAGTCCAGGGAGATGTAGCACTGTCTTGCATCTTGCGGTGACGATTTCTCAATAGAACACCGGTTTTTCCTATGTATCCATAAAGTAGCCTATGTGGACGCCAGAAGGGTCTTTGGGGGTGGGGGCATGCCTCTAGCAAATGAAATGCGTACGCCTGCATGGGGGAGAAAGGGTTTCTAGACAGCATCATGCGCGTTTGTCAGCAAAGTGAGTTCTTGAATTATATAGAATTCAGTTGTTCAGAGCGTAACAGTTCATGCAAAATGGCACTTACGTTTACGAACAGCAAGGACTTTTCATGGGCATTCACTATTCTAATGGCCGTATGCTCGCATAGGAAAGGGGGGAGCAAGTGAAAAGCTTACATGGTAAGGTGGTATGAATATAGACAAAACTCTACTCAAATTGTTGAAGGTCTGTGTATGAGTGTAAATTTTTATTGATACTTGGCATACATTAGCATAAATGAATTTTATGAGAAGTAAACAATTTTTCCAGAACTCTAAATGCATTATATAGTATGCAAAATGGCAGCTGTTTAAAATTGAGTCGGATCATATTATGACCCGATCACCACCGCACGGGTTCATTGTGAGGTGGCGCGGCCAGCAGCAACTGCCACTGTCATCCCGTTGGAATCACCTTCACTTCTCCCCAATCCCCCGCCTCAGTGTACACCCTTTCCAAACAACAGCGTGTTTTGGTAATGGAAAAGTGGCCCGTCGTTAATGTGCTGTCCACGTCTTAGCTTGTGCGCTTCTGCTGTGTATAATTTTGGAATCAGTTTTCGCTCATTAAGTTCTGAATGTCAGGTATACGTAAACTTTAGATAATCATTATAAAACATACAGGATTGCAAAAAAATGCATTACGAATGGAATGCTCGCAAGTGATATAGTGTAGTAACAGTATGTGATCATTCGGGTGCACTCCATTCACATGTTGTTGTTGTTTTTTTTTATGTCCAACCACTTACCTTCACTCAAGTTGTACAGTGATTGTGTATGATAACATTTCTCCTTTGTGTTTATTGATTCTATCTTAAATAGCCTCCGCACATTGTAACTGAGTGATATCGATTATTTGTGATTCTATCTACGTTACTGAGGGGTAAAATAGAAAATTGTGTGATATATACCGGTAACTGACATATGACATTTTAAAGTAAAAATGTGGCAAAACAGAAAAGGTTGTACATTGTAGAAGTATGCTGCACAGCCTGGCGTAAGGAATCATACAGAAACACAAACAATAAACAACATAGGAAAAGGAAAGACAAGACAAACTTTCCGTCAAAAAGATAAAAACTGAAACAGTATGCAAAGGAAATCAAAGAAAAAAAAAGAAATGAGTTACTAAAAGTGATCGTTGAATTCTATCGTTTCAGAATGGTCAGGTGTTCAGACTGGGAAGAGGACTGAATACAAGACTGGCGTTCTGAGGGAGTGGGGGGGGGGGGGGGCGAAAATTGTAATAATTAGTGAGGAAGGAAATGATAGTATATAATTTATAAAATTGATTGACTGATTTAGTTATTTATTACTTATTTATTTATTTAATTACATTCACCCATTTATTCGTTCATTCATTCATTCTTTTACTTATTTAGGAAGGTCTTCCGCCCGTCCGCGCCAGTCAAGAAAACACAACTACCCCAGCCCCTTTTCGCCTGATTAGTCAATCTGACTACCGCCCATTGATACAAACTGACTAGACCCTCACGCTCCCAGGTCCATCTGACCATTCCAATGCAGGTTGTTTAAGCTTATACCTTAATCATATTATGTTTGTTTACTTTTTGGTAAGTGGCGCGGACGGGGGGGGGGAGTCCTCCCCTTATTTATTTATTGTATGTAAGTTGTTTTTTTTCTGTTTGCTTAGATCGTTATTTGGCTGCTTGCTCGCTTGCTTGCTTGCTTGCTTCATTGATTGATTGATTGATCGGTCGGTTAGTTGTCGGTCGGTAGGTCAGCGGTAAAGTACATGTAAATTCCTGGGTTCTTGTGGAGAGCGAAGTAAAAACGTGCCAAAAAGTGTCAGTGTCCGTCGTATCCCATTACTTTTGTAAAAGTTCTTCTATTTCTGAAAACTGTCTCTGAATGTTACAAATATGGGTATCACTTTGCGATGGTTTTCATTACGTACGATTTGGTTTGGTATTTAAAAAAAAGAAAAGAAAACGAGAACGAGTCTGGGGTCACGACCCTGTCGATGTAATACGTGTCACGTGCGTTCAGTAGTGTATATCTATGTTCACATACAAGTTTGTCGCATAATAATGTGGTCAAGGCCAGATCACACTTCACTCGCAAAATCACAGCAGGATTTACGTCAAATTTACACATGGGAATGATGTCTTTCTTACGAAAATCCCCAGTTGCAACATCGCTCCGACATCGGCTTGATGTAGGGAATCCACCCATAGGGTAACCCTGCCAATCCTACAGAAATCCTATACATGTCTTCGGCTGATTGATGTAAGGATGCTGGCTGGGGTGTTGCCGAGTTTATGGATCTTTCCAGAAACTGTATGTTTTGTATTACAGAGGGGAGGCTGTGGGCTCTTGCGTCTTGTTGCCAAATTAGGATTTTTTGTTGCCAACCTGTGACCACTTTCTGAAGAAAATCACTGCAGCCAATGAAAAGGTTATTGTGGAATAG
This sequence comes from Onchidella celtica, assembly GCA_963931925.1. Classification (NCBI taxonomy): domain Eukaryota; kingdom Metazoa; phylum Mollusca; class Gastropoda; order Systellommatophora; family Onchidiidae; genus Onchidella; species Onchidella celtica. Next base: position 29,902,572 of record OZ007581.1, on the reverse strand, counting down.
CTAACTAAAGACCAAGTCTAGCTTGATTCTAAAACTTTTTTTAAAAAATCACTGTGCAAATTAAACCCAATTTAGCCACATCACAAACCGCATAATAGTATACATAAATATAGTCACTCCGTCAAAATATAAGTAGATCTACATTTTTTTAGAATAAAAAAAATTAAATTAGTATCCAAAATACAGTGGGCCTACAGTGGACACAGGATGGCAGCCTAGAGTGTTAACTGTTATGGTATATATTCTTAATGTGATGTACTGAATCATTCCTGGTCTGTCGTACAATCCATAGCATTAAAAATATAATTATGTGATGGATCAGTGTTTCTCAAACTTTCTTTTTTGTCCTACGCTCCACTTCAATTTTCAAAAATTAAAAACTTGCGCCCCACCATAATCGGACACAATTAGTATACAGTAGGCTATAATTATTGTACAGACAAGATTTCAAAATATTTATTTATTCAATATGTATACATTCAAGAGAAGTTTTAATTAAAACCACACAGACAACAGAATATCTGTGTAAACAGATAAGACGAAATACACTACAAAATTAAGATTTCTGTGAAAAACCCCTAGGTCCCATTCTGAATTTCCACGTCCCAATAAAATATTGTCATGCTCCGCCTTGAGTAACCACCTAGTAACAATGCGGTAGATGGAACGACATAACAACAACGCGGGGCACTTTTCAGAAATTCGCAAAAATGGTTTGAAAACCATTGGCTTTGCCTATAAATATTTCTCATGTCGAGGTCAGCATGCAGAGGCGCATAATGTTTATTGCCAGATTTTTCTAGCACAGAGTTTTCTTTTGGTGCGACACGTGGATACAAAACAGTGGAAAGCTAGAAAAAAAACAACTATACGAATGCAATTATTGGGCTAAATTGAGGACATGCTCATATCTATCAGCACTAAGCTACACTGCCCGATTAGATACATGTATTTGCAAACCGCATATTATTATTTGGTTGCTACACCTCGATTATAGTTAAAAGACTACAAAAGTTCAACATCGTGAATAATAATGATTGATACAGCACGATCAATGTCGTAGTCTTGGCCATCTGTTTCTAAACTTGGCAGACTATACCCATGTTACCATGCAGGCTACGGAATTCGTTCACAAACAATTTGCCATTTATTGCGAGTGATCCATTTCTATTTTAAGCGAGCAAAAACCTGATTGTTTTCACTCATCTAACGTTCGAACGCAACGCAATGAAAAAATGCGTTCTGTTGGCTGTGGTGCTGCTGAACGTGTTTCTAGCCAATCGGCTGTCGCCACCGGTGGCACGCCCCCAAGGTCAAGGCCTTGCATTTTATAAACTGCGGCTCTTTGTTGTCAGCTCACAGTTGAGAGGTCGAGGATGGATAAACACTGAAGAGCGCGCGCGGGGTTGGGGGGGGGGGGCTTGGGCCGGTATCAGCTGGTTATATTTATTATATCGGTAGCTTTAGCGTGCCCATACTATCTGGGTGTGCGTATGTGTGAGTAGTGTGAGGGAAAGAGTAGACTCTATGTGGGAAAACAGGATGCTGGAGTGAGTCATGGAATGAAAGAAGCGAGACATGAGTGCATGAGTGTGCAAGTATAGGTGAGTTACAGGTAAGGTAAGAGTGAACGAAACATAAACGATACTGCATAGAGACACAAACGGATTGACATATAGATAGACGGATAGGCAGGCAGACAGACAGATTGTCCTTAAAAATGGGCAAACTATCGTTTTTCAGCGACATGCTCAATGACTCCTCCCCTTCAAACACACGCGCGCACACATGCACACACGAAGTGACGGACCTACATTTTGTGGGACCCTGAAGTTTGAACTCTTATGGGGTGTTTCGCAACCAGCAACAATAGCGCAACATCTAACGAGGTTCACACTAAAGGACTTTGCTACCCTGGCGAGGACGTCGAGGCTATATTAATTCACTTATTGAAAAAAGTTCCTCTGGGAATAGGGGCTGAAGCTTAAGTTTCATTAGTTTCACAGTAGTTCCGCTACTGCACTGACACATTATACACACAATACATGGTTAGAACTTCTGTCAAACTGTTTAACAGTTAGAGGACCATCATTTGGCGTCCGAGTGTCAATGATCGTCATCTTTGACAGCTCATGGATATAATCAGAGACTCCCTCCTCTCTCCCCCCCCCCCCCTTCCCAGAAGAGGAATAGGAAGGGGAGATGGCAAGGAACTTCGTTTATTCTGCACATTGTCCTTGCACAATGTCGATGGTTGGGCCCTACATTTTGCACATGAGTGGAATGAAAATTAAGATATTTTTAAAATTCTGGCAGTTAATACTACAGAAAAATATATCTAGCCTCTGACAGGATTAAGCACGAATCTGATGTTGTCTTAGCTTACAAGATCGCGTCTTACTCGGTGTGTTGCAGCCCTAAGCCTGGCAAGATCATAGTCATTTAATTAATTCAAAATTAATGCTGAAGGTGACTGTTTCTGTATTATCACCGCCCGTGTATATGGATATGCAGTCGACATTTAAGGCCGCTTTCCATCAGGCTTTTTTTTTTTTCTTTTTTTTTGGACATATGTGCGTGTTCACGCTTACGTCTTGCAAATGGCGCGGGTACCCTTCATTCCCGCTGTGCTTCTTTTTTCTACGTATGCCATGGAAATGCCCACAGTAAAATAGTAGAATGCATATTTTAAAACAACGCATGTCTTCTGCACCTGCAGTTTCGGTCTGTAACACATACGTAAAATGTACCAAAACAACGGACCATGGAAAAAAAAAGGGGGTGGGCGGCGGCGGGGGAAACTTTAGGCTGGTGTAAAATGATAAAGACGAGTGACATCTCATTGGGGTATATTCTATCTATTCATCCATCCATCCATCCATCCATCCATCAAGCTAATCTAATCTAATCTAATCTAATCTAATCTAATCTAATCTAATCTAATCTAATCTAATCTAATCTAATCTAATCTAATCTAATCTAATCTAATCTAATCTAATCTAATCTAATCTAATCTAATCTAATCTAATCTAATCTAATCTAATTAGGTTTTAAATTGAGTTGGTAGTGAAATCAGAAATGGTCTCACGATACTGAAAACCTCAACTTAATTATGAACGATTCGAAAAAAATTACGGTAACTGAGTTCACCCATTTTAACTGCATCATCTGAAAATCTACTAGGACTAATTTTTAAGGCACTAAATTAATTTTCTTTTTAAAAAAAAAATGAGAATCCAATTTATATTTATGCTAATTCCTTCCCGAACTTTAAGTTACATAAGCGTTACACATCTCTGCACAAGATTAGTTTACTGGCAGCCCTTTCAGCTTTTACCTCTTCGTCTGTTTCTTCTGAATGATGAGCAAGGCAAAATCGACGGACTGAAACACTGCTACATTTTAAACTGAATTTGCATTTTGCAACGATAGGCCTTATGTTGCATAATCAACTGACGGAACGGTTCACTGCAAACACCGACCTCAAACCTTCAACCTCAATCGGGTCAACTCTCGTCCTGAACCAGGTCACACCATTGGAGGCCAAATGACATCATCCTTCCAGCCGACCAATGAAACATCAAATTTTAACACTCCCCCAGTAAACTGACATCCGGGTTCTTGTGCTATCAGCTGTTCTTTCTTATCAACGATACCATTAACCTCTATTATTCGATTACACGGACATACAGTTCATACTAATGCCCTTATGATCACATTAGTAATGCACTGCAATATTTCAATCAAATAACATGCAGTATCAATGTAAAATTAAGAAATCTTTAAAGGAGGAACCAAATATATGGTTTCTTTATATTGTTTTCAGCCCCTTTTCGACTGTTCATGCAAGCGATCCCATGTAATATCGATATTTCTAAATTACTTGCGTTCGAATAGGATAGGCGTTTTGTGCCAAGAAGAAGCGGATTGTGACGTCGCGATCCTTCGGTCGCCTAGACCAGGTGAACCAGGTTGTGGTCAAAGAATATTTATTGGATTCCGGCACAGCGAGATTCGGTAAGTACTATAGTCTTTATTATATTCTATTCCAGCCATCTCTTCAAGTATAAATATTGCCTGAAAGTCGCCCTCTTTGTGCCAGCTCTCATTCAGCCCTCGCTTTGAGAGACCCATGGTTACTATTTTTAGTCCAAGGTTACTGATGGCCCGGCAGAAAGGAATCAGCTGATGATATCGTGTGAAAATGGTGGGTTGTAAGAGGCCCACAGCAGAATTCAAATTGAGCACCGTGGCAGTTTTATTTTTGGCAAGATGTTTTAAAGGTTGACAGAGACCAATGGACTGCCAATGAAATAATAATACAATGATTTTAACCGGCAATTCCAAAGGAATAGGCTAAGTGCTGACGTCATTTTTCCCTACTCCTCAGTCAAGACCAGAATCTAGAGCTCCACTGCGCAGAATGGCTCACCTTTTAACATTCAGATTCAGTCTTTCTCGACCCAGTCGAGGTTTTGTTTTGGTTGTTTTTAACAACGAAATTATAGTTGCTTAGCCTGCACATCAGATCCTGAACACATTTAATCTTTGTTTTTTCAACGACAGTGCCCTATGGCTGGCCAATAATGGTACCAAACTACCATCAGAATCAAACCTTAGCGGAAGGGCAAAATCTTAAAAAGGATTTTGATAGATATATAGATCTAGATTTTGAGATGTTAGTAATAGTAATAAGTATAGTTTTTTCTTCGCTGTCATTTTTATTAGGCTTCAAAAGGTTGTCCTCAGATGACCTCAAGTAAGTATCAGCTTTTAAAATAATGATGAAAAGTGAGACTGATGTAATCTCATTAGTAGGGAATTTTCTCAGAAATTAGAAATGTAGGGAAAATTTAGGGTAGGTAGAGGATTAGGCAGTCATTGATGTTAAATGAAATCCACTGGCTAGGTCCAAGAAATGAAAGATAATAACCGGCGTTGAATCATGCCTCGGTGAAACTCGGATTTTATTAAATGTTAACTGGGCAGTAAACTTTCCCGGTGCCCCAACAACTAAGTGAAATGATGTCCATTACTTGACAAAAATGGGAAGGTTATCACATCCAGTTATTGCCATTTGTGACTCATTGATGCATCTATAGGAACTTCTGTGTACAGGGTAGTTGCAGAGACTCCCTTGGCGAGTTGTCCTTTCGGTGGACGTTTTTAGTAAGTTAACGGGCAGTTCCGTGTTTGGTACTCAGACTTCCAATAAACCCTCTTTGGCATGGAGGCAAATGGATTTCCAACAAAATTATGTGGACTCCAAGATTTAAAAAAAAGGAAAGAAAGCCAGCGAAAAGTTCCAAATCCCAGGTCGAACATCTGAATTACCAAACACTCCTGTCTCAAGACTTCAGCAAAAACTAATGAACACTTGATGGGCACGTAAATGCTTATACAGAATGATTCCTGTGCATTTGTTTGTTGTCTTTTTATCTCAGATTTTCTGTGTATGTTCATAGAGAATGGTGGTCAATGCATGTTTTAACCCCCCTTTTTTTTTAATATCTGTATGTCATTCCTTTTTTGTCTTTTTGTGGGCAGTTCTTTATGACTCAGTTTTACTGGTGAGTTTAAATAAGTTGAACTAAAGAATACATTTTTTTTTCTCTAAAGTTTGCCGATTGTCATTCGGTGACCACTGTCAAAATCTTGGGAATATTTAATTTATTGTCTTTTTAAAACATTTTCAACGTTTTTAGTTCTGATACAACAATTTGGACTGCCTGTGCCTTTGCATAGGAAAGGGTGTCACGAGTGGAGTGAGCGATAGTTAATAATTACGGGGGGAAAGGAGGAGAGTAAAATTAACGCACGGAGACAGGGAAGAAAAGTCGTGCATGTCATGAGTGGGGGGTCTGAAGGAGGCGAAAGCGCTGTATAACTATCACTGCAAGTTAGAAGGTCCTAGGGAGCGGATCTGTGAATAATAGCCCATCGGGCAGAGATAAAAGGAAGCAGTCGAGAAGACTAGTGAGAGTCTTTCCAGTTATGACTGGTATGTAGAATGTTGATTGATTATTATGATTGATGTATTATATTATATTCGTCTATTACCATGATGTGAATAAGTATATGTGAGGAATGTGGAAGTCCTTGATATTGAATATAGCAATGTGCGCCATGAGCGATAGATGAAAGTGAGTTCATGGATTTGTAGCGCGAGTGAGTAGTGTGTACTCCGATGGAGGTGTGTTACCGTAAGATGTGTGGTGAGTGAAAGGTGAACTAGTGTGTGTACGCTTCATGGATTGTAAGGAGAGGTGGAGTGAATAGAAATGGTAGGGTATTATACCAATGTAATATTATTCTTGTAGGTGTCGGGGACGGGCCGCAGAGCCACCTCGATGAGCACAGGGGATAGGCCAGCATAGGGCCGGAGGCCACACATAGGCCAGAAGCGAGGCTGTCAGTGCAGGACAGTAGAGGCACAGAAAGTCGTGGCAGTCAGGCCACGGACAGGGACGTAGATATGAGAGTGAATGAGATACTATATTGTTGCCATGTTGATAGGCTAGTGAACTGATATTATGTTGTTGCCATGTTGATGGCTATGGAAATAATAATGTGTTATTGCCCTGCGGAGGTGCGAGGGGAGTGCTAAGGTGTATGACAATAGGAAGGTGATATTGAGAGACTGCGGTGCCAGTGAATCATTAATGTACTATTAAGGCCCTGAGGGGAGAGGCTGAGGCCGAAGTGCCTTTAGGAGTAACTACCGGATTGTGGATCCGAGGGAGCGTGTGTGTGAGAATAAGGCCGTTGTACGGCAGTCATTTCAATAATATAATATATGTAATTGCGCTATTATATGTATAATTATGTTTAATAAATGTGTGAGTCTGATGGATTGTTCTGTTAAGTGTTAACTTGTTTGTTCGTGATTGTTGTCCTGTCATAACTTATTACATCTCCCAGTCTGGGATTTGTGACATTGGGGGCTCGTCCATTGTGACTCGTCCATTTTCGTAATATTTAGTTGTAGTTAGTTAGTAGGTAATTGTGCTGTCTTGTTCGTTGGATGAATGGACATTTCATGATATGATTTATGTATAATAATGAATGTATATTGATGCATGTATTGCTATGAATAGGTATTAATTTGTATTTAAACTTTCCAGAGTGTGTGCGTGCAGCCTGAGGAGACGAGCAGCCAGAGCTCCGAGGAAAGGGAGAAATTGAAATCTAGGGTGAAAGTTAAGTGAAAATTTTGTGCCCTGGATTGAGGGCTGTCTTTTCTTCTGTCTTTTCCTGCTGTTTTTCTGTTTTCGTTGTAATTGATTATATGGGCGGTGGCGCGGGTTTGCTGTGTTGAACTTAGTTTATCCTTTTAAAAAGGTGTGGTAAACTTTGGAACTTCGTTCATCACAGTGACCAGTTCTGTAGGGACCTGTATTTTTGTTTAGATTGTAGCGTTCTATCTTCCTCGTTGTTTTAGGAAGACGTTTCTCTTGTCCCTCTTTCTACCTATCTATAGATACGTTCTTTTTTTTCAGACTCTGTTCTTGTTCGTACCTTGTTGTGTAATCGGCGTAGTTAGGTTGCAGTTTTTTCCATTATATTCTCTTTTTTAGGTCCTTGTCCTAGTCTGGTTCGTTGTCCTTGACGTACTTGTGGTCCTTCTACTGAATTTCCTTATTCTTGTCTTTTCTACTCTTTTTTATTATTAATAGTGCAGTACATTTTATGAATATAGAATTAGTTGTGCTGTAAAGGTAAATTTCTGAATTGGGTATTGTTATATCTGGTGTGATCTCAGGTCTCTGGTCGTGTCGTTAGTTATCATACCGACAGGTTGGCCGTTTTTTTAAATACATACCATAACCATAAATCTGTGAAATGGCGGAACTCCAACAACTAATGAAGTTGGGTAAGGAACTTGGCCTGGAGGGAGAGGAGCTACGCGGCTGGATTAAAGAACAGCAGGCGGATTTGCGCGATGAGCGTGCTAAGGATAGAGAGCGAGAAAAAGAGGCTAAGGCTCAGGAGCAGGAGAGAGAGGCTAAGGATAAGCAAGAGGAAAGAGAGGCTAAGGCTCAGCAACAGGAAAGGGAGTTTAAGCAACAGGAGAGAGAGGCTAAGGATAAGGAGCAGGAAAGAGAGTTTAAGTTAAAGGAGTTAGAAGCTCAGCGACAGGAGAGACAGGATAGGGAGCAGGAAAGGGAGATAAGGTTAAAGGAGATAGAAGCTCAAGAGCGGGAGACAGACGCGCGAGTAAGAATAGCGGAGTTGGAAATCAAAAAGAGTGCGCCAACAGAAACAGTTGAGCGGCAGGTACCCAATAAAGGTGGCGTTAGGATTAAGCTCCCTACGTTCGACGACCGGAAGGACGACATAGACGCCTTCCTTTACAGGTTCGAACTGAACGCACAATTGCAATGGGGGGAAAATAAGGAATTATGGGCCACGTACCTGGCGTCGCTATTGCAGGGGCGAGCGTTAACTTACTTTAAAGAGCTACAGCGCGAAGACGTGCAAGATTACGATAAGCTGAAGGCTTTGCTGCTTCGCCGATTTGCGCGTACCGAGGAATATTTCCGGGAGCAGTTTAGGCGAGCACGTGCAGATACCAGGGAGGACTTTGCTGCCTTCGTCGCGAGACTAACTGAGTATTTCGCGAACTGGGTAGACTTGGCGCATGTGGGCACGGATTTTGCTAAACTGAAAGACTTAATGATCCGTGACCAGCTGTACGCGTCGTGCCACAAAGATCTGGTGGCTTTCCTGAAAGAGAACGAACCCGCGACGGTGCAGGAGGCGTCTAAGTTGGCGGAGGCATACCGTACGGCGCATCCGTCCAAACCAGTCGCCAGGGCGTACGTCCAAGATGCTGGCTACGTCGCCGTTGTCGAGGGGTCGCCGGCAGGACTTAGGGACAGGTCGCGTCAGCGTGGTGCCTATAGCGGGCAAGCCCAGGGGCAGCGTAGGGGCTATCACCAATCACCGGCATATGGATCCGGTAAGTTTGACCGAGCAGGAGGGCTAGGTCGCGGTAATGGCCGGGGCCGACTTGTGACCTTTGCCGATGACCGACGGCATAGGGACTCTAGTTCGGGTCGCGAGGGGTCACGGGGACCCAGGCCTAGAGCAGCACAGGGAGCGGAGTGTTGGACTTGCGGACGCGTGGGTCACTTTTCGCGCGAGTGTAGGGCCGCGAAGTGTTGGAACTGCGGAAGAGCAGATCACATCAGCGTGAACTGCCCTGCAGGTAGGATAGCGGCGAACGTGGACAGTAGCTCCAGTCCATGTTCCCCAAATAAATTTCATCATGCGGCTGCGTGCGTTACATCGGACAACGGAGGCGGACAGTATTCTAAGTGTCCCAGTTGTGAGAAGTTATTATCTTCCGGTGTTTTACCTTGTGGGAGAAAGATCCCCGTTATAAATTCATGTCATACAGGAGGTGGTCTTAGGGTTTATCCGGGGTTTGTTGGGGACGAACCGGTCTCGGTTTTACGAGATACAGGATCTACCGTTGTGGGAGTGCATAGGGACTGCATTCGGGATTCACAGCTTACAGGTGAGACTGTCCCGTGCATCCAATTTTCGGGGGCCATTGAGAAATTACCCATGGCAAAAATAATGATAGATACACCTTTCCTTAGCGGGGAAGTCGAAGCAGTCGTTGGTTGTTTTCCAGGCGCCCAGCTCATCATTGGGAATGTATCACGGGTAGGTTCCCCTTCCGATGAGAACGTGCAAGCATGGTCGCAATCAAAAGGTATTGACTTTTGCGCCGCGGTCGAAACACGTCGACGAGTAGCGGATAAAGATAAGATTAGACCTTTGGCGACGCCAGCGGTCAACCTAGATATCACGCCAGAGCGCTTGGCGAGACTACAAAGGGAGGACCCATCATTAAACCCATGTTTTGGGGAAGCGCGAACCGAGAAAACGAGGAGATATAAGAACGGGTCGTCCTCCTTTTTTGTCCAGGGGGGCATTCTGTTCCGTATGTACGTCACAGTGGCTTCCGTTCAAAAGCAGGTCGTCGTGCCACGGTCGTTAATTGCTACAGTATTGCGTCTGGCCCATGATGTTCCATTAGCGGGTCATATGGGAAGTGCTAGGACCAAGGAGAGAGTTCTGAAAGATTTTTATTGGCCGTCAGTATACAGAGATGTACGTTTATATTATAAGACGTGCAGTGCGTGCCAAAAGACGACGCATAAGGGTCGTACACCCCAGGCCCCTCTTCAAAAGATCCCCACGGTTTCGGAACCGTTTAAAAAGGTTTCAGTACCTTGTTGATTTAAGAGAAAGACTATCTTCAGCGCGCACTATGGCAGAAGAAGCTTCGGGTATCGCTTCGAAAAGAGCAAAAGACTATAAGGATAGAGGGTCCAAACTGAGAATTTTTAAGCCAGGAGACAAGGTTCTGCTGTTGTTACCTACGGACCATAATAAGTTATTGATGACATGGAAAGGCCCTTATGTTATTGAGCGAGTTGTTTCAAAGGTAGATTACGCTATCCACATTGATGGAGCGAGTAAGGTTTTCCATGTTAATATGCTACAGAGATTTTATGAGAGACCACAGTATCTGTGTGCACAGGCAAGACCAGAGGAGACTGTCTTCTCTACTGCTTGTACGGGGGTCGTAGACCAGTTGGACTGTGACGTAAGCGACACCGAGGCGCAGGAAGAGTTACAAATTCAATTGCCGGAGTTAACTCCGACACAAGGTTACAGGGACGTAAAAATTAACCCTGACCTTACGAGTTCAAGGAGTAGGGAACTTGAGACCCTATTAGCGTCATTTCCGGATGTTGTTACGGATTTGCCGGGTCGCACTACGGTGATTCAGCACCAAATAAAGTTGACTTCGGATAAGCCAGTATTTCTTAGACCGTATCCGTTGCCGTTTTCTTCGAGAGATAGAGTCATAAAGGAAGTTGAGTCAATGTTGAAGTTAGATGTGATAGAACCATCAACATCGCCGTATTCATCACCCATCGTCCTCGTGAAAAAACTTGATGGATCGGTGCGGTTCTGTATTGATTTTCGAAGATTGAACACTATTACGGTAGGCGATAGGGAGCCTATCCCGTTCCAGGAGGAATTAATAGCTTCATTGGCCGGGTCCACGTGGTTTTCCAAGATAGATTTGACGAAAGGGTATTGGGAAATCCCGCTTACTGAGGAGTCTAAACAATACACGGCGTTCCAAACGCCCATTGGATTATTCCAATTTAAGGTCATGCCATTTGGGTTGGTAAACGCGCCAGCGACGTTTGCACGATTAATGAGATTAGTGTTGAAGGACATACCTAATGTCGTGTCATTCTTTGACGATATAGCATGCCATACGTCGACATGGTCTGATCATATTCAGACACTAACAGTAATTTTTCAACGATTACGTCATTTTGGGTTAACTGCTAAACCCGCAAAGATGGATTTGGCATGTCCAGAGATAATATTCTTAGGACATATTGTGGGTAGAGGTGTTCAGAGACCTGAAGAAACAAAAATTGACAAGTTAGTAGGGTTGCAAATCCCTAAAACAAAGAAACAAGTCAGAAGCTTAGTGGGAATTTTAAATTATTACAGAAAGTTCATTCCAAATTTTTCCTCCTTGTCATCTTCTCTTACTGACCTTACTAAGAAGGGACAACCCGATAAGGTCCAGTGGACGTCTGAATGTCAGACATCATTTAATAATTTGGTGACAGCATTATCATCGTCACCCATTTTGATATTACCCGATTTTCGATCTAATTTTATCCTCAGAACGGATGCGTCGGACTCTGGTGTCGGCGCTTGTCTTCTACAGGAGAAGAACGAATGTCTCCATCCTGTATGTTATGTCAGTAGGAAGTTATTGCAGAGAGAAAGAAAGTATTCTGTGATAGAGCGTGAGTGTCTTGCCATTGTGTGGTCCGTCCAGAAATTAGGACGTTATCTCATGGGACGAGAATTTTGTATCCAGACGGACCACAAGCCACTGACATTTTTGTCGAAGAATCGTTCGTCCAGCCCACGCTTGTCTAGATGGGCATTGGCTTTGCAGCCGTATACCTTCGTTATTCAACCAATTCCAGGAACCAGCAATCATATCGCCGACTACCTTAGTCGAGCCTAGGGGAAGATTTCGGGAGCTTATACATCGGAGGACAGGAACATTGACAGGATCTGTGTGAATGAGTCGACTTAAAATATTGACATTATAAATATGATATGAAGAATGGTTGATAGGTTGAATGGTTTTTGATTCTGTATTAAGTATTGTGGTTAGTTAGCTATTCATGATGTGACACATATATGCATATTGCAGGCCATATTGATCCCCATATTTTCCCCTGATTTCGGTATTTTATATACTGGGGGAACTGATAGGTCATTTTTCTAGTGTAGGTATTGCTCACGCTCACTCGTTGACAGTCATCTTGATGCGATTTGAAATTAATTGCATTAATTTTTTTGGGGTGGGGGATGATGTCACGAGTGGAGTGAGCGATAGTTAATAATTACGGGGGGAAAGGAGGAGAGTAAAATTAACGCACGGAGACAGGGAAGAAAAGTCGTGCATGTCATGAGTGGGGGGTCTGAAGGAGGCGAAAGCGCTGTATAACTATCACTGCAAGTTAGAAGGTCCTAGGGAGCGGATCTGTGAATAATAGCCCATCGGGCAGAGATAAAAGGAAGCAGTCGAGAAGACTAGTGAGAGTCTTTCCAGTTATGACTGGTATGTAGAATGTTGATTGATTATTATGATTGATGTATTATATTATATTCGTCTATTACCATGATGTGAATAAGTATATGTGAGGAATGTGGAAGTCCTTGATATTGAATATAGCAATGTGCGCCATGAGCGATAGATGAAAGTGAGTTCATGGATTTGTAGCGCGAGTGAGTAGTGTGTACTCCGATGGAGGTGTGTTACCGTAAGATGTGTGGTGAGTGAAAGGTGAACTAGTGTGTGTACGCTTCATGGATTGTAAGGAGAGGTGGAGTGAATAGAAATGGTAGGGTATTATACCAATGTAATATTATTCTTGTAGGTGTCGGGGACGGGCCGCAGAGCCACCTCGATGAGCACAGGGGATAGGCCAGCATAGGGCCGGAGGCCACACATAGGCCAGAAGCGAGGCTGTCAGTGCAGGACAGTAGAGGCACAGAAAGTCGTGGCAGTCAGGCCACGGACAGGGACGTAGATATGAGAGTGAATGAGATACTATATTGTTGCCATGTTGATAGGCTAGTGAACTGATATTATGTTGTTGCCATGTTGATGGCTATGGAAATAATAATGTGTTATTGCCCTGCGGAGGTGCGAGGGGAGTGCTAAGGTGTATGACAATAGGAAGGTGATATTGAGAGACTGCGGTGCCAGTGAATCATTAATGTACTATTAAGGCCCTGAGGGGAGAGGCTGAGGCCGAAGTGCCTTTAGGAGTAACTACCGGATTGTGGATCCGAGGGAGCGTGTGTGTGAGAATAAGGCCGTTGTACGGCAGTCATTTCAATAATATAATATATGTAATTGCGCTATTATATGTATAATTATGTTTAATAAATGTGTGAGTCTGATGGATTGTTCTGTTAAGTGTTAACTTGTTTGTTCGTGATTGTTGTCCTGTCATAACTTATTACATCTCCCAGTCTGGGATTTGTGACAAAGGGGATGGGGCAGACAGAAAGAGAGGAAGGGGGGACATGTGCCATTAGTGCCAAAAAAAAAAAAGCCTAATGTACCTAAATTCCCTATCCACGCCATGTGTAACAGCTGCTTACGTTAATCTTGAGATGTCTTCGTCACTGCAGGGGCTATTTTTAACCTACTGGCGGCCTTAATGTGACTTGCTGCACAGTCAGCTTAGTGGAATTTTGGTTGCGAGTCAGTGTTCACTGATCGCAAGGCCCATTGTTACTGCTTTCTTTACGGCGTTCATCGCCTCTCTCCACACCACATTCAGTCCTTTTTTTTGAAAAATTGTGGTTGCATTTGGCAAATCTTTTATCAGATATCATTTTGCATGACAACCCTTAGTGTTAGAGACAGGCGGAAAATAAAAGCATTGGTATGTTGCAAAACTATGGGAAAAGAAAAGTGAAATGCAATGGATTTAACCCAAGTTGTGCAAGTATAAAAAACTCTATAGCCCAATGCAGATTGACCAAAGTAAACCTGTCTGTGCAATTATCTGGGCAAAATATCAAAATTGATTTCTGCTGCAAACTGTTGAAAATCAGATCCTGGAAAAAACCCGGTGTAGTGTCCATTGCCTGATAGCCAAATAAAAATAATAATAATAATAATAAATGGCATTTAATTTATATAGCGCCTAACCCTGTTTGACAGGCTCTAAGCGCTTTACAGAAACAACATGTCAACCACAGAGCAGAATGGAGCTGCCTGCGAAGCGCTCAACACACTGCACTGCTTCTTTCTCTCTCCCTGTCTCGCTCACTCTCTCTCTATCTCAGAGCAAATTGTAACGCAGCCTGTTAGGCGCAGTTCACAACTCACAACAGTTCACAACTCACAGCAGTTCACAACTCACATCAGTTCACACAACACACAACTCAAATAATATTTGAATATTTATTAATAACAATACATATTTAATAATGAATAATAATAAATTTTGTTGTTGCTGGTGGGGGAGGGGGGATGATATGAATAAATTTTAATCTATTAATTTCAATGTTCAATTTTGCCCGGGCAGCGGCCTTTCGGCCTGCTCTTTACGATTTCCAACTGCCAAGGTATCTTTAACGTGCGCAACGTGCACACGGGCCCTCCGAATTTTTTCGTCCTTATCCGAGAAGACTAGGTACTCGATCCTACCCCCCCAATAGGACCAGGGACTTGAAAATATGAGAAAAATCCAATTTCCAACATGCCTGCACTGCCCGGGTTTAGAACCCGGGACCCTTGGCACTAGAGGCGAGCACCTTGCCTCTAGACCACCTTGTCCCCAACTATGTACTAATTTCAGAGCTAACCCTCATGTCATTAAAGGACTTGCCCCATTAGTCAGGGGGTCTTCCAATGGGGCCCCTGTTCTTTAATGAGTAACAGGCCAGCAGAATGCTGTTCTTTCAGTGTTAAGCCTGTTGTCATTTAGTGTCACAAAGTGTGTCAACATTATTAGTTCATCAGTCTTCTTTGAAATCTAAGATTCATATGATTTATATTTTTTAATGTTGCCTAATATTAGTAATAAACAAGAAAAGCTTTATCGTTCAGAAAAGGGATGCAAAACTCCAATATAATATGTGCACACAACAACAAAAAATTGGTTTAAAATTACATGTTTATTTTGTATTCCAATTTTTTAATCTTTTGTTATTTTTTTTTATTCGATATTATTTGCCACATTCTGTAAATAAATCTGAGACAGGTACTAAATCTTGGGATAGATAAAACTTTTGAAATAGAATGGTTTTTTTTTTAAGGGGTGATGGGTTCAAATGTGATTTTGAAAAGAAATGGGTGACAGGGTCTCTCCCAAACCTTGTGGTTGTAATAATTGCAATAGCATTATTATTGCCAGGACTAGGAAGACTTGCGCGTTTGAGAGACACAGAGCGTAACACACGCACATAGAGATTTGGAAAGGGGTTGGGGGGGGGGGGTGGGGGACAGACAGAAAGAGAGGAAGGGGGCGACGTGTGCCATTAGTGCCAAAAAAAAAAAAAAAGCTTAGCTTACCTAGATTCCCTTTTCACGCCACGTCTGACAGCTGCTTGGTTTAATCTTGAGACGCCCTCGTCGCCTATTTGAGGTCTTTATTTTAGGAGGTTCGCTGCCCTTGGCATTTACACCTCACTTTACTTGTTTTATTATTTCTTGTTCTGGGGGGGGGGGGGGGGGGGGGGAGATGATATGGATAAATTTTAATCTATTAATTTCAATTTTCAATTTTGCCCGGGCAGCGGCCTTTCGGCCTGCTCTTTACGATTTCCAACTGCCAAGGTATCTTTAACGTGCGCAACGTGCACACGGGCCCTCCGAACTTTTTCGTCCTTATCCGAGAAGACTAGGTACTCGATCCTACCCCCCAATAGGACCAGGGACTTGAAAATATGAGAAAAATCCAATTTCCAAGAACTACTCGATCCTACCCCCTAATAGGACCAGGGACTTGAAAATATGAGAAAAATCCACTTTCCAACATGCCTTGGCATGAGAGGCGAGCACCTTGCCTCTAGACCACCTTTTTTAACCTGCTGGCGGCCTTAATTTGGCTCGCTGCACAGTCAGCAAAACTTGACCGCAGTGCAGGCGCACCTTTTGTCTTCACTCGTGATATTTTCTCTCTTCTCCTGCCTTTGTTCTTTGCACACATCCTTTCTTGTGGTTTTAATTTTCTTTACTCTGGTAGCGCAGTGCCCCCTTTCCGCCTTTTATTAGCCTCCTCTTCCCCGTAGTCATTTTTCTTTTCTTAATAACAACCGGATTTAGACATAATGAGGCCGAAAGCTTTATGTGTAGGCAGTATGTGTATTCAGTAGCATTGCACAGTTTGACCGCCGAGTGTAAAAGGGGGCAAGAAATTGAATACTCCATCATGCACAATAACAAAAGCCCAGGTAGGGGAGAGGGGTTGTTGCTCCAAGTGCGAGCTCAAACATCTATTGTAATAAACTAATAGACTGCAATTTTTTTCAAAAATTACAAACTACAAGTCTGATGTTGTAGGGGGCTTCTTCAGATTGAGAGTTTCTAAATTGTACCTAGTTATTCATAATTTCATATGTTGGTTTGTGTGTAAATTTGGCTCAGATCAGGCCAGCAAAATACTTAACAAAATATTATTAAAAAAAAAGAAAAGAAAGAAAATCTGTGGGGTCGCAGAAAGGCACGGAACAAAGTCACAATGTGGCAAAAAGAAAAAGTTGTATGTATGTATTATTTTTTACGCGAGGCTTTGCATGCTACATACGACTTTTCTTTTTACGACATTTTGACTCGACATAGTATTAATAATCCGGGTAATATTGCCTGATGCAATTGAGCAAAAATGTGCCAGTAATTGCTCTTTAATAATTGAACGCTAGCTGTGCTGAAAATAATAATAATAATAATAATAAGTCATTTCTATAGCGCCTGATTCCACAGAAGAGTGCTCTAAAGCGCTTAACAGTTCTCTCAGTCACACAACACACATTTTCATCAACCTATACCTAATCACTGTCTCAAGAATGTTACATATCCTGCGTATACGCTTTTGTAAACAACGCTGTTTTAAGCACATAATAATTATGTACATGGCTGTGTATTAAGCTCATGCCACAGACAATACCCAGACACCCCCCCCCCCCCCAAATAAACAAACAAAAACAACCCACAAACTTTTAAAACAATTAGATCAGAAATTCTTGAAATAGTTTCGCCAATGAAACCGAAGCGTGAAGAAGAGTGTTGCATCGTGAAGGGACAAAACAGGGGGGTGGGGGGACTTCAGGAACTCTGTTTTTCTAGTACGATAAAATAAAATGTCATAATAATTTGTCGCCAGCCAAGTAGACCAATAACAGCCTTGATGCTCTGCCATGTTTCAAATAAAAGGGGTTGGTGTATGGGGGGGGGGGGGCATCCTAATCTGGCAGATGGAAAGGTTATAATATGTATGAACTGGGGTCAGCCCGTGGATATGTTAAGATACTCCACTGCTTAACAGTTACCACATGGGTAATATAATATGGTCCTCTGAATCAATACCGGGCTCGGAATACTGAGGAATGTGTGTATATTTGTAGGGCCTGAGGTGAGGGGGTGGGGGGGCTGGCGTGCATGATTTAAAAAAAAAAAACAAACCTTCCGGAGAAAAAATACACGTAATACCAACCCGGGGAAGGAAAATGATCTTGCCAGGGGGGTAGCGCGCACTATTTCTGGTCATTTGCTAAACCAAGTGGCGTGGACATGATAGATGACAGGTGACTATGTTGGCTGACCTTGAATGTCGGATGACACATGGCTGGGACAGTCCACATGTCATGTCAGCACTTCATTAGGTGGATTTCATGCCACTCTGGTGATGTTTATTGGGCGCCACGTTTTTTTTTTGTACAATATCCTTTTCATGCACAACATAGAAAGGAATGTGATAGCTACTGTATTTTAACCCCTTGAATGCCAACGGCATTTTGTTGTGAATAACCTTTTCTATGTGGCTGTGAATTTGGGTCATACATATTTACGAATGTTTAGACATTTGATAGAGTTTGCTTTCGAAGTTTCCATTCACCCTTTGAAATCACCAAAATAACCAAAGTCAAAAGTAACAAGGATTGTAAACATCATAGCAATGCTACTTTGGCAGTGAAATGGTTAATGCTGCCTTCATGCCTTGAGTTTTGTGGATAAAGGAGGAAGTAAAGTCTGTGACAACCATCGGGGAATCTCTCTACTTTCAATTGCTGGCAAAATATTGGCAAGAATGCTTCTGAATCGCCTTCTTGATCACCTCTCGTCAAATGACTTGCTTCCCGAGAGCCAATGTGGCTTTCGTAAAGAGAGGGGAACGGCGGATATGATTTTTGCTGCCAGACAGATTCAGGAAAAATGCATGGAACAAAATAAAGCGCTGTATATCACATTTGTTGACCTCACAAAAGCATTTGACACCGTGTGTCGTGAAGGCCTCTGGAAAATCTTGGCGAAGTTTGGGTGTCCACCCGAATTCATCACAATAGTGCGCCAGTTTCATGATGGCATGCAAGCTGCAGTCATAAGCAACGGCAGTGTTTCAGAGCCCTTTGCTGTCACAAATGGGGTCAAACAGGGTTGTGTCTTAGCCCCAACTCTGTTCAGCATCATGTTCTCTGCAATGCTACAAGAAGCCTTTAGCTCTCCTCCTCAAGGGGCAAGCATCAAGTACCGAACTGATGGCAGTCTATTCAACCTCAGGAGACTTCAGGCAAAAACCAAAACCAAAAGTACTCAAGTCTGTGACCTACTATTTGCTGATGATTGTGCACTTCTGGCACACGATGAGGATAGCATGCAAAACTGTGTTGATAAGTTCTCTAGTGCCTGTGACAACTTTGGCCTCACAATAAGCACAAAGAAGACGGAAGTGCTCCATCAGCCTACTCCAGACGACAAGTATCCTGTGACCCCAAATATCAAAGTCCATGACAGTCTTCTGAAGGTGTCGGAGAACTTCACCTATCTTGGCAGTACACTGTCTTCCGCGGCTCGTGTTGATACTGAAATTCTCTCAAGAATCAGCAAAGCCAGCTCTGCATTTGGCAGGCTTCGAAAGAGAGTATGGGATGTCGCCGGCATTCGCACAGACACTAAGCTGAAAGTGTACAATACTGTGGTCCTTCCCACCCTACTCTATGGGGCTGAAACCTGGACAGTGTACCAATCGCATGCCAGAAAGCTAAATCACTTTCATCTGGCCTGCCTTAGAAAGATCCTAAGGATCAAAAATTAATGGCAGGATAAAATTCCAGACACTGAGGTCCTCAATCGTGCCAAGGAATTGAGCATCTTCTGCCACCTGAAAAAAATTCAGCTACGTTGGGCAGGCCATGTTGTCAGAATGCCCGACTCCAGACTCCCTAAGCAAATCTTCTTCTCTGAGCTCTCCAATGGAACGAGGAATGTTGGGGCCCCAAAGAGACGTTACAAAGACACTCTCAAGCAATCACTGAAGGCCTTTGCCATTGATGTGAGTGAGTGAGAAAATTGGGGCATATTGTAGTAATTAAATAAGACTAATTTTATTTTGAAAGTGGCATGTTCCCCCCCCCCCCTTTTTTTTTTCCCACTCGATCTATGTGAGTGCACTGGCTTGCCTCGAGAAACAAGGGGGTAGGGCGATGGGGTGCACTTTATAACAGAGAAAATGACGTGGGGCTGCAGCAAAGTGTGGAATGGAAATGGTTTAGAGATGTAAAATTTGCAGCATGCACACAGTCCTAGTTGGCAGGGCCAGAAGTTGAACTTTTTTTGGCAGCTCGTTGTTCTTAGTTAACCTGAGAATTCGTTTGCTGTTCGTTTTATCGCACCAAGATCTTTCGGGAAGTCAGCAGTGGGCCTGGAGGTGGGTTTCTCTAATTCTCAAAACTGCACAGTTTATTTTTGTTAGGGGGGGGGGGGGGGTTCCGCCTGAAGGTCACCATCGACAGGTAGGTCAACACCGGAACTTTAAAGTCAGAAGATGTTCTTCTTCTGAGTGCAACTTAAGTGTGGGAACCTTGAGAAGTGCGTTTTCAAACAGTTGCGGATGGCTGCAGTTCCAGTGCACATGTTGTTGGTTTTAATAGTAAACACATTTTTTGGGGGGTAAATATACATTTTTTTCTGTTGTTTAAGATTATTATTTTTTAAAAAAGTAAATACGTCTTTGTTTTGTGTATGTTGGTGTTTGCTGTTCTTTACGTCTGCAGCGCCTTTTATCCTCACGTTAAATTATTATGTTGGTCGTCGTCTTTATCATCATCATATGTCGACTTTTCCCGGTCTAAGCTTCTGCCTTTCGAGAATTTTGCGCGGTCTTCTTTCTCAGTCCTTTTTTTTTGTTTTCTCTCTCTCTCTTCGCCAAAGCGTCTCACCTTTTTTTTTTTTTTTTTCTATTTTGAGTCGATGAGGAAGAGGTGGAGGAAAATGTCATGTCCGTTTCATTATCCCTCTGCTCCCACAAGTTTTTCTGTTTTTATTATTGTTATTGCTATTTTAACGGCATTTGCCTTCGTTGAGAACTGCCTGTTTGGGAACGTTCACTCAGTGCATAGAGGGGCAACATGACTACATGCTCAGTATTATAGTTGTGCGCCTGCATAGAAGCACGTATGCCACTTTATAGTCATATGTTTTGGAAATTTTTTATTGATTATAGCTTTTTCTTTTGTTGTTGTCATTAAAATTTTTTAAACAATACATTATGTCCTACACTATTACAAAGAAATAAACATAGCCCTAAAGAGATAATTATTTATCAAGCGATTCTAGACTCTGCCAGGAGAAAGGGCAGAGAATTGCCAACATCGAGAATTATCTCCGTTAAGTTGATGCTGATTGATTGAGAAAAGGCTGCGTTGGCTGTTTTCAGTTTGGAGTTTTGTTTGAGGGTTTTGTTTTCGATTTATCGGGGTCGGTCTATTTTCATGGACGTCCTTTTTTTCCCTGACATTTCATGATCGTAAAACAATATTAGATATAATATTTTTTCTTCTGTTAACTGACCCTGAAATGTGGGCGTGCTTGTGAGTCATCGAGGAAAAAGACAAGAAGGAAAAAGAACCAAACAAAGAGTCTTCTGTTTGAGCCCATCCTTGTGTTTTGATATCGATTACAGTGATAGGCTATGCTGTTTATCTCGTGGACATTGTGGGGGGGACACGGTAAATGTCGTCAGTTGTGTGAGAGTAATGCCTTAGCCAGGCAGATTAAAAATATAATCACCTGTGTCACATTTCTAGAACAGATTTGGTTTTTCAAGATAAATTATTCTGTGTGCTAAACAGATAATATGATTTAGATGCACCCACCATAATCTGCAATCAGAACTGCTTGGCACGTGAATGTAATTTTTTTTGTCTTCTCGTTTTCTCAAAAAAAAAACAAACAAATGAAACCGCCTCATTTTGAATTAGGTGTTTTTTATCTTGGCGATAACGGGGGGGGGGGGGGGATTTCTGTTTGCAAAAGAAGATAACGAAGGGTGGGGGTCCCCCCCCCCCCCACACAGTGTTTGCCATTCTGTAAATTCGCAGGAAGAAAACACTCCGATGAAGTGCTGCCAAGAGGAGCAAAGTGCTAAAGATATAAATTGTGGCCGATATTTTGTGGGGTTTTTGTTTTGTTTTGTTTGCATGTCCTTGTTTACGCCATTCTCACCTACATACCCGGTCCACATCAGCAGTTCAAGAAGTTCATTGCCAGTTTTCAGCTTGATCCAGTCGTCATCTGTTGTATCTTATGCGTTGATTTGGGCGCATTGTGTTTTTGCACAAACGATGAAAATTAAACAATCACGAATTAAGGCCCTCTTCCATGTTTTTTTTTTCTTCATGCGTTTTACGTACGTACGTATGACGGACCGACACTGCCAGTACAGACGTCGTCCACACTTTAGTAAAAACAACAACAACAACAACAAATCGCCTCACCATGCGTGGTTTTTTTTTTTTGGTAGGGGGGGGGGGAGATTGTACATCCGTATGACTAAATTATGGAAGCATTTCTTGTCCCGTAGAAATGTCATGAATGAAATAGTAGGGTGCGTATTTTCAAATTACGCAAGTTGTCTGCAGCTGCAGTTTCTCGGCCCATAATTGCATTTCAACACATTTTTTTTTTCTTTTCAAAATAGACTCACACTTCCATTGGTATATTTTATGCTAATAGCAGATTTCAGCGTGGTCAGAAGTTCATTGTTTTTGTGAATTACTGTAGTACTGTATATGTTATGATATTTATAGCAAATCTGAACGAGGCATTCGCAGCAAAAAGTGCGTTGTTTGTTGTTGTTTTTTTGCCAGATAGTAAACTTGGTGCACCAGCAACGGGGGATTCATGTATGCAGCGTTTTTTTTTTTACCTGTGCTCGCTCCTCTTTCTACCTGTCAAGGCCCCCCTCCCCTTTTTATGATTAGTTTTAAGTACAGGTGCTAAATTGCCGTGGGAACGGATGGGGGAATTCTGATGACGTCAATGTGCTCTTTTGAAATTTGCAGTCAAGCAAGTCCCGTTACGACTGAAGCCGACTTGCTCTTCTCCCTCCCACCTCCTTGCCCGTAGGAATCACCGACTGGCACATTGGCCTTCATCAGTAGATCACTAGTTTATTCCCCCAGCCCCCTTACGCCCCCCGCCCCCCCCCCTTTTTTTTTTTAAATTCCATTTTTCTATTGCTCTTTTGTGTTATTTTGGACTTTACTTTTACTTGCCTGTTGTGCTTAACATTGTCATCATTTTCATTGTTTCGTATTAAAACATTTTTTTTTGACGCACACATGCATTTCTTTTGCATGTTTATCTCTCGTGCATTCACATTTGGACACCCCCCCCCCCACCTCCCCCCATCCCCACCCCCACTTTCTCTCTCTCTCTCTCTCTTAGGAGTACGGTATGTTCTCTTTTTTTATCTCCCACCCCGTCTCCCCCAAGATTATGTTACTGCTGCCAGATGTAGGTACCGTAGGTCTAGTTTCTAAGTGAACCGCACGGGTTTATCACCCAAGAGTTGTGTAACATCAGGTGGTTACGTGGTAAAACGTCGTAAAAAAAAAAGCAAAGTAGAAAAAGACAGAGAAAAGAAAGAAAGAAGCTCATGGCGTCAGCAGTGCCGAGAATTGAGAAACTTTGGAGTGCGCCGGGTACTTTGAATTACCTGCGCATGGCATCACTTGGAACAGCGGTTTTCAGCACGGCAGTTTGCGTGGCCCCGAAGGAAAGGAGATTTTTAGTATTAGGTGCTGGCGGTCTGGCGAAAGTGTGGGCTGGGCTTGGCACTGCTTACCCTACAGTTGCGATGGTGATAATCAGTGCGCATGATTGTATAAATTTAACCACAGGAATCAACTCGTCTCGTACGAACTTGAATTCAGTGAAATAAACAGGTATTTCTATACAAAAAGATAACTTAAAACATAGTTGTAAGTTTTTGTTACTTTCTCATTGTTCAAAAACAAAAATACTGGCATTAGTAAATAAATGATTAAATGAACCAATAAATAATGACATAAAAGATAATAATAGCATAATATAATGATACATAGATGTATATAAAAAATACAAAATATTTGCATTTTTATATATTTAGTCAAAACAAAAACACTGGCTTAAGTAAATAAATGAGTAAGTGAATAGTAAGAACAGCAGAAAAAAAAAAAAAAAAGTAAACCATTTGCAATCATCTTTATTCAATTTATGGTGCTCCAGGTTCGGAACCACGACAATAATCTTTTGTGATAACACTAAGAGAAATGCTAACAAGAGGGGTGAAGGTCACTTGTGTCTTAGAATGACGTAGTCGGGAAACCCTTAGGTTGAAAACCAACGAATTACGTCATGCCATGCAGGTGAAAAGAAGGAAAAAAGAGGTGTTTTGCGGCAAGTTCGTCAACATACGCATAATCGGGGGAGTTCATTGTAAATACGTTCTTTATCTTCAAGGTTTTTTTGCTTTTTAACTGGTTCTGCCAGACTTCTTCTGAGCTTGTGGGAACTGGGGAAAAGGGGTATGAACACGTAAACATTGGAGTTATTAGATCCCGTTGACATACAGAGGCAAACAACTCATAGGAAGTGTCTACTTTCACTTCACTGCGTGAAAGGCCAGACTTAGGGACAATAATATTATAATAATAATGATTAAAAAGGATAACAATAATAACCATAAATAATAATCATAATATTAATCATAATAATAATGTCACAGGAATCAAAATGTTACCACGCACATCAAAGTGTTACCTCTCATTTTAATTTACAGAACACGATTGTTTTGGCCACTATTTAAAATATTTTTGCTCAAAGCATCAGAAGTTCCCGTCAGTGGTTTGGAAAAATGAGAGGAAACTTTGCTTATAACAGTAACATTTTATTGAATGAAAGGTCTTGATGGGCAATTTTGGTGAGCAGTCCTTCTATAATTATGTTCCTTGTAAGTTAAGGTTGGTCTTTCTCTATTAACTTATACTCTGACGAGAACATTATAACAATTGAATTGTTACATTCAACGCCGCTTGGGTTTAGTTATTTCGATACATTGATTGACCACCAAAAGATTAAATAAATTCCCTGTTTATCATGGATGAAATGACATATCGTGACCCTAGTTCTTGTTTGTTCTATCTCCATTTTCTGAAAAACTGGAGATCTTTTAGTATGTAGAAAAGGTATAACAAATGCACATTTTGACACTTGTTTCAAATGCGTTGTGGCTCTTGTCAGGTTGTTTCACGGTTCCGATGTACTCAACTCCCCATCCATCATATCATAGTAACTATAATAACGACGCAAACGTTAAATGTCGAGTTTCTCTGTTGCGCAAAAAGTGGACTTGGAACAAACAAGAAACAAGGTCGCGACAGTATGGCATGCAGTCCAGGTAAATCAGTTTTGTTTGTAGATGTGGCACACATCATAGGCACTATGAAAAAGGAGGGTTTTCATAATATTGTGTGGTGGAGACTATCTATCCTGTGGCTGTGAAGAAGGACGGGTTTTCACA
The DNA here is from genome assembly GCA_963931925.1 of Onchidella celtica. NCBI lineage: Eukaryota > Metazoa > Mollusca > Gastropoda > Systellommatophora > Onchidiidae > Onchidella > Onchidella celtica. Next base: position 29,877,418 of record OZ007581.1, on the reverse strand, counting down.
ATATTGTGCAATGAAGATTATCTGTGACTATGAAAAAGAACGGGATTTCATAATATTGTGTAATGGAGGCATTGAATTGTTGACGTTAAGAGCTGGGTTTGACAGTGTCCAGATTTCACGTGTCTATTGGTCACTTCAAAGACAGTGAAAATCGAAAGAGAAATTGATGACTGAAGACTTGTTAGGTTTGTTCAAAAACCATATCTTCTTATTTCGAGTGGAAGAATTATTTTTTTTTTTTTTGTTAAATGTAAATAAAAATTACAATATTTATTATATTATTACGAGGAGAGCAGTATATCGGAAAAAAAGGCTACAATTGTACACTTCTTAACCGATAAGGAGCTAAAATAATGTGTCGATTTAAAAAAAGGAAAATAAAGTTACCCAGCGTATTTCTGATTTTAGATAGAATGTCGTGGGTTGTTGGAAATTCCATTTATGAAAGCGGAAAAAAAAACAAAAAAAACTGATTTCAATTTCAAAGAAATCGCTTCTTATCATATTACACAGCTGCTGCATGTTTTTTTAAGGAAATTACCTGTCCTAATAATAGCCCCAATGCAGAAAATGACGGTGTGTAGTTAGTGCGCGGTGCAATAGTACCAACAGCACCAACCGTCTAACCATCCCGCCAGCGAAGGCTTTAGGGAACGGGGGTTGTCTGACCTTGACTGGGGTATTATCGATCTAATTCAACACGCACGTTTCACATTCATGTTTCCAGCTTTACCGGGGCTTAGCGGTTGTCAGACTAGGTCGCCGAAATAGTGGACAAGGAGACAGTCCCACAGCTTGTCCGTTTTTGTTTTGTTTTTTTCATTTTTAATTGTTAGAATTTATTTATTTATTTATTTATTTACCAGAAGAAGTCCCCGGCATTGCCCGGGATAAATCTGTGCTCCCACTCTTCTCTGTCTCTCTGAGTCTCTCCTCTCTTTCTCTCTTTACGGCGGCCATCTTCACCAAAAACGTGATGAGGAGTGCCACTAAGCGCAGGCAGTCTGACCTGTCGTTTCGTGACCGATAACCCGGCCGTAATGATCACTTCGGGCCGCCTAATTACTGCAAGAACGGGGAGTTCAACTGATGACCGAATTAGCGCCAGCAGTGATGTATGCACGTCTGTCTCCTGTTTAAATTCTTAAAAGTAACGCAGGGATGAATTTTCTTTTTTTTAAAAATCGGGTTTGGTTTGATCGGAGAAATTGCAGACTGTTGGCTGCCCAGCGTAAATTGTGGGGTGCAGACCGGAAAGTGGCAGTCAATTTTAACAAAAGAGAAACATCAAGATATTACAGCAGGACTTTCCATTCCCATCCTATTTAATCTCATGAAACCTCTAAATTTACTGGTGATCGAGTTCAAAATAGTGTGGCGTAAATTCATCTGAACATCCTGCAGGCTTTATATTAATGTTATTTCTGTCATTGCTTGTGGTGGCTGGTTTTATTGTAATTTAAATTTATTATCAGTTACGGTCCATCGAGGAAAGTCTCAAAGCACAATATTTGATGTCACGCTAAATTTAGGTGTGTCATCAAATTTCATAGTTGTAGGTAAGGATATGTCACATTATGTAAGGAGAATGGATTGCGAGCTTGTAAGGCGGTCAAGTGACCTATCTGACCATTAAAATCCTAATTATACAGCTCGCCCCCCCCTCCCCCCTGCACTAATAATTATGTTTACCACGGCATTTAATGTGATAACCTGGTTCCCGCTGCAGCACGTGCCGGTGTCACATGATCCACATCGTGATTTGGGTCAGCATGGACGTGATGCACTGACAGGATCTACCAATAGTTTACGACCTGATAGATGTATTGATTAACCGTTGTGGTCGTATTATACTGTCTTTCCTTCGTCTCCTTGGGTACAGAAGCTGGGTATTGAGGTTTGTGGAGTAGCGAGTCGAAGGGTGGATGGATGGATGGATATACGCAGTATAACGCTGTTTTAGGGGATGTTTGGGGGCATTATATTAAGTTAGCCACACCCAGTGGAGTGACGATAACCCGCAAAATCGAAAGAAGTGTAGATATTTTTAGGTAAGACGTCCTTTTCGAGTAGCATTTGCAGATGGATGGATAGATGGACGGATTAGAAGATAAATGAGATGGATGAGTGACAGAAGTTGAACCATTCGGCCAGTTTAACTAAATAAGTGGGCAATACAGGTCAGTTGATAAAAAATTATTAAATTATTGAAATTATTCTAATGTTGAGATAGCTTGGATAAGATTAAATTTTGTATTTGAACACAACTGGGGGAATAGTAAGGTCTGGACAGTAGTTATAGCAGTTATAACTCTGCAGAGGCGTAACCGTGGCGTCCTGAGCTAGAGAATTAAGGGGGTAGGGTCTCCTTTTAAATTAATATTCTTTTATCTTTTTTTAAGCATAAAAATGGCCCTCCAGCTCCAGCTTTGGTAACTGTAGTTAGTGGTCCCCAGGGCTAGAAAATGAAGGGGGTGGGGCGTCACCGGAAACTTATATATCCTTCAATATTTTTTTAACGGTAAAAATGTCTCTCCGGGTCCAAATTTGGCGCCCCTTTGCATGTGGTCATCTGGCCCACCGTAGTTACGCCGCTGACCTCAGAGATGTCAAACGAGTAGGCCGCGCTCTGTGTAACGGCCTTGGATTTAATTGACAGGCTGTGTGAGACTTACGTGACGTTTATCATTAACCTGGGTGATTTTTTTTCTGAGTTGTGGCATGTGTAATGCTCTATTCACAAAAGTTACTAATTGATAATGCTCTGTTCGCACAATTACTGATTACCCGGTAATTTTGTGAAAAGGGCATTATGTACACACGCAGACATTAACGCGCACACTCAATGTGTTACCCATGTTGGTTCATAGTAAAGCGCTCTTTGTTGTCTCTATACATAATGTGGAGGCCTTCGTATGGAGATCCAATTTATTGACCTCGCACAGGTCAAGGACTGTGCACTCGATCAGCTGGTCTGTCATTGATTGGTCGACCTGACTTTTGATACCAATGAAATCGATTAATCTCTCCTCCCCCCCCCCCTCTCTCTCTCTCTCTCTCTCTCTCTCTCTCTCTCTCTCTCTCTCTCTCTCTCTCTCTCTCTCTCTCTCTCTCTCTCAAGACTTTCTTTCTGCCCGACTGTCTTCACTAAAATAAATAAACAAAGGACTACGGCGTATGCCAAAGCCTTATTAGATGATTATTAATTTAAAAGCTTCACATTTCGCCCAAACACGGGGACTTCTCTAGATGATGCTTTGCGCTGGCTGTTACTGAAGCATTAACTAGTACCACCTCGTTACTTTATTCTGAATGCCATACGTGCAGCCGTAGAAAGTGTCTGTTGTTAGCATTTGCCCTTAATTTATCTCTTTGCCACCAGGTAGATGTCAGGTAGATTTGCCAGTCTAGACCGAGGACATTATTCGTGTTTTTGCAAATCAAGCGAGTGCCATTAAGGTTGCAGTTAAAGAAACTCGAATAACCACAGCGTGACTTCTTTTGCAGGGAATCTCATTATTATGCCTTACGCTTGTGGTGCGCATAGTCAAATCTGTTTTGTCTAGATTTTAATGTGAGATGTGAACTATGGAGCTAAATGTGACTTCAGTCTAGACCGAGGACATTTCGTGTTTTGCAAATCAAGCGAGTGTCATTATTTTTAGGTTGCACTTCAGGAAACTCTAACTACTATAACGTCATTTCTTTGGCAGAGAATTTCGTATTATATTTAAAGCTGGGTCTTCTTGTGTACGGAAACGTCAAAGACCCTCCAAGTAGTGAAATAGAAAGAATGTTTTCATGCATAAGGAAAAAGCCGTTTCCGCCAGTTGGCCCGAGAAGGTCTTGACGCGCCCGAACTGGTGAGACAGAAATGTTTTAGTCGCGACAGTGGGCGAGTTCTTGTTTAACGCCATAGTTCACAATCTCATGCTGAAATCGAGATAAGGCAGGTTTGTCTCGGTACGCCACCAGCCCAACTCGAATCCAGTGACATACATAATAGTAGTTGCATGTCACTCCTTGAACAATATTAATTATTCTCAATACTTCCTATCCCAAATTACTTTCTGCTACGTCCCATTTGTAATTCTGATCGCTGATCGGTAACCTTAACCCACGTATAGGAAAGAATTCGAAGGGGTATTTGCCATATTGTTGTGTGCGACATTTTGCCGATTTTGAGGTTTTGTCACTCCTAATTTCATTATGTGTAAGTGTCATTCCAATCGGTTAAAATCTTTTCGAGATTATGTCTTTGTGATGTAATGTTTTATGCATTTTAGCCCTTTTGCTGACCAGACTTCAATTCTCATTTTCTCGAAAGGGCAGAAATGGACGAACAACAATAGGGTAAATACCGTGCGAATTACTTGATTACATGTATAATTATAATACATGTAATCATCCCCCTGTATTTAATCCTAGTGCCATTTTATTAGGGATCATCGAACTTTGGGAGCTTATCATTCTTTACTTTGCTACTATTCGACACATCATGTTTCCGGGCACGTACTCACACCCCCCCCCCACCCCCCCCCCCCGTCCGTCCCACTCCCAACTAACCATCCCGTTTTGGTTCTCCGCGACCAAAAGACGGTCTGGTCGATTATTGCTTTAATAATTATTGTTATCAATACCCAGTCACACGGCCTGTGTCTCAGATTCTGGACGGTGAGTGAACCCAATGTCTTGTAAGTGGAGATCTGTGATCACGTGATCGGGGGATGAGCGGAGGCTTACAAAAGGTGAACTGGACTGTGCTATCCAGATGCTATTTTTCATTCCTTTTTTCCAGCATAATTATTCTTTTTCTTTATTCCCCTCTCCCTCCCCTGCTCTCTCCGGCCTGTCTCTCCTACTCCCATTCTCTCTTTCTCCCGCTTCCCCCATCTCGCTGTGATTTTGTTTGGCATTTTAGAACATACCGTAACAGAATGCTTTTTGCCTGTAATAATGTAATTAAATTTGAGTTTTTATCATCAACTTTTTAACTACTCGCCCAGTGCCTGGTGAACTTCACAAGAATTTTTTTTTTTTTCTTTACATGACACAAATTAATGTTATTTGAGTTATTTTGTCATAGCATAGAACCTCTCTGAACGTCAGATCATGCCGGAATTTTTTTTCCACGTTAAGGGTTGTGTGTCGGAACCGCTCAAGGTCCTGTGCCACACGTCGTACGCATGACTGGTGTCTAATTTTGGACATGCCTAATCCGCGTCCCTGGCTTTGTCCACTGTGCGTAGACAATCCTGGCTGTGGCCGGCATGCCGGTTAGGCTGCTTCGACCTGCTCCTGTGCAAAATATTAATTCGTAATTATTCTTTGACCTGTGTTTGGTTGTGGTCAACTGGAGCTAAAAAAAAAATCATCTCTCTGAGACCATGGTGAATTGACCTTGTTCAATGAAGATGTGTCGTACGACTTTCTGTAAGTTCGGTGTGTCATGCTGCAGTGTGTTTGTCCCATCAAGTCTGCACGCAAACGCTGACCCTTTTCTAATACTAATATAATCATTAACAATTGTATCATCGATGAATGGCCGGGCAATCTATAAATTTTATCCTCTTTCTTAATTTGGTTAATTTTTTACTGCATCATATTCCATCTAAAGTTTGAAAATGTCTCATCGAAAGTGTTGGAACCAGCACAAATTTGGAGATTCTCTGGGTGGGCATGTGTAGTAGGACATTTTGTGTGCACTGCGCTGACGCCGCCTTTGAAATTAACTACATGTAAATGGCCAAGAAGCTGGAAAAAAGACGTAAAGGTTTTTCATGTGATTTTAAGAAAGGCCTTGGTTTCCGATATGTCATACGAAAGTGTGCCTAATATAAGACGTATTATTCATTTTTTAATTTTTAATTCCTGAAGAGAATACAAAGGCTGAAAAAAATGTGAAAGATTAGTAGACTTGAGTGACACAAAAGAGCAGAAGAGAGAAAGAGAGAGAGAGAATGTGTGTGTGAGTGAGTTTGGAAATTGGTATAACATTCCCTCACTGTCTGCCTGCGCTGTGGCCCAATGGTTGAAGCTGCTTGACCATGAGAGATACCAGGTTCGGATCCCCTTGGTGCGGGGCTCAGTGCGTCTTATTTAACGGTGTTTTTAAGGTATTCCCTCGACGACGGCCTGACGAGAACCAATCCCGATTTGTGATATAATAATAAATATACCACTACTTTGCTGAAAGAGGAAGTATATCCTCAGCATAACAAAATGAACAAAGCCACCTGTGCTGAAATAAAGATGGCACAAACTGAGGTCGCGTAAACCTAACATTATTACCACCACTTGTCATAATTTCTTTTCAACATTCTATGATGTTATTTAAATCAGCCGTGTCGTCCTAGCTGTGGCCGGCATGCCGGTTAGGCTGCTCCGACCTGCTCCTGTGCAAAAAATTAATTCGTAATTATTCTTTGACCTGTGTTTGATTGTGGTCAACTGGTGCTAAAAAAAAATAAATCATCTCTCTGAGACCATGGTGAGTTTGTTAGAATCCATTGGTAAAGACCCACCCTATCCTATTCATTATTGTCCTTTATATGATTCTTATATTATACTGTTGTTATTGTTCACAATGTCATCGCTGTCTCGGTTCGTTTATCTCTTTTTATCTATTTCTGACATCGTTGCACTGAAACTGAAAGATTGGTCGTTTGTTTGCGCGATACACAATCATTTTAGGGGTGATTGGTGACATAAAATTATGTTGGAGCTACATGCAGCTGTGGCATAATATAATAAATGCGAGAGAGAGTTGCCTCCTCTTCGTTTCTTTCTTTCTAACTTGGTTTTTTTTCTTCCTTTCTGATGTTTTGTTGGACGTCTTGCTTTTCTAGTGTTATTCACTAAAAGACCTCGAACCTTTTTTTTTACAATGGGCTTTGTGTTCATTCCCTTGAGAAGTATCGCTGCCTTTCTGCATGAAAAAAATCCTTTATTTTCGTCGACAGTCTTTATTTTATTATTATTATTATTATTATTATTGCACTCTCATATCCTTCTCTGGCACGCCCCTTTTGTATGGATGAATTGAGGCCAGTGAGAGGTCATCAACGTGCAACATTCTACCCACATACAAGACAGGAGTCGCTCAAGGACGGGTGGGGGGGGGGGGAATTCAAAATGTGATTTGTGCACTCCGCCGATAGTGCTGACCCATGCGATAATTTCCTTTGCGGTCAAGGGGGCAACTCGACATAGCCCTCATGAAAAGTACCGTGTATAATATGCTGCTTCCCTGTCGACACCCTTGCCACATGTAACTAAAATCGTCGGCTTCGTGAGAAAGGGGCTAACAGATATCAAAAGCTGTAGTGTAGTACAACGAAAAGGCGAACGCATAACTTCTCTGTATGAGGAAGGAGCGAACCGCCAAAATCACTGTTGTGAGAAATTCAGTTTTGAATTCTATGCTACTCTCGTCGATTTCTCCAAAACTTTAATCCCCAAATCACACACACAAACTACTTTAGATTCAACAAAATTGCTCGTATTGGGTAACACCCCCCCCCCCCCTCCCAATTATACTTTTGATAACTACGAAAGAGTAAACATCTCAAATTTGACCTATTTGCCCCTTCGTCATACTGGCAAGTTGAAGCTTTTACCTTTTCGTTGTACAGTTGTTGTTACCTGTTTGCCCCTTCCTCGTGAAACGGACGAAATATGAAGATTTTATGCCGACGAGGGATCAGAACATGAGTCGTCTAACTTGTCTGGTGGCAACGCGTAACTTCCGGATTTGAAATACGGCCACAAATTGCGGGGAAACACCGGGTTGGCACAGTGGTTTGGGCGCTTGAATCGAATACGAAATGTTTTAGGTTCTAGTCTGCCACTGGACAGAACCCAGCCTGAAACATAATTTCTGGCCTTGTTTCAAGGCGCTCACTCATCTCTGGCCTGACAGACGGACTCCCGAGGCTCCTGTCTGAATACTGTGATTCATTGTCAAACGGGCTGAAATAGCGACAGGGTGGAAAACCCCAACTAACAAACTGCCCAGTCCGTGGCCATTTCATCAGTGCACTGACCCTAACAGCTGTCCATATAGCACTGTAGCAAATGAATTATTTGATCTGTGATCGCTACTACGACCTCCCCCTCACCCATCCACCCCCACCCCCACCCCCCACTCCCAAGAAAAAAAACAACACCCTAACAAATAAAAACACGCGCTCTTTCTGTCCCGCTTTCTCTCTCTGTTCGGAAGTTCGCTGTCTGCGTCATTCGAATGAGAGAATGGACAACTCGAGTGCCCGGACGGAACTTGAGAGAACAGGCAGTATTTTGATTAGTGTCATTGCCCGGTCCTCACCTCCTCCCCCAAACCCCGCTCCACCCTGCTCGGATGTTTTACGTAACAATAATACTAACCGTGATTGGTTCACAGTGCTCCATGTCTTTGCACTCGTACACGTTTTTTGTTGGTTGTTTTTTTCTGCCAGGGGAGCGAGGCCAACCTGCCCGTCTGTTGTTTCGACATTTTTTCATTCTGACTTTGTGTTCTCTTTTGCTGCTTGAGTCTTTTCCATTTCTGCGCCGCCCCCCCCCCCCCCCCCAATCCTTTTTCTCTCTCTCTCTCTCTCAGTCACGCTAGTTCGCTGGGTCTCTCTTGCACTCTCTCTCCCTCTCTGTCTCCACTTTCAATCTCCCCCTCTCTCTCTCTCTCTCTGCCACCCTCTCTCTTTTCCTTTTCTATCCGTCTTTGCACATTCCTCTCTTTCTCTCTCTCTTTTCTGTATCTCTTTCTCTCTTCTCTCTCCCCGTATTGGTCATGTATTATGATTGTTAACCTGTTGCTGGAGCTTCCCTCTTATCTGGCCGCCGGCCACTGACATGCTATCACTGCCCCAGCCTCCCTATGTAGTTGTAGTTGCAGTCATCACAGGTGAAGGGAGGGGGGGGGACTAGCCAGTGCCAATCAGAGACATGCTGCTATTATTAGTATGTCTCTGGTGCCAATGGTCGAAAGGCCAGGCCCTGTAGTCCAAATTAATCTACTAACCGATTTCTGTCTCACCTTTATAATGTTCGGCGAGAAGTGATGACCTCGCATGAACGCAAGAGATCTTGGTCATTGTCTGTGAAACGGTAACTATAGCTCCCTTGTACTCCCCAGTCTGCCCACAGCTCTGCCTAAGCAGGCATGACCACTGGTGGCAACGATTTTTATGGTCCATTGATCAGAACCACAGACTAATAAAATACCCAGACTGGATGAGCCCATTGTGTGACGTCACAAAACAGCGAAAGGTCATGAACCATCCGCCACATTTGGTTTACGGTTGCGACCGACGCCTCAGCATAGCTACAATGCAGCGGTCGCTAAAAGTCCATACGGTCATCATTTATAACAATTAAAAAAAAAGGCAGCTGTAGACAATAAAGCATTATTTATACATATACAACCAATCTTGACAAATAAAAAGAAATTTCTACTGCAGATAGAACTAGAATCGGAATTTCCCGAGCGGCGACCAAGTTGGTTATACGGCCGCATCTCATTAACTTCCGTAAAAAACGACACAGCCCGAAGCTTGTGTTTCCAGTCTGGTTGATTTATTAGTCTGCGATCAGAACTAAATTGTGACCATCCGGCCACGGGAATGATGACCCCTTCATATAAACACCCAGGCAAAGGCTCTCCTCACATAACTCATATAACAACATCCACTGTTACTCACTCCAGCTTTACTGAGTCCCTTTAATAAAGTATTATAGTCCAAAGTTCAGAATGTGGTCTAAAAAAATGTAGTTCACAAAGCCCCACGTTAAAAGGGAAAAAAAATGAACAAGAAAAGTATATACATTGAGCTTTAAACGAATGAAAATTTAAATGATTTTGTTTTCATTCATTCATTGCGTAATTTTTGTTGTTGTGGTTTGCTTATTTGTTCGTTACTCACGCGGACCTTTATTATTTTTATGCCGAATGTCACATCTTAATTTAAAACGAAGAAGTTCTCTGCATTGAAGATCGAAATCCAGTGCCGAAATTGTGTTTGGCACCAAGAGACAGTTTGAAAAAAATCGGCGACCTCATGCTAATCGTCAATTTTGCCGCAGATGATTAAAAACATTAAAAGTCGGAATGCAAAACGCGCACGGGTTAAGACAAAAGTGAGAACGCCGCGGTTACAGGAAGCAAGACATACAGGAATGAAGAACCTCTGTGTTGACACTCCGTGTGTTCAGTGTGATCTTGTTTACTTGTATGGCGCCTGACTTCCAACTCATTTCAGTCAGCTCGCCTTAGTTATGTAATTATGCGACTCAAGTCAACACACCGAGTCTCAAGTGGGCGTAATTATTCATCTGACCTATTTTGGCTCACGACATATTGGTGGCTTCCGCCTTCTATTTTCTATTGTCTCTTATTCAGTCTGTCGTTCTGTCTGTTCCAGTCTCCATTCTGGCCCCGTATCAGGGTTTCTGTCCAGGTTTTCTCAGTCTGGCCCGTCCTTTTTGTGGCAGATTTGCCTATAAGTTCCGTACTCGGCATTTGTTTTTATGTAATCTAAATTGGTTTCATTTTCTCTGCCCCTCTCTGCTCTTCACCCCATCCTCATTCTCGAAAGTCCTTTCTTTTTCTACATCGCGAATCGCCTGGCTCCTCAGTCATCAATGTCCCTTCCCCGCTCACCCCTGCCTCATTTCCCACATTAAGTAAAGCAGCAAACGCGAAACTCACTGAATCTGCATGATATGACATAGCAGTTTGGCTTTCATTTAAACCAAATTGGCGAAATCTGCCATGCAATATTGTACGTTACTTTTGTGGCTAACTTGGTGTGTTACTGCAGACTGCTGTCATAATCAATTTTCAACATCCTGTAACCTTTTAACTTTTTCCTCATTTGTCTCCAGTGTTTATTATTACGAGACAAAAATTAATTTATATTCGTTCATTATTTTTGGCTATTGCTTAAGTAATATGTGATTAAAAAAAAAAAAGTCGAGCTGTTGAGGATTCAGGATGTATACATAGTTTTTATCAGTAAACCCAACCGCAGTGCGACATCAGGAAGGATACGCTTGGTCACCACTTTATGGTGTATTACTATGTTTAACGAAACAATCAGAGCAGAAAATCGGCTGGCGGTAATGAGATAGGACAAACCTTGCTTTTACCCCCCCCCCCACCATTTGTTGTTGTTGTTGTTTTTTTTTCCTTTGTTGTGCAGCCCGCCAAAATCGTGGTCTTGCATTTGCTGTTAAGTTTTAGACATAATACTTGACATCCATACAGACATGTGGAGACCACGCATGCAATGCATACAGTCACTCTTCCTCCTCCCATTTCAGACCATCCGGATTATGGTGTTGCATTATCTGTCACAGATGCATACATAGATAATAATAATGTGTATACAGTCCATACATGTGTGTGTACACACCATGCACATGTGCATACTATCATTAAGCTACGGCGTAGAGTGCACAAGAGCAACTAATGTGCTTGAAGGGAAGGATCTCAGTTAATGGCCCAAGTGTCGCCATTGATTTGGCCTTGAATTTGTCCCGTGAAACTGTGTTGAATTAATTGAAACAAATTTTAATTAACCCTTCAAGGGGAAAGATTTATAACGAGTCTTGATTTTCAGACTGAGCCAAGACCCAAAGGAACACAGTGTACGTTCCTCTGCCAGAGACTGTCGTAATGTTTTGGCAGCGATCTAGATTATTTTGACTACGATAATATAACCGTTTACAGAGTACGTCATACCAAATCTTCGAAAACAAACACACGGCTATGGAAAGCAGTGTATTTCACAAATTTGCTCCCGCAGAATTTGATCGGATACCATCGACAGTTATGAGGGGGGGGGGGCCTTGCAGGGTATCACACGACCGAAGATGGTGAGAATCCCTGCCAGTCCTGAAGGACACCAACACTCACCAGTGTTCGGCATCAACATGGTGCTTACGGAAGCGTGAGAGGTTTATCGTGGCATGACACATCTCGTCCACACAGTTATGAGTCCAGTCTGAGCTGAATGCAACAGCACTGTGGAAAAGAAGCAGAACTCCTTGCTTGGGAATAGTTAATTAATGTTTTTCTTTTCATTGTTCGACTCGGGGCCGTCACAGTAAAAAAGTTTTACAATCACGACTGCAAAAGTAATATTAATTTTTGTCCTGTCAGTTGTTGATACGACGATCTATCAGAGGCTGATTAGTTAGAAATTATTTCTGGATTTGCATTGCTTCCAGAAAGAAAAAAAAAGTGTATACATGTCTAAAAAGTTAAACAATTTTGTTTCTTCCTTATGTGATTACATTGTTTAAATTTGTTGGACAAGTATTAGTCGAATTTTCCCATCGTTTATCGCGGAATAATCCATCACTTTAGCCCTTTGCATTGTACGCACGCCCGCCCCAAAAGAAGGAAGTTTTTTTTTTTTTTTTAAGGCTCATGGTAATGGCAACTGAAAATTTCCCGGTCTGTTAGTGTATCTCTCTGGTGGTAGTTTGCGTACCAAAGCATGATTGATAGCTTGATGCGAAAGCTTGTACAAGAGGCCGAATAAAGGAGTCCAACGTTTGATAGGGCATGCCTGTAGGCCACTCGTGACCGGTCAAGATTACCAGTGCCGGGTCATTCCATGGCAGTGGGCGAGGCTGACGTGAGATTTGTTTTTTTGTTTTTTTTTAATCTAGGAAGAAGTTGTTTAAGCCTTGTAGATAACATGATCTCAATAGGCATCTTTGGTGGCCAGTTTGTATCCAACTTCCAAAAATGTTCCTGCAGCCACATGGCTAAAAAAGAGGTGATTATGAAATATGAGAAGTGCATTTTTTGTCTTTTTCTGTCTCGTGCGGGTGGTTGGTGGGCGCTACTGGTAGGGTCTCCTTCTGTCCTGTCATTCTGCTAAATTGTTTCTGTTGGCTGGCTTTTTCCTGACACGATATGGCCATCATCGTACCGAACGTGCTTTCTCCAAACTCGAACTCAAACTCAGACTCTGTCTATCTCCGATTCTATTTTCCTTTTTTTAAATTAATATTTTTTCTCTCTATATATATATTTATTATGTGTGTCATTTGCCATGGTCTTTGAATTGGTTTGTTAAAATAGTGGCTTGGCATTCATTCCAAGTGTAATCCTAATCCTGTAATCCTAATTCTAACCCTTGCACATTTCCAAAAAACTCAATGTGCAAACAAAATCCAATTTGGGTATATGACCCAAAAAGTCATCCCTAATATAAAGTAGAACTTAGCTTGGTGTTTACCCAATACGTAACTTTGACTTGAAACATGCATATCTGCAGATTTAGCACGTTTATACGTAGCTACCAGTGCATAGCCACAATTCCACTGAGTCAATAGGAGTTGCCAGTTGTCTAGTAGGTAACTTTTGTATGCGTATCCTGCGAAGACACTGAAGAAGTGACAGTAAAGATTTTATTTACTCTTCTTATTATGTGTAACAGTAAATCACATCAGATGGCTTACCTGTATCTTATTGTGATATACCATTTCATTTTAAAATGAACCTAGTCGGTACCTACCATTGAGGGAAGAGCTTGTTTTCGATTCTGTTGCTTTATTTCTCTAGACGTCATCTAAGTAGCGCTTTTTTTTGTTTAATCACACATCAAAAGATCCACAGCTGTACTGTGATACGTAGCAAAGTTATGGCAGTCTTTCTGTCGTGTCCACGCACCATACATATATTTTTATATAACCTGTCCTCGTCATTAATATTGCCTTAAAGTGTCGTGTCTTTGTAATTGTGTGCAAATAATTTGTAAAGTAAAAGCACACCTCGCATGGAATGGCCCACAGCACGTTTACACGGGCAAAAGATGGATAGGCTAATTTGGATAGACAGAAAATGTGCGATATATACAGAAAATTAGAAAAGAAGCGACACCACGGTATTTAGACTATGAATGCGAACTTAGATGAATGTCAAGTGAGCGAAAGATGAAGCTATAAAAGTACAGTCAAATTCTTTTTATTTGATATCGTCTGCAATCTGGAATGTATAGAGGAAAGGGGAGGTGCGTGAATTCTTTCCAAAATGTTGCCACGAGATTCAACTTATTTTGCAGTTTCTAAAGAGGCACTTTGACCCGTGAAACTAACTATCCCAACCCAAGTATTTGGTGCGTAATAAGGCCATGAACTTGCATAACTGTCGTGAAAGCAGTACACTGTAAGATTGCAGCTCTTGAAATGTGCATGTATAAGTTGTTTTAAAATGCAGACTAAAGCAACATGTCTGTGAATGCGTTTTCTATGCTTTTCAAGTGACTGGCTCAACGCTGTAAAGAGCAGGGGTAAAAAGTGCAGTGGGCCGATATTAGGTCGGGTCAAAGGTAAAAGTTCACAGTTGAAGGTTTCCACAAGCTTGTTTACCGACCATCGACGGCAGCCGACTTTATCCCCGGCGACAGTATGGTACGCCAGTTGTGTCAGTTTTTTATTTGGTATCGCGCTGTTTGATTGGCAATAGCTGTACGTATGTGAGTGGCAGGCATTAACCCTTAAAGGCAGGGCTCAGAGTTATCATATGGATTTAAAATGTATTATATGCCGTTTATGACGTTTCAGTTTCTTTTCATTTTTTAAAAATTTTCATCCTAAATGTGGAAAATGCGCAGGTGGAAAATTGGGGAAAAAAGGGCATACTGTAAAAGAAGAAAGGGGTAAGTGAGATTTGTGGTGGAAGTAATCAACTTGCAAGGATTTATAATTTCAATACAGACGTTCGATGTTCCATAAGTCTTCTCTGCAGTGTTTAAATTTGAATGCAGTTTTGATAACATTTTGCTATCACCTCTCTTTAACTATAACTTTCTCTATCTGCCTGGTACATATTTACATTGTTTTCTTTCTCCCCCCTCCCCCCCCCCCCCACCTCGTTTTTTTTTCTCTCCTCCTCTCCATCGGTAAATTTAACCTGTTTTTATATATCTGGTATTTGTTATTTTTCTGTGAATGATTTTTATTTCATTTTTTTTTTCAAATTGTGCAGCAGGCATATTATAATACAGTAGGCCTGCTTACTATTTTATGGTATGGATTTTGGCCATGAGTGAAGTTGGCTCTAGGGATGTCGCTATATCTGTTTCTGTATCATTTTTCACACACACACACAATGCGCACATGTGTATGTGAAAGAAACCTAAAGCCTTTTTTCAAACAGTACAGTGAAGTATTTGCATTTGCGATGAATGCATTTCTCGGGTTTTGTAATAATACTAATATGGTCGAAGTTCAATAAACAGCAGCAGAAAGCAGATAACACAGATGGAATTAACAGTAACCCTCAGCTTGCGAATTGCAGTTTTATTACAGCAGTAGCTAACAGACTGTGCTGTCTCCTTAAACAAAATATATTGTGACACTGATTATCACCTTCTCAAATCATATGCAAAATGTTTATAGCCTGTAAAGGCTAATTTACTGCTGTCATGAATTCACGCTGAATTTTTTATTTTTTTTTGACAAACATGGTTTTTCTTTCAGTGAGTTCAGAAGTATTCCATAGATGTCAAAGATTTTGAATTTTCTCCATTGCTTTTGAAACTATAGAAGTAGATGACAGTTTTGATAATTATATTTTAACTCTCTAGTTAACATGCAGAAAAAAAAAGGTTATTAAAAGAAAAAAGAAGTCTGCAGTTCAAAAGATTATGTGTTGAGTATATTGATGTCCTGAAAAGATGTCGATTGAATAAGTGAAATATCATAATGTTTGAGTTATTGCCTTCTTCAGCTCAGTGTTTTTCGCAGTCGATCAAACTACAATGCTGAGGAGAAGGCTCCAAGGCTGAACATTCCCCATACTTTGCGTTGTATCATTCCATTGGCTTAATGAAATGTGGCTTTTAGTTGTTGCTATTATTATTACTACTAGTTGGCCTGCTGCCTCGGAGAACACACGTGTGATTTTTTAAAGTTGAGTTTCTATCACCAGTGTGTAAATTTAGGGGCAGAACGAAATTTCCTGTTATACTTTTTAATTCTACTCAAAGAAAATGCATCTTTTTTTTTTTTCTGGCTCAGTATGTCAGAACACTTTCTTCTGTTCGACACTGTTGCGGCTCAAAATCAACTAACTTATTAAATATATAGGGAACTCGGAGAACTTTTTAAAATAGGCCCACGTACACTTTTACGTCTTTCTACATGTAATATAACATTTTGTGGAATTTAGGTCTCAGCAGTTTAAAAGCCTTTCATGAAGGCCTTATTTCCTTTTTAATACATGATTATTGTAAGATGACTTTCTTTGCTGTGCTTTTGGCTTTCCTAGGTAAGGTGAGAATTTAAAAACGGAAAGGAATTAAACAGTTTGCACCTCCTTGTAGGATTTTGGGGGGCAAGGAAAAGTCACGGGCTGCCTGATCAAGATATAAATGCCCGTACAGAGCTCTGTTTTCAATTTTATTTATAACAGTTTGACACGGTGCCTGCATGTTATTTTTTGTGTGTGTCCACAGGAAGGAGGAGAGAGGAAGATGGGGGGAGGGGAGAGGGGCATTTGCCCCGCAGATACCAGAGAGGAGAATAAGATTTAATTTATAAAACAGCAAGAATCAGGAAAGGCCAAGCCCTGCCCAAAAAGGATCAGCCCTGCTCAAAGGATCAGTTATAAATTGCCTTTCGGCAGTGGTACGACCTAGCTGTGCATAATTCTCGATTTTGCAAACGGAGCTACTTCTGCCAACATACTGAGAGAGCCGAACGGTGTTTCATAATGTGACCGGGTTTTTTTTTTAATTCTTTTTTTTTTCCCCTTCTGCCGTGGCCCGAAAGCGCTTGACACTGCGTGCTGTGCTGAGCCCAGCAAGCGGAAAAGCAAGGGGAGTTAATTCAGTTGTAACAAGATGGCGGACTGAACTCGCGAGGACAATGTGAACGTGGACTACGAACAGGTGAATTTCCGATTATTTTCAAGAATTTGGATCTTATATTGACTTGGAATACTCATTCATTTATTCAGTGCTTTGTGTAGTTCGCAAGAAGGAAGAGTGTTGCGAGGGGGTCTAGAACTCTAGCTGGAATAAGTTAAATTCTGCTTGACCGAGATTAGCAGAAACCACATTTTATGTGACTGTGACCCTGTCTCCCCCCCCCTTCCCCTTCTTTTTTTTTTTTTTTTTGTGAACGTCTCCGTTTCTATACGCGTTACAGCTTACCTCAAGGTCGAAGGGAAGGAGTTCCGTACTCGAGCGCCAGTATATAGCTACCCCGGCGGCTTTCCCTGATAAGTCAATCTGACTACTGCTCGGACGAACATCGGCCTACGGCCTCGATGATACAAACTGACTAGACCCTCACGTCGTTACATATCAATCATTGCTTTTTTTTCCAATGACAATTGGATAAACTAACAAAATTAATAAGTACCGAAAAAATATATAGGGTTTTTTATCAAAAAGTGGCGCTCGAGTACGGAACTCCTCCCCTGTAGACATCAGTATCAAACCAATGAAAATTTTAAAGAAGAAAATTGATGGGTTGATACCAGTTCAGCGGTTGACCTGTTTTCTGAAATTAACCGATTTTATCAGAAAGTGTTGGTAAGCCAGCAGTGTCATATAGATCTAGCATGTTTTACCAACTGGACGGTTCTCGATGTTGTGTAGGCCTATAGATCTCTGTTGCCAGCTGGGAAGATGCATCATAGGCTACACATATTGCACACCTGGAACTAAGGATGTATGAGGTTGATTGTGGGATAGTCTGAATTCCATACTGAGGAGGGCGAGCTGTATATATCAGAGAGAAGGTCACTTACGTACAATTAGTAAAACGAAATGCCATATAACAGAAATGTTTGAACATACTAGCCTACACCATTAAGCCGATTTAAATGCTTTAAGTGCCATTAGAAATGCACGATTTAAATGCTTTAAGTGCCATTAGAAATGCATTTTTTAATTGCTTTTTCATTTAAGACCAGATCTAGCCTATGTAAAAACGTGGTAGGCCTTTATCAAAATGTGAAGTATACTTAAATGCTTTGAATAATTGCCCAAACAAATGGATATATGTATTCCGATTATCTGTGTTGCTGCTTTTCAATCATTCATTGTCAGGAATTTTTATTTAAAATCTGTCTATGAGGTGAGACTGTTTGGTTTTCCTGTCGAGTTTCAAGGCCTCGTATCTTACAGTAAGTTTTTTTAAACTATAAAATTTGTATCCTTCAGATAAAAACTTTTTCTTTTGGGCCAATAATTTTTTTAAAAGTTACTGATTCTCAGTAGGCTACTTGAATGAGGAAGTATGAAGTTGTTGGGTAAAATGTAAAAGGTGTACATGTAACATTCAGCAGGGCAAGTGGTGATACTGACGTTACATTTCACGTGGTCTTTTTTGGTCTGAGATATATCAATCCCTTTATCTGTGCTTCTTCTCTCCCATCATGCTTGTGATCACTAGAATTCAGCCAAGATCATTTTGAATGTGTCTTGATCATCAGTTTAACAGTGTGCTTCAACACTTGGGGTTGTGTCATTGTGCTTGAATGAGAGAAAGATTATTATAATTTTTTGTATGTTGTTGTACAGACTCAAAAAGAACACTTGCAAATTGTGATCCAAGAGAATGTTGATGTATTTATCGTTTAATGTTATGATTAGTTTTCAACCATGCCTTTTCAAAACGACAGCCCTATGTGATATAGAAAAATGTAGAATTGTGTCCTGACAAGATTCTTATGATAGAGGTGTATAGAAGTGGTGTAATTTTAATGTAAAATATTGACACAGTATGGAGTGGGTGAAGCAATAGAAAGCCAGGAAATTGTGGCACATTCATAAATGGTAGAGGAATGAAACTATCTTTAGACATGAAAACTAGAAGAATAAAAATGTCATAGAGGCTTGAAGACCAGAGAACTCAGAACTTTATAATAAACTTGAGAAGTGAGAACTGTACAGACATGAAAACTAGATGGATGAGACCATAGAATTAGAAGTGATACTGACAGATTAGTGAGAGGAAAGATGATGATTAGTGATACAAAATCCAAAGGAACGATGATAAGAAGAGAGGGCATGAAAAAAAAATGGTAACACGGACAAATTAGACAACGGAAGAAAGAAGAAGTGAGATTACAAGACAAGACTGTGATAAAATGAGTGGGCAGTACAAAAGGTAGGAGTGTCAAGAAGATAACAAGACATTATTTTTACGACATTCAATACTTGCACTACTTCCTAACTTTCTCCTTAATTGTATTGTCTGTTGTCATGGCTATATATCTAAATAAAAATAAAAATATGCGTAGTTGGCAGGAACAAGAGATTTATCATATTACTCAACAGCTCATGCCTTTGCTTTTTGTGAGATAATACATGTTGTGGTGTCAGGTTGAAAACATTTATACTTAAAAGAGAAATGAACAGCATTTAATTAGGTTGGTTTTTTAGAGGGTGGGAGGGGAGAGAGTTAATTTGGTAGCATCTTAATTTCTATCTATAAACGGGAACAGCCAGCGAGATTTTAAGTGGTGAAAGAGATTACATCTGTATAACTTTATAGGACCATTAGATGATGCAGCTTAAAATCATAAAATGCCACTCACTTCAGTAAATTGTTCTGTGTTTGGCAGAGGACGAAACAGAGTAGCAGTCAAATCTAGCTACAAATTAATTGCCAGAGTACATTGACATGTTAAGTCTACCATCTGTGTACGTTTAACGAGCGTATCCCTCTCAGTTATGCTGCTGGCGTTAAATGTTCCGGGTTGGCAAGTCCAGATGGTGATCATGAGCACATGTCGTGATACCGTGTTAGTGAGTACACTTGGGGGAGGGGGGGGGGGAAACCGAATTAGTTGACGGGTGTAGTTTATCGCCAGAGACATGGGGTGTGACTATGAGGGTGCGAGAGTCATGGAGTTTGTTGGTGTAATCAAGTACATGTCATATCTACTGCACCAAATGACTTCGTGGGTTTTTATTTTTATTTTTTTCTTCCAAGTTGATGCGTGACTATAGCATTTGAAAATTGTAATAGAACTGCATAGTGATATTTTACAGTATAACATATTAGCCCCACATCAATGCAGATAATCTGACGTATTCTCAGAGAATGAGAGTGTTGCCTCCAAGTGAGACGAAAAAAAACAAAATCTGGCAAGGGACATCAGGCATTGTTGGCAGGTGGCCGATACGAATACAGTCCCGTATTCATCTTAAGTGACACTCCGTTCCTTTTTCATTCTGTGACTGACGCTTCAACTTTCCTCTTCTTATCTTTGCCCTTGCATAATTATTTTTCTGTGCATGTGTGTATGGAAGTCTGTGGGCGTCTCTGGTTCTTTCTGGCACCCAGTGACACTGTGTTATCTCGGAGAGCGTTTTTTTTTTCTTCTTAAAGGAAGATAGAGCAATGTACATACGTTCTTTGGAAAGTACATGGTATGATAATGACATGTTGATCTTCGTGGAGACTGCATCTTGTCATAATTTGTGTTGGTCTTAATCAAATGTGACACCATTTTTGTTTCTCTAGTGCCTTATAAAGACCTAGATTCACTTTCCATAGTGACTGGTAAGGTGTGCCTTAAGAATTTCTGAACAACGATAACTTGATAAGCAGCAAATAAGAGCATCAAACTGTAAAGGAACATTGTCAGAATACCCCAAACTTGGGACTGTATAGTTCCTCGACTGCATTAGTGTGCATGGAAAGTGCTATTCTGGTGTAAAAATATCAACTTAAGTCGCCTTAGCTGAGTGGCAAAACGTTTAAACATTGTGTGCCCCATGTATTTCTGTCAGCACCGGAAAGAAGTACAAAGTGGGGAAATCATCGGATTCATTCGAAGCTGATCTACGGGTACGTACTTTGACGTATAAATTACCCCCCCCCCCCCAGCTAGTTTTTCCATCTTCATGAATTCCCGGTATTTGCTTTTCTGTTGTTGTTTATTTTTCAGTAGTTTTTTTATTTTCTCATATTTTTTCCCGTAGGCCTACCTTCATTTTTCGTGATTTTCCCATATCCTTTTTCTGTCGTTGGATCTGTCTTGACTTCCTTTTATTTTCCAGTACTGTGAAATTTAGTTTATTTGCATACATTTTGTACGCAAACAAACATCTCCTTGGGGGGGGGGGGGGCAGCATTGGTTGAGATTATCCGTTTTATTTGTGAAAAATGGCTCCCGATGTGTGTCATCTTTGTAATGATTTGATATTTCATTGCTTTGTTGCCATGGATCTCTTTAAACACTAGTTGATGCTTGCAGCAACTATCTGCTTCCTGTATTTATATAAAATTGAGGGCGAGGAGGGAAATGACCTGGAGTAGAAAGTACGGTCATATTTACATACGCCATTGGGAACTGATTTATGTGCATAGAATGGTTGGACTTTCTCAAGTATAGGGTTAGGATTACTGATGGATTAATCAGATAGCTTGATCTGGTGGGAAAAAAGGGGAGCGGCCAAATTGTTGTTATGGAGAGAGGAGATATAACTTGGAAATTTTGAAAACAGGCCAGGAGACGCTTGCTTTTTAAAATTTTTTTTTTATTTTACTGCTCTCCGCCCTACCAATTGGCAACGCTCAATAATTATCCAACTCAACCATTGTCATTGTGCAGTCTTGTCCCCTGCAGGATCTCCAATCCACAGCTGAGTTTGTTTTTTGTTTTGTCTTGATTTTTTTTTCTCTTCTCCTTCGTCTTTATTTATTGCGACCTGACACAGTGACCTGGTTAGCGTTTGTAGTGCATTATTAAAATAGGTAAGTGCCATCAACTGTGGCCTTGCCACAGTTTCTTCCACCATCGCCAGGGTATTTGATTGAGTATAATTATTCTACTCTTCCCTCCCTCCATCCCTATTGGCTGGTTCCTTGCTTCATTTCCTTGATACTTGATACAGTTTCTGTTGTTTATGTTGCAACCCCCCCCCCCCCCCCCCCGTGCAGGAAATGAAAACTGATTTACAGCTTTTGTTGTTGTTGTTATTTTAATGTCGTGGTTAGTGATACTTTTTTTCCCCCGTTATTTTTTATTTGCATCAACCTGTTTGTTGTTTGAAATCAGTAGATCCTTGAATCAGTCTTCTATCTCATGTTGTTCGAGTATGAGTCAAGCATTGTTTTATAACCCCCCCCCCCCCCCCCCCCCCCGACTACAGATATTTCGTTGAATTCGGTTTTCATGCACTTAGACGAATTGGACTTTCTTTTATCAGTATTAGAAAATGATGTGTTCAGATACAGTATTAAAACTATTATTATCAGATCTCAGATTTTCCTAATTATAATTATAGTGGTGACACAATACTTATCTATTATATTTTATGAAAAACTGAAAGCATACATGGATGTCTGGAAAATTATTTTGGAAGATGAACACTTCATATTACTTTAATTCCGGGTTTTGAAAACTCGGTAGGCTTTAGGCGTTGTTACATGAGCTGGCGTTAAACGTCATGATAATGGTTCAGTTCATACATCAGCAAAACAGCAATAAAATAGCAGTATTTATAGCTTTGCAGTGTAGAAATTTGTCAGACATTTGATGCTTTCAATATAGAGGATATTTTTCATTTGTGACTCATTTGTTTTCCTATGAAGGACGTCAGAAAAACACTATTACTTTTGTGTACTATTATATTGCCAAATAGAAGTTACCCTGGCCACAGTAATACCCTTTGTAATCCTGTATATCTTTCAGTGTGGATTAAGACATTGCTGTCTGGGTTTTATGGCAGACAAACAAATACCTGTACAAATCATTATGGTGGAAAATAACTAACAAGTCAGGAACCAGGTGGCAGGGGTCGGTGACATTGTGGTTATTTCAGTTATTGGGCCACATGCCTACCTAACTTTGACATGCACTAGTATAACTATAAGCTGTCGGCCTGATCAATAGGCATACATGGTTATAGGCGATACTCAATTTAAACACAGCGACCAGAGCTACACAAAACTGAGAGTTGGCTGTGATTAGTAACAATGACGTATGGTAAAAGTGCGTTGGTCAGATGTGACCGCTGTTTATTCTACTGTGACCCCATTCTTGTCAGAGAAAAATCACACGATTTTTATTTATAAAATACCACACACACGGTCCAACCTTTCCGTTCCCACAGGTCTGTGATAGTAATGTATTTATATAATATATCACCATAAATATTTCTACAACAACGTAAGTACATGTTATTGGTTGATTGAATGCTAAACTCAGTTAGTTACCACACTTTTAAGTACAGGCACCTGGACAATTTTAATTGTTAGAATTGTCATTAGAAGGTTCTCATCACTACAGTGTTCAGCGAGGTAACTGGCATTTCGACATGATATTGCATAGAAATAAGTAACATATAACAGAAGCGGTATAAATGGTTTAGATTTTAAGACTTTGCACGTCTTCAAAATGTTGCTGGATTGGAGGAGTGGTAAACTTGATAAAGAAGAATTGATTTGCTGTCAGGAGAGGGCGTGACTGTGCTGTGTATTTCAATTATTTTTGTTGTTGTCACTGTATGTCTGGGAATTTACAGCACAATTCAGAGTTGTTGACATTATAGGGGCCTGCAAGTTTTCATCTGGAGCCATTTTTCAGCGCATGTAGGATCAGATTCCCAGTACTTCTTTTTCTCTGTTAAAAGATGTCATAACAGACTTTTCATGTGACGTAAGACAAGCCATATACCATAATCTTTATTCTGGCCCATTCACTTTGCAGTGCTCTCTTCCGTGCCTCCTCCACCACAGCTGTTTAATCTAGTGTGAATAAGGAAATGGGTGTTGAATCTATCTGAATTTTACCCATGAAGTGCTATGACCCCCTTGTGCGAGTCCAGTTGCTAAATTATTGAGACCACTGCCTGGGGTTGGTGACTAATTTTACGCTCGGTGAGAACCCCATAATTCATTTTGTCGTACAGCGTCGTGGTGATGCATAATCGGTTGTTGCTGTCAGACTGGTCAGGGGCCAATGACTGATCGTTTTGGTTGGTTCATTCTTATCTGTTTTGCTCTGTTTCCAGCACGAGGTATGTGGTTGTCACCAGTACAGTGATTGCTCTTGTTTAGTTTATGCCATGCTTGGTTTTCTGGTCTATAATGATAGCTTCTCAGTTTTTACACGTATGAGACACAGAATACCGAGACGAACCATTCCTTCTCCCAATATTATGTCCACAAATTGCGCGCGTATAAACACGGTAAGTACAACTCCTTTTCGTTCAATTATGAAGGGGTGTGGTGCGAATTGTTGCATTGTTGACATCGATGACGGGCGCACAGGTCGATGGACGGAATATAGCGAATTGATTCGACTCGGTATCCTGTGTCTCGGGTATTCGTGTGCGGTTAATTGTGAGAAACTGTCATAGCCATATATACGTCCATGTATGTGTATGGGTTAAATATTATGGTCTGTCTTTGTGGAACCCAACACATAATTCCGTCCACATATTCCACAGGAAAAGTTCTTTCTTTTCTTTTAGTTAGGAGCTTTTCTTGTGGATTCTTGTCTTGTATTTAATTATCGCACTCTTCACTTTCACTTTATTGCCAGAGGAGGATACGAGTGATTTTTTGGTGCAGTTTATAGTCTGTTCTAGTTTTTGGACTACTTAACCTATCTTGGCAGTACACTGTCTTCCGCGGCTCGTGTTGATACTGAAATTCTCTCAAGAATCAGCAAAGCCAGCTCTGCATTTGGCAGGCTTCGAAAGAGAGTATGGGATGTTGCCGGCATTCGCACAGACACTAAGCTGAAAGTGTACAATGCTGTGGTCCTTCCCACCCTACTCTATGGGGCTGAAACCTGGACAGTGTACCAAGTACCAATCGCATGCCAGAAAGCTAAATCACTTTCATCTGGCCTGCCTTAGAAAGATCCTAAGGATCAAATGGCAGGATAAAATTCCAGACACTGAGGTCCTCAATCGTGCCAAGGAATTGAGCATCTTCTGCCACCTGAAAAAAATTCAGCTACGTTGGGCAGGACATGTTGTCAGAATGCCCGACTCCAGACTCCCTAAGCAAATCTTCTTCTCTGAGCTCTCCAATGGAACGAGGAATGTTGGGGCCCCAAAGAGACGTTACAAAGACACTCTCAAGCAATCACTGAAGGCCTTTGCCATTGATGTGAGTGAGTGGGAAAAGCTCTCGCTTGATCGTGCAAATTGGAGGGCGGCCCTTACCAGAGGCAGCAAAGCATGGGAAGCTGACAGAGTCCAGCAGGCTATCAAAAAAAGAGAACGGCGCAAGAAAGGCCCAGTGGTACTGAACCAACGGAGCACTCTTGTCATTTATGCGGAAGGGTCTGCAGGGCAAAAATAGGACTTATCAGTCACATGAGAAGCCATAAGTCATGAAAGAACAGTCTTTCCATTCTGTCCTCTGTGTCCTTTAGTTCTCTTTATTGTCCATGTGTTGAAATTCTCAACAATTTCTGTTCTTTATTCCTCTGGTGTTGTTAAGGTCATCATCATACCTGATGGACGAACTATTAATTATTAGCCTTTATAGAATAGAATACCTAACTTTACTGCTACGATGCTACCTGTGAGGTGTGTTAACAACACCAGAACTATGTAGAAAGTTGTTCTAATAGTGGTTTTAATTTTTCCAGCTCTTCATGGTATTCCAAAATGGTCTTGTTTTTTCTGACGCCTCGCCTATCTTTTTTTCTTTTTGCGGCGGTCGATCACTGTATGTCGCGTTGTGCCACTTGCTGTGTTTTGTGAGGGCACCACTCTCGCTTGCTCCTAAGGCCCACTTTTCTCGTATTTGTGAGCCCGAGAAACGCGAGCTGAACCGTTTATTTTCGCTTGAGGCTTGACGGGGTCAATGTTCGGAGTGGTTGATCTCCAGCCATCGGCTGCAGGGAGATGGAGGGGTGGATGGGGTGGCCTGTTTACTGTACGGCTTTGTGTGTGGGGGCAAAAACAGGGAGTGGTGTATGGGGGGGGGGGATCCTTTCTTTGATCCTTACGAACATAAAACAAATACAAGTAGGCGTTTGTGTATCATTAACTCACACCGTCAACGATTGCGCCAGTACTGCTACTTCAGTATAACAACCAGCAGTTCACTGCCACGGCCGCCATCACTTTCGATGGTAGACGTTTCATAACTGAACAAATCTGTTTCCCACTCTCCCCTGCCCGCTTCACATTTTCCATGAATTAAGATGGAATGTGCCAGAAATATAAACTTGCAGCGTGCTTATTTGATTTTCAATGAACAGTTTTAGTATCTTCTGTATCACCTGTTACATCTTTCATTAAAGAAATTCACTAATCAGTTTTACCCCCATTCAGTTCATTGACCTATTGAATTTACACCCCCAAAAGCGAAGCAAAAAACTAAGCCGTTTCTTTTTAATAACTGCAACATTGCCAATGTTTGAGTTGTCAGACAAGCCAGGGTTCTTTTATTTCGTGCCAAAGGAGAGGATTTCTCTGAGTACTGGAAGTTCATAAAGTGTTGAAAGTTGCTCGTCGTTTTTATTTTTTTTAAAGAGAATGTTTCGTCAGTTGAATGCGATGTAGTTGTAGGTCGAGGTGAACCCTTGTGCTCGTGTGTTATCGGAATGCACGCTATAGCTTGTGTAGCCATGTTCATTGACCCACGACTGTAGAATGGGGTTAACGGCATATCATGTAACAGTGTAATGTGATGGCTTGCTCAATCGGCATGTTACCGGGAGAAAACACATTATATTCCAAAGTTTACACCAGTCATGGGGGTAACTGAAATTTTCAAGCGTCTTTGATCCCCATTGTATTTGAATATTTGGGCACTGATCTAAAGTGTGCTGTGTATATTGTATATATGTACTGTATATATTGATTTGTTCTCAAGAGCAGGTCAGAAAATGAACACCAATGCTATGCAAGCGGAGACCGATTTTAATTATGAGCAACCCGTATAGATACGCTACAATGGGACATATGGATGCAGCCATGCGTCACACTGGAAAAGCACACAAGCATAGTTACGCTGTCTCCATACTGCCTTACGTCATAGTTGAGAAGCGCACACACAGATTCTATGCAGCCATACGGTACTGAACAGCCATACATCGCGGTTGAGAAATTTGAGGTTAACGATCGCAAATGTGATACCTATTTATTCCCACCTAAAATTATGCGTCAACAGTGAATATTGCAGGGCCGTTCCATTATATAGGTCGGTATAGAGTTTTCTTGAGGTAACCCTGCCGCTGATCAGTACATTCGTAATTCGTAATGATCATTGATTCAGTGTACTTTTTGTATGTCTCTTGCGGAGTACCCCGGCTAAGAACGGCTTAACCTAAGGTCTTGGCCTACATCTCGCTCTCTCCCACAATTTACACCCATGGTATAAACATGTACATTTGGGGTAGGGCAATGAGTTATCAGTGGAAGGAAAATAAATGTACATCCAAGAGCTCTTCATTTTATTTAAACCCGGGGTCTTAGTCTGGCATAATTATTATCAGGAGAGAAAACCCAGTGCATGCCCAAAACGCTCTTGAACTGACCGTAAATCTTACTTGGTGTCATGTTGTCAGCCCAGGAATAACCGTAGGTGAGAGCTGTTGTGTTTTGTAGGCAGTGACAGACCGGTCGCTCGCCCACACCCCTTGTGTGTTTTTTTTGTTTAGCTTCCAGATAACTTCTTAAAGTTCACATTATCGTCGTGACAAGCGCGGCTGATTAGCTGACTGCGGCATCCCTGTTATTTTTGTAATGTAGTCGTTCACGGATCCTGTGTCACGGCGTGCGGGTGAAAGATATAAATTATTATTATAAATATCTGTCCGTAGTAATGTTGCGGTTTGATTGACAAGAACGGCCTGAAAAACTGGTAATTGGGGTTGTGTTTGTTGGGCAGAGCAGTGGCCCTTAACCTATTTAAAAGCGGTTCCCCCTTATTTATGGACTCATAGCTTAACTTCCCCTCCCTTAGTGCTGAAGGGTCGATTCCGTAGACGTGACAACATTGATGAGGCAGCTGAGGTAAGTAAATTTTCTTATTAAGTGAGAAGATGCGTTGAATGTCAGTAGTAATATTATTATGGAAATTTGACTTGCAGATTGATAGCTAGGTAGATGGCTGGGTTGTAGGTTAGAGAATTTAATTAATTAGGCGAGACGTCAGTGTTGACTGGCGATTTCCACCCTTTTCGTTTTCTTTGTTCTCTGTAAATCGGTTTTTCCCCAGGTATTGATTCCCCCCCCCCCCCCCTGCCCTATCCTACCACTACCAGTATCACGTACCTCGTGCTTACCTCACCAGTGCGCTTGAATAATGGTGTCAAGCTGTACAGTAGACCTCACAGCTGGCGGTCTGGGGTAGGGGGGAGGGGGCATCAGGGTCGCCGCCCAAGTGATTGTGAAGGGTTTTAAGTGTAGAAACTCGGGGATTGGGAAGGTTACGATATTCTGACTTGAGGGGGGACGGGAAAGAATGAGTTTGCACGTGGAATGGGAACGCGTTTCTGAAGACCATCAAGTGGATTCTCCTCTCTCCTTCATCCCCCTTTTAAATACATTTGATCTTTTTTGGAAATTCGATTTTGGAGGTGGCCCCCACGTTCTTTCTTACGGCTACACCCCTGAAACGTACCTAACCATAGTAATCATTGCCCTCGATCCACCTCGTGAGACAGAGACATTCGGCCATCACCCAGGGGGAGTGTTAGCCCTAGACCCCGACATCGGTGAGGCCTAGGGCGAGGTCGCTCTGCCCGTCACTATGTAACCATACAAGGCGATTGCAGGGGCGGTGGTAGTGGTGGTTATGGGGGTGGGTAACAAAGCTCGAAAAGAAACAAACGAGCACGAGAGAGGAGAGTGTTACAGTTTGCGCCTAGTTCAGTGAACTCGCTGGGAGCACCAAATGAATCGGAAACTTGGTGAGTGTATTGACTTTCACATGACATCACAGGCTTGATTTGTCAGCTGTTGTAATGCGGGACAATGCAATAACTCTACAACAGAGATACATTTTGTTCGTCTTGTATTGCTTCAGCAGGGAATAGCCAAAAAGTATGAGTTTTATGTGATAGGTAGGACTGCAACAGATAACGAGGTTCACTATCGTAATGTGTAAAAAGAGACGTTCGGAAATTAATGGAGCTGGGACACAAATACGACCATCATATCTCTCTCTCTCTCTCTCTCTCTCTCTCTCTCTCTCTCTCTCTCTCCTCTCTTTCTCTCTCTCTCTCTCTCTCTCTCTCTCCATCCACGTTTCCCCCCGTTCCCCCAAAACTACAAGTATCAGCGCGAATGTAATACATGTCTCAATCAACACGCATGAAAGGTTCTCAGTATTGCCCCACCTGCATGCATCAGATGTCCCATTTCTAGGCGTGATTCGCTGCAGATTGTCTAAGCGAGGTGGCTGGGTCAATCGGCCTTTATATTAGCTGATCTAAATATGAATACCTCGGCTTAAATATAGTGGGAAAGCGAGGCCGCAATAAGGATTGCAGTTGAAATGTGAGAGATAGGACCTTTTGATTCCCCATGTCCACTGATTTGAGTGGTTTCCTTATCAGCCGGTAATATTAGGCATAAAAGAAGGCAATGTTTACCCCAGTGTCAACGTGACGACGACCCAGCTTGTGGAGAGTAATTCTTTTCCTTGAATAAGGTTAGCTTGCTCCAGTTTGATATGGGCAGAGGGTTTGGGTATGCAGACCTGCCCACTGTCCTATATTCTGTAGGGCTGTCCTGTATGTAGGATATTGTGTGTGTGTGTGTGGAGGGGGGGGGGGATACGAAAGAGAAATTCCCATCAGGTTTGAGAATGAAGGCCAGTTCAATAAAGAACAAAACCGCGGAGACAGTATGTGCATAGAATACATTATTTGATC
Source organism: Onchidella celtica (assembly GCA_963931925.1). Lineage (NCBI taxonomy): Eukaryota > Metazoa > Mollusca > Gastropoda > Systellommatophora > Onchidiidae > Onchidella > Onchidella celtica. Next base: position 29,847,585 of record OZ007581.1, on the reverse strand, counting down.
TATGAAGTGTGTTCAGGTGTTTTATATTGGTATTTTGTCTCTTTTCTGGAAATCACAAGCAACTGACAGTTTCAGTTTGCGTTTATAGGGGACATGGGTGTGGTGTCCCTTATTGGAGTGGTCAGTAGTTGGCAGGTCTGGATACGTGCCAAGCCAGTGGTTTTCAAACTAATGTCTCTCTTGATCTGGTGACCAGGTTTTCTGCGGAAGTCTCGTGACATAGAGTAAATAACGATGACATAATTAATTTTTCATGAACATTAAATGTATGGGTCTTACGTGACATCGCAGAACGAGTGCGACTTGAAATTTTAAAATTACTACATTAGCATACACACAGTCGCAGCGATGCTTTGCATGGGCCATGACGTTACTTCTTGTTTGTTCTGTCTCCATTTTCTGAAAAAAAAAAAACTGGAGGTCTTTTAGTATGCAGAAGCGGTATAACAAGTGCGCACTTTGACACTTGTTTAAAATGTGTTGTGGCACTGTTTCATAGTGCCGATTTATGCCAACTCCTTATTATATCTACTAAAGCCGCAAACGATTACGTCGAATCTCTCAGTTATGCAAATAGTGGATTTAGAACAAACAAGAGCTACGGTCGCGATTTGGTGTCGTAAGTGAAAACAGTTCAGCTTAACACTGTACTTAATTTCAGAGTCAAGTGATAAACAATCATTGAAAAAAAAAATTAATCACAGTTCATACACACCACACGTTCAAACTCAATAATGGTAAGTTTGAGACCTGCATCCATCGTTATCAGCGCAATCTCTGCGTAGTCTACACGAGCCACATTGTCCTGCATGTGGGTCAAGGGCTTTTATAGGCTGGTCGGGTTGAAATGCCGCGTTATCTCTTTCCAGTCATCACCGTCAGCCTCCAAGGATTTTGGTAGAGCTTTGACAGGACAATGTGCCCTACTGTGGCCTAGCTAAAATGGCTAGTGGTCTAGATCAGGCATAAAAATACTTTGTCATAATTTGGGTTTGACCCTGATCTGTGCTGTCTGCCAATGTCAGCATTTTCAAGCATTCCAGACTCTCTGTCTTACCGTCAGTGTCGTAGGTTAACATCTGCATTTTGGGCTGTTATACCGTTAATTACACCAGTCTGTCTGTCCGTCCGTCCGTCTGTCTGTCCACTCGTCTGTCCGTCCGTCCATTCGTCCGCCCGTATCTGTCTATCTATACAGTAACCGTTTGTCTTTCAGCCCGCCCCCTTGCTTCCCGTAGGCCTTATAGACGGCCCTGTTTGAGGCAACTGTGACTAGTTCGCTATCTCAGTTTAGGTCGTTTTGTTATCACTGTTACTTCTCTGTCTTACCGGGTCCTGGTGACGTAGGGAAGACAGTAGAATTCTCCTACTTGACTTATGCACTATTGAGGCCATGGGAAGAATGGCATGTCTGAACACAGCTATTGTGGCATCGTGTTGAAATGTCGGAATTATGCGGCAGCAGTCAGATGCTGATCCTAATTTTGTATGATATGAAAGTGCAGGTATTGTGAGTTTTTCGAAAGAAAAAAAAAAAAACAAGCTGTTATACAAAGAATGCTTTTGTTAGTTGTTAGCTTACTGTCAATTGTCTGTAAAGTATGCCAGAAACTGATGCTGGTAGAAGACAGCGATGTCTTCCTTGTTCAACCAGGAAGCTTGAAGATGCCATCAGATCTGATGTTGCCAGTTAGGATCAAAAGGTCTAAATAAGGGAGAGAACGGAACTATATTAGGTTGTTGTTTTTTTTCTTTCAACAAGAGGGAGGAGTCACCGTGAGTAACTTTTGTTTTATGGGATCATGGACCGAGGAGAAGGAAGAGAGCGAAATATACAAAAGAGGCAACAAGATCCGAGTAAGAATAACCAGAAGGTGCAGAGGGAGGGGAAGGAAAAAAGACGGTAACAATGTGAAAGGTTATGAACCAGAATGTGGTATATCCAACTTTATTCATAGCTTTTAATTGCCTATTGATATGCGAGACACAAGGTATATGATTTTTACATTATTTCAAAACTCAATAATTCGTGCGTCCTTGTCGAAGTCACTGGAATTATTTGAATTTCAAACTAGATTTTCTGGAGTTGACTATTTTTGGACATAAAATATTCTGGTTGACAACCCTCGATATGAAGAGCTTAAAATATTTATCGTAACAACTTCACTCTTGGATATCTCTTTTAAAGGTGAAATGTGCAAGGTACCGGGCACGTACTCTACCTGACTTTCAATTTTAACATGTCCTGGATTTGGGCCATTCAGTATTGCCTGTCCGGAAGACAGAGACGGAGGAAAGCAAGGATTAGACAGATTTAGGAAGTAAAGAAAAGAAAGAGAAGCATGCATTACTGAAATCCCTTCTGTTTGGTAAAAAAAAATTAGTAACGCATTTTTTTTGTTCCAACACGTGTTACGAAACTGACTAATAACATGGAAACGCGGAGGAATGCAGACGTTCAGTTTCAGTGTTGGAGCAGCAGTACATTTGCAAGGAGGCAGAAATGTCCTCAAAGAAGTTTTAACTGATGTTATTAGTATGCTTTACACACAGCGGGTTTCGGTGACCTTTACTGAAGAAAATTTAAAACGACAACCGGAATCAAGTATAATATGAAATGAGGAAGATGGTAGGGCGATACTTCTCGAGAGTTTCCGGTTCTTCAGTCAGTAATAATTTTGTAGTTGCCGCCTCTGTTTTAGGGAATATAATTATGAAGTACGTCAAGGCAGACAGGGTCCGGTCCACTTGACATGGTTTGTATGCTCTCTGATGACTTTTAGCAGACTTGATAAGCTTACAAGACGTAGGCCTGCATGTGCCTAGAGTAAGGCAAACGCCAGCTCTCTCTCTCTCTCTCTTTCTTTCTTTCTGTCTCTCTATCTCTGTGTCTATGGGGGGGGGGGGGGCACCTCTCCGTGAAGATTTTTAAAAAAATAAATTAATCGCTTTCAACGTATAGGCTGGGTCATGCACGTGTCATTTTGCTTTGATTCTGGCATTTTCCTCATGTATTTGAATTTTATGTATGTGTATGCACGTGACCGCGGCAAACCAAAGCTGTTTCGAAAGCTGTTCTTAAAAATACATGTATGCATCAAGAGTACGTCACTGGAAAAGGGAAAGTAAGTTTGAATGACCGATATGCAATGTTTGACAAAGCCATGAAGTCTAGTGATAGTTTCAAATTGTTGATCCCTGACATAGAATTTGTAGTCAAAGCAAAGTGACAGTACATGTATTTGCTGTCTGGTAGTCGAGACGTGGTCCCGGTGGGAGCCTTGTACCTTACCTCGGGCGCAAAACTGGGTTTTTCGGTCCCTGTGACATAGCGGGATTTCAGATGTGAACTTAAATGAACGATCATTTTGGATTTTCAAACGCGGTGTAAGTGTGCGACAATATTGTGTTCATTTAATTAGAGGTACGTCACAGGAAGAAGACGAGTGACTGATACAACACCGATAAAATAATGAACTGGGCGAGCAATGAGAGATAATACACGTTCAGTCTGTTCAAACATTTCAACTGAAATGGTGTTGAAATTGTAGATTAACCGCAAGGCTTGCGTAGCGGATGACGATAATGTTCAGATTAGATTCTAACCGATAATCAGCTTTGACGGTGGTTTGTCGGAGTGGCAGTTCAGTTGAATGTGACACTGTGCTGATCTGTGGTGAGGGTGTGCGCAAGGACGGCGGTGGTGGACTGCAGTGAAAGTGGATTTTTTTTTAAAAGCCCTAACACTGTAAATTTGCCAGGTAAATGATTGTGAACTCCTATAAACTTGCGGTAAAGTTGTAAATTTGAATGGCAGTCACTGGCAGTTACTGTTGTAAATGTGGATTTTAGGTACAGTGTAAATTTCGCAGACAAGCGATTGAGAACTCTTAAGACAAGGCAAGGATTTTCTTTCTTTCCCTCTTGATCAGCGGAGGGTGTGTTTGACAGATTGCTGTGGATTATAAAACAGACTTTAAACGTTTTACTATGCAGAGATTGTGTGGATCGACGATATGTTGGTGTTGATAAAAGTAATGTCAGATGCCGTAACTTGGACATTTTGTTTGCTGTTGTGAACTAACAAGAACATTATTATCGAGGGCTACCAACCAGAATGTGTTGCGTCCAGTTTTATTCATTGCTGTGTAGGTATCCAAGACACAAGGTGTGTGGGCTTTATTTCATAACCCAACAAGATATTTGAATGTTCAGTAAGTTTACAAATTTTGAACTTTTTTTTCTCAAATTGACTATTTTGGACACAAAATATTCAGGTTGCCAACCCTCGATTTGTTATATACGATGTGGTGTGTGCACAGCATTGCACAGAAATACACTGTACTCAGTTCATGAACTATTGTGAATTCTAGATCAGTGTGTGCGGAGAATTTTGTTGCTCATGTATATTATAGCGGTTGCTATATTGTTAGAGACGCTGGTAATGTGCATTAGGGATAGTGTACACTGGTTATGCTTTGAGTGGTAATTAAAATAACAAATCCTGGCATAAGAAATAATACACAGACGACACAATAAAATGCAAAGGAAAAGGGATCAAGCTTTCGCCATATTAACCTTTATCATGAAAAAAAAATGTAACGAGATGCAAAATGGACAGATAAAGAAAAACTTGGACAATGCTTAACCAATACGAGTACTTATCTGCAAGTCCAGACTTTGATTTTAAGGAACTTCGCTGATCGGATCTCTTTCTTATTTTTCATTCGTATTTGTCTTTTGTCAAGTCTATCATTGTCAATTTAACCATGGCGGTGTGCCATAATAAGGTAAGTCCGGCTGAAATTATGTACGTCACATGGATGATTTTGAACTTTGTATTAGACAGCAAAAAGTATGACCAAATCTGTGCTACTAACCTTGAACTTATTTGATAAAACAGCCTGTCGTAGATATTGTGTGTTATTGCGTCTTTTGGACGGTCCACGGGTCTTAGTGTTGACATTGCTGAAATTCTTTCCCCAGCCGGCACTGTGTCGCTTACACCGCTTGAGCTGTTAAGTATCACTTCAGGGCATAATTATTGTATGAGTGATATCAGCTAATATTACTCCATTTGCGGCCTTACATAGCTTCCGTGGTCCATTCATTATTCTCCCCACTAACCCCTCCCCCTTTCCAAATCCGGACAGAATTTGCTTCCAGAGAAGTGGACACATTGATATTTCTGTGGGTTTTCTCCCCGTGAAAGACAGTTTGCGAATATAATTATGTTTTACATAATTATTTTCTGTCTTTACTGATGTATCCAAAAAGAGCACTGTCACGAGCAGAGTTAGGGTCTTGGGGATGTTACGACTGCACGAGAGGCAGCTAACTCACACTCGGACACAACCACACAAGAAAAGTACTAAATAACTAGAGCGTATATATGTCAGGCCGGTCAGGCCATAGTTTACATAAATATTAATAACAAAACAAAAGACAATAGAGGTATATATTCAAACCAAAAACTCTAATTAATAACTTAACCAATGATATTCATGTAACTATGGAGGTACTGCAATCAATAGTAAATAGGTATATTATACGAAACTGGATATCAATTTAAAGTGACAGTTGAGTCGCCACTGGCCAGTCGCCAGGCAAACTCTCCATAAATCATATGGGCTTAAATGTTAGGAGAGCCCAGTACGTTCAAAGCCTACAGAAGCACTCTTCGGCTTGTAGGTAATTTAAGCAGTTGCCAAAAGACTATATTTTTATGCACAATCACTATTCAATTCATCAACAATGTGCTATATTATTCCAATCATACTATGGCAATAGATCTATCATACAGGACACTCGTGGTCGAGTGCCAGCTGGGGTTTCCTTAGTCTTCCTATGAGGCTGTAGTTCTCTCTCTATCTCCGATCTCTATTATACTTGAATAATTAAGATATATTACCATTGCTCACGCCTACTGGTAGGCGCGAACATCAATATAGCGCAGCGTGGGCTTTCAAAGGTCAGCCCACTCAGACCTTTCTTTCTAGAGCTCAGTCAGTCCGTTAGCAAGGACTTCTTAGTCTTCAGACCACACAGTTCAGGTACTGGCCAACCGGAGATACTTCACGAAACGATGCTTCTCTCGTCTGTATTCCCCAAATCTGAACGTTACACGATGTTATATACTATCTAACTACCCAGCGTGCTAGTCCGCTGGCCCAATTAGTTCAGCTATCTCATAGGTCGAAACCTCCCACCATTTTAATTGTAGTAATACGTCTGCACTATTCTACCAGCCAGTTAACGTGCAAAAACTTGTCTAGTCATACTTAACAATGTCAACTGTCCCCACCTTGTTTCACCCCTACTCCATTACTTATTAATCACGAACATTAAAACCCACAAGCGTGAATCTAACAGTTTAACTTTACATTTATTTACTCACCAACTATAATTTGGCGAGGACCGTTCAAGGCCACCAGCCAATTTCTCATGGCCCTGGTAAAACAACAACAACTCACTCTGTGCGTGAGTTTTAACAATATCCGAATCATGACAAGCACTGCACCGAATAACAAGCACCACATCGTATTTGTGAAAATTTGTCTTCGCTCTGCAGGTTACCCTACTTTCTTCAATGAGCATCGCACAATAATTTACACACACACACCCCCCCCCCCCCCAACCGGCCACCCTTCTTTTTTTCAATTTTTAAATCAGATAAAGGAAAATGTACTCTTTAAAACAAATTAAAGAAAAAACTAGTTAATTGCTTCGAGAGTGTCAACACAGGTAATTCATCGCATTCTTCCTAGTCCAAGTGGACATTTTAAGCCTTGATTATTTCAGCCTTGTTTACCAGACCACAGCCGGTAGAAAGGCTATTTTTGAAGTTAGAACTTTCGTAAGCAAGGGGGATTAGTCTGCTCAGCTTTCTGGTTTTCAGCTGGGAAACGGTGTGGTTGCTATGGTGTCGTTGTCAATGAGCTATTTGGGTTGCTGTGCTCAAAACCAGCATGACATGCCATTTCCTGGCGGACAACTAGATGAGATTAGTATGGACGGGCTTCATTGTCGTAATAAGTTGAATTCTTTCTCCACCCATATTTTATGTGAAATTAAAACCTCCTTAGACATCAAAGGCGTGGTGGTATAAGCTGTTTATGAAAAAATAACCTCGTAAATAAGTCTTTATTGCATCTGTCTTCGTGTTTCATGTTTCACAATGCGTTTCTTCTCGTTTACTTAGTCAGCCTGGCAGTTTCGTCTTGCCAATCTCCCTCTCATCTCAGCTCATCTTTTTTATTTCTCTTTCTCCCCGTGTCTGTCTGTCTGTAAGTCTGTCTTTTTCTGTTCTTGTCCCCCCTCTCCTCTCTCTTTCTCTTAAAAAAAAACAACAAAAAACAAAAAAAACATCTGGTGCATTCTCAGTTTCTACAACTTAATTTGCTTACTCACCAAGATAACAATCTAGCTGGGTTCTAGTTAAACATTACAAGGCATTGCCCCAAAATTGGGCAAAAAGAAAAAGTTGTATGTTCAAAGCCTCGCGTAAGAAATAATACCCAAACGATATATATACAGTTTTTCTGTGGTTTTTATATTTCGTCAAGGCATTGCCCCAGTGTGTGCTGATATTCAGGCTAAGAACTTTGGCTGGTCGAGCGATAACGGCCAGAGATTACACAAATTGTGGCAGATAAATATCTCCCTTTATCACACATATCGAAAGGGAATACGGGAAGATAAAAATGTTATTACCATGATGACTTCATAATGCAGCACATGTTAAGGAGCGGGAATTCCCCCTTCTTTTTTAAAAAATTTCTTGGGAACAACGATGTCGGTTTGTCCTGAAGTCAGACACTGAGTGAGACGGCGAAATAAATACAGGGGCGAAAGCTGTTGTGGTAAAAGCGAAAATTACTTGTCGAGCTAGTGATTCTGTAGTCTGGTACATGTACAGTGGCATTGACTGCAGCAGATGGGCAGGCAGGCATAGGTGGATGGATGGAAAGAAGAACCAGAAATGCGGAGTTGTATTTTGTAAGGTATGAATTTAAGAACTGATTAGAATCCAGACTCTTCCCACCCCCATGGATTCTGCTAGCATGCTTTGATTCATTAAGACACTCGCATTTACAGTAAACCTGATATTTTGAAATTTTACACAATACAAGCAACTTTGCGTACAAGGGGCAGAATTTTTGTATTAATTTCACCTTGTGATTTACATATTTAATGTATTCAGGTCCAGAATTTCATGTCGTCTAAGGTTTTAATTCTCAGGTACACAAAGCTCTCTCTCAGTGCACCCAGACAATATTTTGTCAGACTTGCAAGAATTGCTAACATGTTAGCGTTCGTCTTCATTGTGTTTCTGGTTAAAATCACACTTTAAAATTTGGTTAGAATAGTTTTTTTTACCCGACTGCTTGGGTCATGCAGCCAAAATTGGTCGTCCTTGCGCCCCCCCCCCACCCCTTTTTTGTGTTCGATTTTGATGTTAGGATCAAGTTTTTCGCGGGTTTTTGGTGGGCTCTTCTGATAGGGTCTCCTTCAAATATGTCTCATATCTTTCTTTCATATTCGGTCAGTTATTGCTTCTTTCTAGCAGTGTGACCGTTTTTGTGTCGATGGGCTTTCTTCAAACTCAAGACTCAAACTTTTTAGCTAATTTAATCACAAAGTAACTTCGTTGGCGACATGGCCACAACCATTCTTGGGGAAATTGGTCAGGGATTGGTATGAGCAATCCTGACAGAAGTGTTTTGGTAACATGGCCCAAATACTGTGTTTGTAAATACTGTTTCTCTGTACAAACCACCATGAGCAATTTATGTACAGGCTTTTATAAAAAGTCAACATTTTGTTTGCTTACCAGTTTGTCAACTCAAGTAAACTTCCACAACACACGAGACAAAATAATGGTTTGCCAATAAATCCAGTTTTTGTAGACCGAATTCCGTGTCGCCTCGTGGTGAAAGAACCGCTTTGCACCGGTTTAGTGTATTTTTAGAAATTGGTACATGGGGATACCGGGATTTTCCACTCGAAGCGAGATGACGAATCAGCGACGAGGTCGAGGAAATGACCTTGTTGCGCGAATGGCGAGACAATATCCGCGCTAACCGGAGTAGCATTATTTAATGGAAATGTTACGGTTTAGAACTTTAGAATTGGTAATAAGAGGGCACCGGGGCGCGCATGTTTACGAGAGTTGGATTTTTTGTTGCATTATAAAACCCCCCGATGCTGGGGCCAAATAGCGGCCAATGGTTGCGGGTTCGTGCTTTAGGGTCATAGACATTGTGAAAAGTGAATCACACAAGTAACTTTTATTTTAACCCTGGCACAGCGAAACAGTTGTAGAACTTTTCCCTCTGTTGAATACTATTTTACAGTGGTAAAAACTACGAGAATTTTCAGTTTCAAGTAGGCAAGCATATTTTTTTTTCTTCTTTTAATTACTGTTATTGTTATGTAATTACCTTTTTTGTTCTTTCTAATGTCTCCCGCATTTATATTATCTTCATCTGTTTCTGTTTTCTATCATGCTCCATCACATCCTAGATCTCTTTCCAATGTCATGTAAGATAAATTCTTAAGTGTTGGTTTATCAGTCTTTCTGTAAGTGTAAAGCACCCCAGCTGTTTGTGATGTTCTTAAGACTAAAGGTACAGCACTTCCCTTCAAGAGATAATATTAATAGCCAGTAGGATCAAAAAAAAAAAAAAAGTTTCGGGATACACACAGACACACCCACCCCGGATCTGTGGAGTTAATGAGAATTTTCTGCTCTGAGGATGTTGTAACGTTGACGGAAGATAATTATCTATATAGTTGATATGACCAAGTGAAGTAGACATTTAAGTGTTGGCAAAATCTTGATTTCAAGGGCTGGGCACAAGTGGGCATTATCTGTTGTGTTCATATTTCATTTATCACTAATATCAGTGTGTTGACAGTAAATGGGTGAAGATAATAGCTCATCATTTCTGTGTTAAACAGGCCCAAGGCTTCTCTCCTCTACTGAGCTGTTTTTTGGACACATTAGGGTGATTAGTATGGCTGCTGTTTGTCTATCCCTTGTATTGATGAAGCTTGGTTTGCCAGCGTTTTAAAAGTATAGAGGATAACTGGGTCGCATGCCCTGGCAAAAGTCGGTGAAGTAAATCAGCTGTTGCTCTGCAGTAGTACCGCCCTCTCCCCTTCCCCCTGCTAATTCAAGGAGGAAGTTCAAGTTATGGATAGTTGACAGTGTACTTTTTCATTGTGGTATCTTCTTTATACTATCTTTGTGATAATTTTTTTTGTATGAAATGGCCACTAGAGTGTTAAGACAACAGCTTTCAAATTTAATTGGACGTATATAGAGTATTTGGGTTTCTTTTTTATAGGACTCTTTCCATTCTGTCTTGTTGGGTAAGTTGTCAGAGGTTACTTGTATAGGGGCTTTTTTTTTTTGTTTTTGTTCTGATTTGGTCGGCGCTTTTAACAATATTATATTAGTGGTTGTCCTTGTTTATCCCTTAACCGGCATGGACAAGCATGCCATTAAGTTATAATCTACATCTTAGAACTGGCTGTTTCTGTGTTTTAGAGAGTGCAGACTGATCAGTGATAGTAATCAAGGCATTGTGTGAGCATCTTTGTTAGTCTTGTTTCAGTAAGATATTAAACGTATACAATACATTTTTATAAACAGGCGCTGTGATTAATTAATTTCATGTGACAAGTGGTTTCAATTAGGCCTTACACTTAATGTATGTCTGTTCCAAACTCTTTCCTTACCACAGTTAATGTCTTTTCTGGACCCCAAATCATGCTTGGGGTTCATTTTTGGATTCCAGAGAAAAAGTGGAATGTTTTTTAATTTGTGATTTGTCTTTTCTCTTCTCCAGATCGTGCGAGTATGTGACTGGGAGTATTCAGTACAGTGAGAGGTGTGATAGGAACTACAACAATGAGCTGTAAGGTGGAGGGTGAGAAGGGCGAGGGGTGCAAGAAGTGTCTGGAGGATGAAGAAGAAGAAGAAGAAGGAGCCTACATGCACAGACACCCCACGCCCCCAGATGGGGGCTGGGGCTGGCTGGTGGTGCTTGCTGCCTTCATATGCAACATGATAGTGGATGGGGTGTGTCTCTCTTTCGGTGTCGTCAGTGAGGAATACTTGGAGGCATTTGACACTTCCAATACTGCTGTTGGCTGGGTGGGCTCTTCACTTGCGGGCAGTTACTTACTTGTTGGTGAGTATAGAGAAATAGGAGAGAGGCCTGTAGAAGACTAAAGGTGCTCTTTGCTCTTTGTAGGCCTGTTGCAATACTACTGTTCCTATAGAAAATTTGACGTAACATATGATTTGTAAGGCCAAGGCTCAGAATTGGTTATATATTGCAGCCACTCAAGGTGAGAAAATCAAGGAAAATAATGGCTCAAAATGTCAGTGTTTATATTTTTGCCAAAATAGATGATTATGTCTGCTGTTTTTCTGTTGGGGGAATGTTTCCGTTCTCAGCTTGCACCACTGTGACTTATTACTGATTCTGTGTCATCATTTCACATTTGAGCCTTGACATTTTCTTTCTCACTGAAGCTCTTTATTATAATAACAATATTATATAACATAATTTCACATCTTATAGCTTTGAGACAATAGTTTTTAGGAATCAAGCTACTAAGTTTAGTAATGTTGTCAGCTATGCATTATCATAGTATGGTATTTAGACCAAGTGCATAACCATGTTGGACATAGTAAAATCATAATGGAATTGATGCCCAATGAACCTCAAAACTCGGAGTTGAACAAGAGATGAAGAACTGTCGAGAGGACTTGTGGAACTGATTTCAGTGAATTCATGAAAGGTCTTTCAGAAATAGTGCAATTCACTGTTAAATTTCATTTTTGACTACCAATTTTTTAAGAAATGACCCTCCAAAAGATATTTGAGAGAAAAGGAGCAGTCATATACAGAATGTAATTCAGTACTGCTTGCTTCGAGTACAAGTTGGTGAAAACATAAGTTTCATTAATTTGTTTCAGTAATTTTTAATGTTGTCGTGGACTTGAGAAGGTCCAGAAGCCTTAGACTCGAAAAGCAGAATATAGGATGTGACATTATGTCTTTTTTTTTTTTTTTTAAGGCCCCTTTGTGAGTGCTCTGTGTGCTCGCTATTCATGTCGAAAGGTCACAATAATAGGCAGTGTGGTGAGTATGGTGGGATTTGCACTGAGTACACAGTCCACAAACTTGGAAATGCTCATCGTCACCTATGGAATCATTGGAGGTAAGATATACATGTCTACAAACCAGCCTTTGACAGCAGTATTGTATAAGTGCCAAATTTTAAAAAAACTAAACAGTGGATGCTCTGATGGAGTCTCTGTTGAATATAATTTTATATCCCAATTGGCCAAGTCAAAGATGAAATGTCGTCATTTCAGGTTTTGTCTTTTGTGACCTCGCATAATATATTTTCAGAGCTTAAAACTTCAGTTTCCTCAAAAAGTGGTGGTGGCACTTCAGACAGTTTAGATCTAACTTTAATATGAAAATCACAGTAGAGTAAGTAAGTACTGTGATTTTTGTGATTTTCATCTTCACTTTTTAGATACTTTAAAAAAAAAAAAATTATTTTTCTTGGAAACGTGAATTCTGTACTTCGTATGTTTGATTTCCCATTTGTCAGTCATGCCCTTGGATGTCAGATTGAAAGATTTTGCTCCCTTGAGCAGAGGGGTCTTTGAACTTGCTGTTTTACCGAGGTTTCTCTGTCCATAGCTAATGTCAATACATTCTCTGTCATTCCTGTGTATTTCAGGTATTGGCTTTGGTATGATCTACCTCCCATCCATAGTGTGTGTTGGATATTGGTTTGACAAGAAGCGTGCTTTCACAACTGGCATTGCAGTGTGTGGCTCAGGCTTGGGCCAGTTCATAGTGCCACCTTTTGCTCGATATCTTCTCAGTGAATACCATTGGGAAGGCACGAACTTGATTATGGCAGGAATTGTTTTAAATTGTGCTGTCTGTGGAATGTTGTTCCTTCCTTTGGACCGCCGTACTGTTCGGCCACGCAAGCCTCTGCATAGTCGGGTGGAGATAGAGCGAGGTGCAATCATGAAAGCTCTGATCGAAGACAAGAAGAGACAGAGAACAATTTCAAATGGCTCATTAGACAATTGCATTATTACTAAAGACAATCGCTTAATTAAACTTGACCCTAAAATCTTTGAGTGCAGAAGAAGCAATTCTTTCATTGCTCGCTTCAAACGCCAGCTGGGGTTCAGCTCACAGAGCCTTGCTTGTTCTAAAAACAGTTTACAAGGGATTCCCAGTATTGTAATCGATGCTGTTCAGAAAGACTTGAACAAAAATATTGGCTCGCCCATCTACAGGCCTAATGGCACCAAGGTGCAAAATTTCTCACAGAAACGCGGGTCATTGCCAGAAGGACAAGCTCTGATGATTAATGGTGTCTCTTCCACACCCAGTGGAACAAGTGCATTCCCTGTGGGCACTGCGGTGCTCAATGGAGCAGTTAAAACTCACAGCTGTGATGCAATCCCCAAGGAAGAAGAGCTGTGGACCAAGAGGGGCGTGGAAGAGCCTTACACAATCCATTTGGAACAGATCTCGGGCAGCTCTGCAGTGACAAGATCAGCCAGTGATATCCAGTCTGCAGCCAATTCCTCACCATTTGTAGATGGCAGTGTGATCAGCATACAGGAGATTCCCAGTGTACCCAATGGAGCTCGGGCATCACAGGGCAGTATGAGGTAAGAAACAGCATTTTGCATCATGCATCATTTGCATCATTTTGCATATTTATACAGGATTTTCATGGGTTTCCGTAGGTTTCACAGTTTCCATTACTAGCTCCATGTCACTGTAGGAGTAGGCAACCACATTAACATACTTATGATATGCATATGTAGGCCTACATTGATGAGCTACATGGTTGAGATGGAGTTGAAGGGGTTTCGGAATTCATTTTTATTTTGCCCAACCGGTCTAGAAAAACATTGAAGATGTAAAGTTTTTGCATGAATTTCTGCTTTGGTGGCTCTCTTTGCAATAACAAAATTCAGGAAGGAAAAAAGTAAAAATCTTAAATTATTTCAAGCATAGAATACTTTCCATGCCTAGATGGATGTGTAAAAGTCCTTTGATGTAATGGTTATTTTCATTATTCTTTCTGAAGGATTATCATTGTGTTTTAAGTGGAATACACATACAATGCTCAATGCCAAAAAATGACCCAAATTATTTTCACCATAATTTTGATCCTTTTTCAATGATCAGGATTACATAATTCACAGAATTCTTGAAAATTCAGAGACATGGTCCAGTACATTTTTTATTGTATCACTTCTTCCACATTTATACTGCAGGCTTTTTCAAACGTCTGATTTTTAAAGGAAATGATAGGTTGTGTTTTACATTGATCGCAGTATGGTATTGCTCAGTTCAGAAGGTCCACCTGTTTTTCACTCTAAAATATAATTATTTTTGCCGGTCTCCAACTGTTACCTCAAGGTTTCTAAGAGTTGAAAATCATTTTGACGGACGTAAGGCTACTGATTATCAGTTGTCCTCACAGACAGCAAGACTCCGAAATATAGACTATGTGCTGCACATTCGTTTGTCATTTAGTGAACTCATTTTTTATGGAAATCACTAAATCAGTCTTTGCTAATGAAAGCACCATTTTCGCCACTCAAACCCTGGAATTTAATGACCAGTTTAAGAAACTGGTGTATGAAACCAGTCTTCAGATGCGAAACTTGAGCCTTCGTGTTTGATTGTCTTTGCAGGTATCGTTCAGCTCGCTCGATGACCAGTGGCTACACCAACACAATGTCATCTCATTCAGCTTACGTCACCAACAGCGTAATGAGCATCCCCCAGTTCCAGGCCAGCGTGGAAGAAATGGAACTGGAGCTCGAACATCAACACTCCATGATGTGGAAGTTCTGGTGTATTCTGCAAGAGATGTTTGATGTGAAACTGTTGATGAACCCCATTTTCTTCCTGTTGGCCCTGTCCTCCTTCGTTACCATGGCTGGTAAGTTGGTTTATTCACCTGTTTCTCATGTCTATTTGTCTTGTTTATTTTATTATTTCTATTACCTAATGTGCGGGTTTGCAAAATAATACTTTTTTTGGGGTCACATTTAAGTTTGTGCCAAACCCCCTCGTCCAATCGTGTTAATTTTCTGCATTTTTTGTTTTGAATATGAGATGAGAATTTCATTTGAGATCTCATTTTGTCATTCCTTTTCCATGACCCGCAGCTCTGTTTCTCACATTTTGCTCTTGCAATAGAATCTGTTTGAGACATAAAAAGCCAGAAAACCTAGAAAAATGCACTTTTCAGCTAAATTCATTTTACAAAATATGGAATGAAAATGTGGGGCTGGGCACACTGAGCAGGGACAGATTTTGATGATAAACCCCTGCCTTTTCCATGCCCCAGTTTTTTGCCTAACATTTTTGGTTTTCCCCGTGCATATGTGTAAGAATATAATTGTATTTAAAAAAAGTTTCTTCTTCTGGTGTCATCTTTTGTTAGTTTGGCAGCACTTTCCAGTGCAGCATTAAATGATCAGTGTTTAAAATAGTATGAATCAACGTGCCGAGGAAAGATTATTCTTATAAACCCTGGCACAGGCTGGGCTATTCACACTGTTCTGCTGGGCCTGTAGATCATCACCGTTCCCTAAGACTACAGTTAACTCAAAAATTTGAAAAATCGATTTTCAGATATATTCAATTACGTTCAAAGCCACGCGTCGAATGATTTTGGTTGTAAACTCTTAAGCAGAAAAATAATCAAATAGCAAACGGTCAAAAATTCATCGTAACTAGACTAGTTGTGCTGAAATAAAACAGTTTTTTGCTTCTCCTGAAAAGTAGCTAGAAGCGATTACTACAGTTTTAGGGAATGGTGACAGTGCAAGTCTCTGTTATCTGACAATTTCTTGCCACTGAGTGATTATTTTGTCATTGTTGATATGGTATCTAAAAATGGACTCCTACTTCTCTCCACAGCATTCTATGTTCCATTTTTTTACATGCCCATGCTGGGAGGAAGATTAGGGATGGGCTTTGAATCTTCCAGCTTCCTGTTGTCCATTGTGGGCATCACCAACACCATTGGCAGGCTGCTGGGAGGCTGGATGGCTGACCGGCCCTGGGTTTGTGCTCTACACCTCAACATCGTTGCTCTGATCCTGGCTGGAGTGGTCACCCTCAGTTTTCCATCATGTGAGAGTGTAGAGTCCTTGGCCCTCTTAGCTGCCGTGTTTGGTCTCTGTTGTGGTAAGTGTATACATCAGACTATTTCAGTAAAGAGTGCTTGTGTGTTAGTCCACTTGCAGGGATGGAACCAGCTCTGGAAATTCCGGAGGTCCGGAAATTTTTTTTGCGCCGTCATTTATCCCCGCGCTATCGATATTTGGTCCGGCAAGAAAGTTAAACTGCGAAAAGAGCATTAAAAGGGCGATTGTCGGAAAACAACGATGACCGGAAATAAACAAATTAGCACTTCCGGTCTTTCGCCCCGGGTACTTTTCGTTGTGTAGGTCTTGGCCACCCTACAGTCTGTCAGTTCAGCTCTTTCCTTTGCGCTCGAGCGATAGATCCAGCATCCTCAAAGAGAGATAACGTGATGAAGCATCGATTGTGATCGTTTTCGTGCCTCATGAATGATTTTCTGTTGGATTTATAACTGGTGAAGCTTGTAAGATGATATTTCAATGTAGTGTCAGTGATAGTAATAGTGGTCTTTAATTTTCAAGGCAAGTACTTCCTACTGCAATAGTAGGTCTAGGATCTAGATCTAGTTTTTAATTTTCACGGCATCATTCAAATAAAAGTAGAGAACCAGCCTGTAGACCTAGGTCTTCACTAAATCTAGAACCAGGCACAAAGACACTTTGTCAGCATGGCGTAATGTCAGAGTCACGTTTTTCAAAATCTAGCTGAGGCGTACGCTAGATGGCTAGAAGAAGAAAAAGTCTAAAAAGATCATATCTAGTATACGTTGGCCTACCTTTCTTTTTAGTGTTTCATTCAGGATGAATTGTGACTTGGTAGGTTAAAGATTATGGGCTGTGTTAGTTAGAATATTAGACTTGAAATAGAGCTTGTCTTGATATTGACTTGTTAAAAAAAAAAAGTGGGGGGATTGTAACCAAACAGAGTTAGATCTACCTTGCATTGGGTAGGGATTAGTTCAACAAATATTTGGATAAAGTCACTGGTAATATAAATAAGTATGTTTTGGTTAGCATGTAAACTTGTAGTTGTAGTGTAACCCATCTAGATCTAAGATTGTGTGGTCTTAAGAGACAAGTGAGAAATGACATGGGATGAAGATGGCACCTCATGTCATTCATACTTATCATTTATACTTCATCTCTCTAGGACAGATTCCTGATGGTGATATTGGCAGGCTTTTATATTATATTGTTGAGCCATCTTTTACATTCGCACGTGACAAGCGCTTGGCGGAAAAAGTCCAGGAAATTTTTTTGTGGTGTGTTTCCATCCCTGCACTTGGTATCCTTCATTTTATCACTAAAATTCAAATGTATACTGTTATACAAGGCATTGTCACTGTTTTGAATAAAATAATTTGAAAATCCAGAGAAGTGTAGTTTTCTGGGACTTCAAATGAAATTTACCCATTGTCCAAATTTTAACAAAGCTATCTTTATAAATACAAACACACACACATATATAAATCTTGGAATGATGTGTACGGCTGCATATGAAACGAAAAATGAAACTGCTGATATGAACATTTGAAATTTCAAATCGACTTGCAAGAAGCATTTTGAGGTGAATTAACAGTTCTAAATGTATTCAAATGTAATGGAAGAACCTGTTCTTTCCTGTGTCTTCTCAGCTATCTTTGTGTCACTGAGATCGATCTTGCTAGTGGAATTACTGGGGCTGGATTTGCTGACACAGTCTTTCGGACTGCTGATCCTGTTTCAAGGAATAGCAGCATTTATTGGTGCTCCAATTGCAGGTATGTATTGTGTGGAGTCTCTCTGTCTCTCTGTCTCTCTTGATAAGTTGTTTTCCCTTTTTCTCTCGCTGGATAGATCTACTCGCTTCATTCCCATTGTCTTCATTGTCATCTAGACATGACTTACCACTCACCATCTGTTGTTAAAAGCTCGGATTAGCCTAGTAAAAGGATTGCTTGCTTTTTCCCTTTTTCTTTTTTAACTGTTACACAGGCTTGGCGTCTACAAAATTAAAGGTTTGGATGGGAAATTCCAGGGCTTAGAATCAAAAGTAGGAGATGGGAAATTATACCATGCAGAATGGGAAATCAGGCTCCGCTCAGAGCAGAAAGTTCTTAATGGTGTCATAGTCTGCCACTGGATATTTGTCACTTGTGTCTTGCCCTCACAATTATTGCAACCGAGGACAGATTTCGGGGTAGCTGACATGAATCTTCATCATAAAATTGCCTACTGTCCATTGTGGGCATCACTAACACTATAGGCAGGCTGTTAGAAGGATTACCGGGGCTGGCCTACTACCCGTAACCAGGTTTGTGCTCTACACCCCAATATCTTTGCCCCAATTCTGGCTGGAACAGTCATCCTTAGGTTTCCATTTTGTGAGAGTGCAGAGTCTCAAATTTTAATAATAAAAAATTATTTTCATAAAATGAAAATTTATCATCTCTCTTTTTTTTTAAATTTCCAGGTCGGCTAAGGGATGCAACAAGCAGTGTGGATAACAGTTTTTATATGGCTGGTGGATTGAGTATCCTTTCAGGACTTCTGTTGATGCCAGTCATTTGGCTCCACAAAAAGTCACCTATGAAGAAATTACCACCACCAAGACCTGCAGGCATAGCTGTCACAGAGACCCTGAAAATCGAGGATATTGAGTCTCAGATATAAGTGAGACATAGGAAAAAACAGCTCCAGGTTTTTTTGTATTACATCACATTATGCTCTGCCTAAAAAAGAAAAGTCGTCACAGATGTCGTTGCTGTTTCAGCACAGAAACTTGCAGGGTGAAGCAGACTGTCTTAACCAGCCAGTTTGCTGGTGGTGCTTCACACAGAGAAATGAAAAATGTATTCACATTTTGACATAGGAGAAACTTGACAGAGATACTGAATGATTTTAACACATGGGACATCCTAGTCCTCGAATGCTACCATTGATGCAGAATTTTGAAATGTGCACATTACTTCATAAGGAAAGAAAATTGTTCTTTGATATACCTTTGCTAATTTGCAAAGCAGATCTAGAATGGGACAAACTGCTTTTTTCTTCCAGGGCAAAAAAGTCATTACTTCCATCTGACTGGAAAACAGGTGGTGAAAAACAGAAGCAAACAGATTTAAACAGTCCTGTTTGAAATTATGCCTTGGCGAAAAGAATGATAAAGAGGTTTGTGAACTAATGGAAAAATTATTGGTCTAAGTGAGGAGTCGTGTCCTACCATCAGGGAATAACAGAGGCTGAAATGTGACATATGTCATACAAGATCAAGAAAAGTATATTCCTTGAGCTCCTTTTTCGGCCGTTATAATGTCAGTGGAAGAAGAAGACAGTTACATCTGATGAAGTCAACCAATTGCATTTGTGTCCCACATGGCGGACCGCATTTCAGTTCTCAGTTTACTGTAAATTTTCTCCCATTTTTGACTGTGAGAGTGACTTGGATACAAAATTTCATTGTTAGAATGGATGCCAATGTGTTCTTTCACTATTTTGTATGGAGGTGTGGCACTTTTTTGGATGAATTTTCGTATACAATGATGGAGTGTTCATTTCTATGAATACTTTACATTTCTTTTGTACTATACCTAGCTTTCTTGGCTTGAGTGTGTGAGGAGTGAAATCTACGTGGTGAAATTTTTTTTTATGTTGACAATGAAAGTTCTGTGAATCTGTGACAAATTTTCCTTCTATGAAAGGGTTAAAGTCAAAGCTGTGAAAAAAAAAAAAGTGTTGCTTGTTGATGATTGTTACTGTAACGGGAAACCATGATTGGGTTGTCTTATCACAGAGATGTGAGCACAAGAACTGGTTTATTCATGTGAATGATTGTTTATCGTTGATTGTAAAGGTTGCTTACTCAGGGCATTACTCGCCTTATAAAAGTCAGTTCGTTTACTAATTATGCTCTTGAAATGACTTTTAAGACAATGTAAAACAGTTCTGAATGTCTCTTTTAGGACCAGCTAATGTACATTTTGAGTAGGTAGTCTTACTTGAGGAATATTGTATTATAGTTGGTTTG
Source organism: Onchidella celtica (assembly GCA_963931925.1). Lineage (NCBI taxonomy): Eukaryota > Metazoa > Mollusca > Gastropoda > Systellommatophora > Onchidiidae > Onchidella > Onchidella celtica. Next base: position 29,827,345 of record OZ007581.1, on the reverse strand, counting down.
CTAGAATGGTTTTTAAAAGGAGGGCGTTTTACGATTGTGTCTTAGAGGTTATCTTTTTATTCTTCAACTTGCTTTTTCGGGAACAATACTGTTTACGGCGAAGAGGAACTCTGATGTTGTTAAGGGAGACGTATAGATCTCACATCAGTTTTGAAGCATTTACCGTTCTCAACGAACATTGTCATTTGGAAAAAGAATAGTAAAGAGGTTAAACTTTTCAAAAATACTGAAAACTCAAAATCGATAAAATTGCCCCTATGATGCCTTTTAACGATTTTCTCAAATCGGGTGGTGCTGAGATGCGCCTCATTTTGTCAGGCGGCTACACATTTATATATATATATTTTTTTTTTAAACCAGACTGTTCTAACATTAATTTAGTGCTGAAAAACATTAAGGTGTTGGGAGGATGAACAAACCTATATTTAGTAATTAAATCACACTGTTTGTGTCAGTGACACCAAGTATTAGAGAGGAAACCAGGAACAGAATGTGAAATTTTTAACATTACTAAAATTTTAAAGACTAAGTTATTGTTTCAATAATTGGAAGTTGCTTTGCCGGTTTTTGAAATTTGTTGTACATGTGTGTGCAGGGAAGTTTTGAGCACCTGAGATGGAGTGATGTACAAAGTGTAGTTGCTGAATGTTGAAATTTGTGGAATTCTTTTGTGACTAGCATTGTGTTCCAATCTTTTGGCAGGCTTGTATAGATTTGATTTTACTGGCTGGCTACTGCCTGCCGTGAAATCTGGATTTCTCATTGAAGTTAGTCTTGGCCACAGATTTGATGCCAAATCTGGCTTCTTTTTTTTCGTTTTTGTTTGTGGCAGTTATTTGGTATACTAAGCTTTCAGTGAAGGCATGGAACATGATAAGTGAGAATTCAACATGCAGAGGTGTGAATAGTAACTAACAGAAAGGGGAAATATATCCAGATTTCATGTGCAATAGTGCTGGTAAATGATGTGAAAATTGGTAAGCTTGTTGTTATGAAAGTTTACTATATATCACCATGTATATCACTCCATTTGTGAAACACATTCAAGCCTTTTAATATGTTTCAATGGCTGATGTGTGATTTTTGCTTTGTACTATCTTCAGTCCTGCAAGAACTTATCCAGGGGATATGTCAGGCTTTATGGCCCTTCATGGGAGTTAACAGGAAAGTTCAAACAGTTGGTTGCAGTGAGGAGAATTAGAGACATTTCACATCAAGAGATCCCATGATACTGATACTCTGAATCAGTCCAGCCAGTATTTTAAAATGTCATTATATGACAGTGAAAGGGTGTCAGAATTTAACATGTTAGAAAAGATGATTGGAAAATGAAGACAAAAAGGCTTGTTGAACTAATTATTACATTGGCCAGTAGCCAGAATATGGTTGTGTATTTGGAAAAGCTTTGAAAACGAAGAAAATTTTTGCTTTTTCCACCTAGCTAAGTTTTTGTCATTACTGAATGCAAGAAAGTGAGCTAATGGCCAGTCTGTATCTGTTATTTCTTTATTGGTTGGTACTATAATATGTCAAAATTACATGCCTCCAGTGTCTAACAATACATGCATTTTGTATGTACTCCATAATTGTTCATGTATATCAGAGGGGATAAATGTTTCTCCCCTCGGCCCCTGAAATTTAATGTTTATTTGTTAATTGATTCTGTGTCCCCTTTTATTTTATACCACTTTTGTAATATGAAAAATGTTTGTGAAGTTTTGTATAACTAGTACATTAGACAGGTTTTAGTTAGTGTATTTGTTGTCATAGTAACAGAGTTGCCAAACCTCCCGAGTTGCGCGGGAGACTCCCGAGATTTTGTTGTTTCTCCCGACTCCCGAGATTTTGTTGTTTCTCCCGACCTCCCGACAGAGGCTTTAAACTCCCGAGTTTTCCCGCTTCCGCGTAAAATTCGTCATTTCCCAAGATTTACAGGCCTACTACAAGTGACAAAAGCATTCCCGATAGCGATCTAAGGCCGTTACGGCTACTTGCGTTTATTACGGTCAATTGCGTGGTGAACGCAGTGAACCGGATGTTGCTCTTTAATAAATAGAAGTTCCGGGTCAAGTAACTTTATTGCACTATTAAATTACTAGAGATTTTCCCCCGAAACACTACAAGCCCAAACTTTTCCCACAGCCCGTAGTTAAAAGTTATAGCCCAGATGCTTCAATGAACGTTGTTACAATAATCTCCCTAGAAAACACTCAAATCTCCCACTTTTTTGTCAAAAATCTCCCTACATTTGGTGAACTTGGGTTGGCAACTCTGTAGTAAACCATGCTCAAAGATCTTAAACTGTCTTTGACACTGGCCAAGATTTTTTTTTCTTTCCATATTAGTTTTTGAGCAACTGTCTGGAAGCAGAGATCTGTACACTATCATATGTACAGCCAAACTGTGACAAGCAAAGTGACAAATTATAACACGAATAAAAGCTGTTGTAACCGGTGTGTTTTGCCATTTCAAAATTCTGAACCACTGTTTGTGAGTTTGTGTGTGCAGCCAGACTGTATTTGAGATTTGCCCCCAGCAGGTTGAGCAGTGGATATTAATGGTGGTCAAATAAAGCAGTAGCCTTACCTTCAGGGGACTGCTGGGTATAGCTAAGAAGGAAAAAACTGGGAGTACCCCAAGCAACTCATTAAAGGCTATGTTGCTCCTTGGATGATTCACTGACCAGGTCTGGGAAGTGATCCTCCTAAAAGAAAGATCTCTAATCTCACTGACCAGATGTTTCATCATGGAAGCTGTGAAGCATAGGCTGTCTGTAATAGAAATACATTAGAAACAGAAATATGATACCGAAAAAGAAAGATCACATTATTATATCTGAAACTCTGGCCTCTGCCACCAAACAGTTGGCTCAGTTATTGCACGGTTAATTTAATTAGACGTTGAGGACAAGGGGAGTGTATGGGTTGAGTCAAATTTAAAAAGTGAAAGATCATCGACTATTGAACTCTTAATTTGCTGTGTGGAGCCAGATGGATTGGGATCAAGTTTTTATTACCCAAATAAAAAAAAAATTGGTTTTAATCACTGGTAGAAATTGTTGTAATGAAGTAGGTGTACCAAACACTTTAGTTTCTTAAACATTTGCAATATGTAGAAAGAAATTCTATATGTTACTGTTGGAGAGAAGAATTAAGCTAAGGATTTTTTTTTGTGTGGAGAAAAACACTGTGACATTTGAATTGTCATGGCTTGGGAAGGCAGCACTCATCTAACCTGCTTGCTTACCCATCCATGTCCTGATTACTATCAGATGCGCTAGAACTTTGCTGTCACATCAAATTATGGGAGAGATGTTATGATATCAGATTCTGTTGCTTCTGTGTTGCTGAAAGTCACTTATTTGTTCGCCGACTTCTTTCATTTGAGCACTTTTTGTATGTGGCACGTAAACTGCTTCAGCTCGACACTTCTGATAATCTTGTATGACACAGATTTAAATCTCACTGTTGTTTTTAATAATGAAACATGCATCTTTGTATAAATGCACAGATAACGAAAGCAGACTTAATAAAGAAAAAAGTTTATGCATGTGTTGAGTTTGGAGAAAGGACGCATTCTGCTAGGAAGAAGCAAGGCGATACATGGAATGCAGCCGAACGATGGGTCAGAAGGAGACCTTGCCTGAAATAATATTATCATAACAAATAGAAAATGGAAGTTTTTCTCATGTCTTTTTTTCCACACGAAGTGGAAGGAGGGATTTCAAGTGTCATACATGAGATTGTTTGTTTATGTGAGCTGAGACGTTTACATGGTCCTGTAGAGATATAACCCAGTGCTGTTATTGCTATTGTTTTAATCCAAGTATAAGGGATCTAATTATACTTTAACCAATTGTTGTGCATGCTGTTATGGCACCAACATTGTGTCGCACACAAACTGTGTTGCTGGTCATCATGTGAAGCATTCATAGACTTTTAGTTTTTTTTTTTTTTTCCATATTCTTTTATTGTCATGAATCTTACGTGGATCTTGGTCTTACACCTTCCCACACCCACCCTTAGTAATCCATGTCTTCAGTTTTATTTCTGTTGGTTATTTTATAACATTTAACGTCATAATTCTATGCCGGGAGGGCAGTTTTTCGTGTAATATTATGGATATTGTTTTTGTTAGCATACACGCACTTCATGCAGTTTTTGTTTTGGTAATAGGACCATTCCACAGTAATTGATGGGATTGAAAAACTTTTACATGGAATGGTCTACAAAGTCTCTGAAATATTGGGTTTCCATTCTTACCAAGTTTTTGTGTGCTTTGTCACTGGTTTTTTTGTTGTTGTCGTTGTTGATGATGGTACTGTCAAAGTGTCTTTTAATTTGTTTGTTTCATTGCTGGCATTGCATTATCTTTAGCATTGTTGTTCATGAAAATTCTCATTTTGCAAAGTTTTAACTCTCCCTTGCTTGTGTATTCCTCATTATAAGAACTTGACATAAAATGGCAACACCACATCTGATGTGGACACAGCGGTTTTTTTTTGGTTTTTTTTTTAATGATAAAATTTTAACCGTGCTGCTTTTTTTGTTTATTTTGAAAAGTCATCTCCTGTACTGGGGGAAAATGTAACATTTTGTATGTTTGTAACCTACAGAAGTAATGGCACTTGGCAAATGCCAATATAAAATACATGTTTTTTTTTTGTTGTTGATTTTTTGGTTTCTGCTGTTGCTTTCCTCTTAAAGAATTATGTTCATTTTATATACAATTGCTTTGGTAACATTTTTTTTTTTTTTTTTGCAGTGATTATACACAAAATGATTGCATGATACAGTATGTAACAAAGTTGTTGTTTTTTTTTTCTTGTAAAGAAGGGGGGGGAAATGCCAAATTTTTTGTATGATGAACATCTTTGTTTGGCCAGTAAGGCAGTGAAACTGGTTATTGAAATAATCTTTATATGTACTTTATTTCATGAAGATATTATTATTATGAAAACGATGTTCAGCAGGAGGATAAAAGTATGTCTATAAAAAACAGTGAAGTACAAAATTCATCTGCCTCCACTTTCATGAATAATTGGTGAGAGAACAAGTTATTTTTTCTTCCCTCTGATACTTGTCTTTTTCTTTTCTATGTATGGTATCTTTTTTCTTCTGTTATTGCGTTGTTTTTTTCCCATGTGTTTGTTTTTTCTTTCTACAAATTAAGATGAAAACTCTATGTCTACAGAGGCCCACACATTTCTTGTGGGTCAATTGCCTTAACCATAGTATATGAAAATTATGGATTGGAAAGCTGAAAAGATTTGCTGTTTAGTAACAAAAAACCTAATTTTGTATGCAATACAAGTTTAAATTTTGGAAGGTTTGAGAATGTTTATAAATTTATAGAGAAGAGTTGGTGGCATCTTGCAATATAGAAGTTTAACTCTGGAGTATAAGTTAAAGCTAGAGTTAAGACTTCTTTTGCTATTATGTCAGAAAGATGTCCAGAGGCAGAAGAAGACATTGGAAAAGTTCCTGCAAAATTCAGTCACACCCATCCATGCAATGTCTCTTGTGCTTGTCATTTCCCAGCAAAAATCAGACAAATCACAATACACACCACACCCACTGAATCAGCTGGTGGCCGTTGTATCTGGAAACAGCTCACAACCCCCGACTTTTGGATATCCAAGGCAAGGGTGTTGGCCACCCACAGCAACTATACTAGAAATAAGGACTTGGAAGAGAAACCTATATTATCGTATCCATATTTAAATAGAAAATATCTGTCATCACACAATACAAAGTTGGAATGGTTGCTAAGAAATGTTCAAGTGTGTTTATTAACCCTTTAAGCCCTGATCTCCTGGCCCTAATTTGACCCCATACCTGAGTGTTTGTGTGGAAAACCAGGGATTGGTTAATAAAAAGGTCATGACAAGAAATATATGGCACATAATTTTTATGTGTCCAGCTCATCATCCTCTGGCTCACTTTCTAAATCACTGATTGGATAGTCCTCATCATTTTCCGCATAACCGCCTTTCTGCAGTCCATAAATCAGTGCGCATCTCCACACCATTTTACCGGTGGTACAGCATATAGCTGCCTTTGGTTCCCACCGGTATACCTGTGCTACGGTCTCAAAGGGTTAAGACCACAAACTTTCAAATCCAATTGCCCTGTCATGATGTCTAAAAGTTTGGCATTTTTGTCCTCTGCCAAGCATTATTAAAGAGGTCTCCGACTTGTATATTAAAAAGCTGTTGCAGGGAGGACCATAGTCCACACAAAGCTGAATAGGGAAAATATTGAGTTGGAGCTGTGTTCATTGTTCAGCCATAGGAGAGAGTATAGATTTATAGAGAGATCACTTCCACCAAATCGCGAAACTAGGTCGCTGGGATAAACAAGATATTGAAGAATTGAAAGAGGCTTTCTTCACCAAATATAGCGTACGTCTGTTTATTGTGGTTTGTTCATATCTTTGGGCTGATTGAAACAATGTACAACCGCTTGTAAGCTGCTATGCCCCGTGGAAATGCACAAACGGGTATTATTTACATCAGCGACCTACTTTCCACTAACAGTGGTTTCACGGCGCCTCCCATGTCTCGCAGTGCAAATCGACCAATAATGAAACCTCTCTATACATACATACTCTCTGGCTATAGCTTACTATGTGAAATACTATGCCCCCAAACAACAGCCTATTAAGAATGCAAATTCCGCGTATGCTCTTTAAAAGTCTGACATTTTTGTGACAAGCTAAGTACATGTATTGTTGAAGCGGATTCTTGATATCCACATTCTTGTCAAGATGTTCATTCATTTCTTGTGGAATCCCCACTTATTCATTTACTCTACAAATAGTTTTATAGAGCGGAAAAGATAAAATGTACAATGTCAGAGAGGTCTCTTGATTCCCCTGTAATACCGTATATTATCAGTGTCGATTAATTTTTTTTTTACGATACAATACAGCTACTCTAGTATAAACAGCTTCTCAAAATGGCACAGAACGGAGTACATACTTAAGATGGAGATGAGGGTTGACAATAACTTTGCCAGAGAGGACACGGAAAGCCTCCAGCTAAACCATGTAATGCTAAAACTTTTAATGTGAGCTGAACTATGTTCAGGTGGAGAATTTGAGATTTCATAATCAGCATAGACCTGTATGAAAAGAGAAATTAATGTATTATGGACAAGCAAGTAACCGTTATTCAAAAAGTTGTTTTTCCCTAATACCGTACAACAAGCATGCATGCACATTGAAAGCACAATTTCATTACAAAGATCTTTTTTAAACTTATATAAATTTAAGAAGAGACGGTGGTAGTTGTCAATAAACAAATTAAATATTGTTGCACTAATTAATGTAATTTTTATTTTGCATTTGTTGAAGAACAGATCGTCATAGTTTTCAGTAAACAAGTAGGAAACATTTTATAAATGAAATTTGTTTTAAAGAAAAGATATAGAGAGGTTTTCAGAAAACATGTCCAATTTGTTACTGCAAATGACATGGTTTTAGATCAATCCATTGAAACTGTGGAAGGCTTTCCTTGTGTTACATGAATGTCATTGCAAAACCAGCTGATTTTGACACTGTCTTTAACAATGGACCTCTCCTAATAATGTATATGGACCGTGAACTGAATTAAGTTTTGTGAAATATACATATATGCGAAAGTTATTGTAATTGGTTTTGTAACAGCTTAACTGGTTTACAGAAATGACATTTTCATTTTTCCCTGGAGGGAGGAAAAATCTAAAATTACACAAATTCTCTTTATGTTGAAAATAAAAGTCACATTTTTAATTGGACGCGTTGGAGTTATCTTTTTTGTGTGTTTGTAATTTGTGTGTTTCAAGCTGTGAGCAACTTGAGATAATAATTTATTGTCGACGTGAGCTTGCCTTGGCAAAAAGCAAGGTTAGGGGTGAAAGTGACGAAGGCTTGTGTAAGGTGCCAGACTGGTTGTTCGCTGTTCATAAATTTTGCTTCACACCAACAGTAACACAGCAGGCACTGTCCAGACCGCAAGCCAACAGGATGCAATGATTAATACTTAATAAACTTTTGCTTATAATTGGCCATTTTGAATCTGTATTGCAAGTTTCAGAAATCTTTTATTTATTTGGCAATCCATGATATTTGAGCGTTAAGTTCAGATGACACGACCTCAGATTTAAGATAACTTCATTTATTATGACAAGAACATCTTTTTTTTTCTCTCTTTTGACATTCAAACATGGCTTTTAAAACTTCATACCGGTAATGACTGATTGTGGAAGTTCTCCACCAATTTTGATTTGGAGTAATGTCCTCTGGTAAATATTGGCCCATAATTTTGTTTTGTTTAAACATTGACAACGTTATGATGGCAACAGATAATGGTTTCACAGACCTGGATATAGCTTCTCCATCCCAACCCTTGTTTTCAAATACATGTATGACTGGAGACACTAATCTCGGTCTAAATGACAACTGATGAAAGAGAAAGAACACACCATATTCGACTTAACTCATTGTGTGCCAAGCACCGACATATCGGTTTCCCCACTAATCACATTCGTGCCAATCACCGATGTATCGATGCACAAGGAAGAATGCTAGGCTATTTTGTTTCGGGAAGAAAGAAAGTTAATTGACTTCTTAGTTACAAATGTTGCTGTAGTTAGTCTTCATTCATCTCCCCCACTATTTTCTTCCTGTATAAGCAAACGTGGAAAAATTCAGGGCACACAAAGAGTTAAGCATACTGTTCATTTTCTATTTCTATTTAGTTATTTATTTTTTATGGCCATTGTTAATGAATTTCATTCAGTGAATTGGTAAAGATTCTAAATGAATGTTCAGCACTTCTATTTGGCAAATTGTTTTAATGGGTAAAGATTCCAAGCTCATGTACTGCTATTTGTCCCATCAGTTACTTTATGAAATTTTACAATGATCAATAAGTGAAATTTTCCACATCCTGCACAGTACTATAATTCAGTAGAGAACAGTTAACTAGTCTACTTCTGAAATGGTGATCTCTAGTGTGACCGCACTTGATCTATTTTTGAGGGAGTAATTTAATCCTTACTAACATCATTGTTACAGCAATTAGTTCGGGTCACAGCCCACTTAAACTGCCGTACTCTGCTTTATTCAGCAAATTTCTCACCTCAGCATCTTGTTTGTGATCTACAAACAATGAACATTAATTAATTAATGCATTGTATGTCTTGTCATGAACAAAGTTTTGTGCCTGAGACAACAAAGTGTTTTGCAAAATGTACGTCACGGTATCTGAGACTTTGCAGCACAGGGTTGAACAACATACGACCGTATGATAAAACATAATCTCACATTATGAAACATCTCCATCGCACAGCTACAGAGTGGACCTACTGTTACTTTTCCACAATATTGTTTTATAACACCAGTTATGCAGAGCAGAGTCGTTTTTCAGCATGAAGTTGGACTTTAATTATATTTCATTTAGTTGATGCGCACTTGATAAACCTGAAATACAACAAGTGTTTATGCAGACAGGGTGTATGAGTGTCTGTGTTAGTTATGTGTGTAGTTATCCGGCCTCTGGATACATAACGTTTCAAAGTTTTATCATCTCATCATAATAAAACCATTGTGTACCGGTACATCCAGTATTTTAACTTCATGACCAGCACAATGCATGACAACTGCACATACACTGGTCTTCATTAGTATTTTAAGCACAGAATAACTTTCTCTACTGTACAGTCTTTTGCATACCTCCAAATGTTCAAAGGGCATCATGTCTCAAGGCTGAGCCAAAGACTTGAATATTAATGTTAATTAAACATTTTTGTTGGTCTGTTTTTTTGTTTTTGCTAACTGTCAACGTCCTCTTTAAGCATAATTAATGAGACTTGAACCGTCAGGCTACTATGAGAGAGTGCCTTCAAAACACTGCAAAATTTTTTTATTAGTAGCATTGGAGAGCATCCCAATTGGAATTTGAGTTTGGGAACTCTCACACTCAGGTCACGTTCACTAACAGGCCACTAATTTCTGACTCAGTTGTCCCTGGGATATACACATGCAAAATTAAGTACAGCATATTCTGACAATGGATTGAAATAATGTCAATTTTGCACTAGTTTTTGTTCCTGGTTAGAAATATATGAAGAAACAAAGTGAAAATATGCTTGACAAAAAAATGTTTCACAAAGCCTCAAGTCAGAAATAAGCAGCTAAAAATTTATGTAAGATTCAAAAAGAATAAATATAAAAGGAAACTATCTTGGTCACTGAGGTCATTCATCAGGATTAAAAAAAAAAAAAGACAAGTAAAAAACTTCAGAAACTGTCAAAAACATTTGCTAAAATAAATACATTAAGATGAATACTAATGGCCTATTCAACTATGGTTAATCCTTTGTATTTGTGCCTCGCTCCACTAGGCAAAGGGTCCCACAGCTGTTTTATTTTCTTAAATTCTTATTATAAAAAAAAATTGTGGCGGGAGTAATTCATTGAGGTGCAATTTTGGCCCTTTTTTAGCTCAACGCTACAGCCTAAATGACAATTTAAAAAATTATAAAATTAATTTTCTTAAGTGTCAACTAATCCAGCCCGAGCGCTTTTGTATTGACCGATTGTGTTGATTCAAGTTTCAGGTAGTTTTGAATAAAAAGTTGTAAAAAGGTCAAATACAATGATCTCTTGATTTTGCTCCCTGTAGTAAGCCACCGCACCGGAAACGATACATTAATATGTGTCCACTTCGGTGTGCCCAATTTCCCCACCAGAAATGAGTGCATAGTGCTCTGGTGCGCAGGAAATCTATAGTAAGACTGAAGAATATGGGAAACTTTCTAGACCAAAAAAAGAGAAAGATAGAACGGTGGGTTCATAGATTTATCCTGGATAATGCCGGGAACCTCATCTAGTAGAAAGAAACAACAAAAGTAACCTGACTAACATTAACACAACACAAGGCCTCCTCCCACCCCCTTTTCAAACCTCTCACTACCTGAGACAACAACCACAAAAACCAACCAGGAAACAAAACAACAGACACAATTGGATAAACAATCACATCTTTATTTCCTCTAATTCTACCTGTCTGGGAAGACATTTGGTGTTTTTTTCATTGCGAAATTATCACAAAAACAAAACAAAGCAAAAACAACCTAACAGAATGATGACGAGAGAAAGCTTTTTAAGCCTTACATGTCTGACTATAGTAAATTATAAAAATTGTCATCTGAAAATCACAAATGCAAATGCCATTCTCTACACTGAATTTCAAAACTAAGTTCACTCATATTTTCACATAAAAAATTGACAAAGTTTCTACGTCTACACCAGTGACAAATCTGAAAATTCAATCAAAATTTAAAGATAACAAGAAGAGTAAAAATAACTATATAAAGTATTTGGCACTGTATTACAAAATTTTGTGAAACTTCACCATCATCACTGAAATAAAAAACAGTTTCAGAAGATCATCTCAAATTTTTTCTTCGGTTTATTTATTAACATAAAACAAAGGAAAAACTGAATCTCTTGGGAAAGGTGCAGGAGATCTAAAGAGACTTCTCATCTTATTATAAAAAAAAATAGTGGCGGGAGTAATTCATTGTGGTGCAATTTTGCCCCCTTTTTTGCTGGACTCTACAGCCTAAATGAGTTTCAAAACTTATAAAATTAGTTTTCTTAAGTGTCAATTAATCCAGTCCAATCGCTTTTGTATCGACCGATTGTTTTGATTCAAGTTTCGGGTATTTTTGAATAAAAAGTTGTAAAAACGTAAAATACAATGATCTTTGTTTTGGCTCCCTGTAGTAAGCCCACAGCACCAGAAACGATGTATTAATACGCGTTCAATTTGGTGCGCGCAGTTTCCCTACCAAGAAAGAGTGCATAGTGCTCTGGTGCGTACGAAATCTGTATGTAGTGAAACTGTAGAATGTGGGAAGCTTTCTAGACCAAAAAGAGAGAACGGTGGGTTCACAGGTTTATCCCGGATAATGCCGGGAACCTCACCTAGTTTGTAAAAAAAGAAAAGGACGTATCTTCGCTTCAAAGAAACAAAAAAAAGAACTCCACAAATCTTTAAAATGATGCACTGAAATATTCTCAAATGACAGACTTACTGAACATTTCATATTTGATGATATACAAAAAGTAAAGAAAGAAAAGCATACTGGTATAAAAGTGAACACGTTAAGTGTTACGGGTCTGGTCTGGGTGGTAGTGTTACGAAGGGGGTATTATGGAATTATAGGTGTTACGACTGCATTTAAAAATCGAGAGGTATTTATTAATTACTCTTTCATACCATGCCACAGACTAATAACAATCTGTATAAGTTTTATCAACAGACCTGCAGGGTCACAAATTTAATTACTTTATATTCCCTAACAATTTTGTCTAAATCTCTTACATACTAAAAGACAACATCAGCAGCATCAAATGAAAATTCAATAATATGTCACTAGAAGTCTCCTCTAGGTTCCTATAAAATTATATCATTTTGACTCACTAACAATTTAAGTATGAATCATCTATCTCTCAGATATAGTCTGCCTACTATCTATCAAGCAATATTCTCATGTCTCTGGCGACAATGTCATCTCAGCTAATTTGTGCCTACCGCTTATAATGGATCAAACTCGTCAATACAAACTGACGTAGTTACGTTAGATCTACTCTAGGATGGGCTGGCAATCCCCAGCCTCATCCAGACAAATCAATTTCAATTTACAGATGTGTATGCCAAACATTCATACTAGATCTAGTTGCAAGTTAATATACATCTTTATCTTGCATTCTTGGTTAGCACTTCTAGCAGATGCGGCAATTCTGTCCTACTGGAAAAATTGCTTTCAGCTTCTCGTTCATCGTTGAATCAACAGACAAACACTTACACTTGGTCCCTGATAAGAAATCAGGGAACAGTAGACAACAGCAGTGGGTATATATTACATTGGAGCATATGGCCTCATTTCAGTGTCTATAATGGGCATAGACATGAAAATAACAGTCTTCTGATTCTTCTGGCAGAATCCCGCCGACGCCTGCACAGATGGAATTTTCTGTATGGAGTAATGAAACATAGGAATGGCTACGCTTATATACTGTGCGGCCAGCTGCAAATTACCGTCCAAATGCCTAGATTTGATTGGTGCATCCACTTCGAGCCCAGCTCGTAGTATTAATAGATTCTGCATGGAAGTTGGTCACGGCCTTGTACCAGAAACAGACAAGGTCAAATTAAAATGTCAAAACCCTTACTAAAATCTCTAAACCCTCGTGCTTTCTACGTTTTATGTACGAATTTCTGAACGCGACTAAGCGTCTTAAACTATCTCTCCTTATTCACCCCTTCTCTTCCCCTGTCAGAGTTCATCAAAATCACGGGGTCGAGAATTGCACTGTTACTCCTAACTTATCCATTTATTCTATCTTGCCCCACTTTCTTTCCATCTCTAAGAAAAAGTGTTACAAAAACAAACTGTTCACGAGAACAGTTCAAGGACAATTTACGCTGGTTATAATCAACAAGAACGTGAAAAATCGAGTCGTGACCCAGCACGACAATTATAGGATTAACAATCATGCACATGGAATTTTTCAGTGATGTGCTAATGTGCATTGTAGGTTGCTGGAATTGCCTGATAATTTGAAAGCATGACAATTTTCCCAGCGTGATTTTCTTGGTGGGTCATAGCTGTACTACTACATCCTTATGACATTTCCACATTAAAATCAAGAAACTGACATTGGCAATCTATTGCCAACCATCAGCCAAATGTTCACACAAGGAAAATATTTGAAGGAATGCATGCAATTTGAGCTATATATCTACAGATGTAAAAGTCTCTCAACCACACCTGACTTATTCTAAGGAGAAACCCTGATTTTCTAAATGACACCACAACTCTTTCATGTTAACATATCAAAAAAAAAAAATGAAAAAACCAAAAGACCCTGCTTTATTGCATTATTTTAAGTGAAAGACAGACTTTGGAAGAGGGGATGAGAGTTGTTAAATAACATCTAATGGCAGAGATTAATTACAAATAAGTAGAAAAAAAACAAAGAAATCTTTGGTAGTAAAAACTGTGAGTGCTTTAAGCCTCCAAATCTTCATTTTTTAGTCTGGACTGCAAATTGTCTTTCTCACCTTATTCTTTCACGTTCAAAATGCTAATTAATCCTGACCTAGTCATTTTTTGGGGAAGACTTACTTTGAGCATTACATGACTGAATATTATGCCCTTTCACTGATAAATATTAATAATGTCATATTGTGGCATCTGTTGTCTCCGTACTTAAAAAGCCCATGACATTTATGACCAAGCTGATGGCTGAGCCTTGTGAAGTGACCATGACAAGAGGAATAATATACATACATGTAAATGCATTGGGTTCACTAAAAACTATGCAACATTCTTTATTGTCAATCATCCCACAGCTGGGGATTATGTTTCACAGAAGTGACTAATCTCTAAATTCTATACTTAAATTTAAATCATTTTTTAATGCCTGGTTTTCACCATTGCTAGCATAAATATCACAGGTTATACTTATATTACCATATATAATGTGAGGGGACGGCATAAAGTTGGTAGCATGTCCCACTTGTCCAAGGCAAAAAATGAAACAAAATGATGGTTGAGGCTTAAAATATGTGTGGCGCTCCACGAAAACCCATTGGATGATGCACAGGCTGCTTTTGAGATACAGGCCTGCAAGGTCATTGTTCTCCGTTTCTCCTGTTATTACACCCGACACTTTAAACAGCTATATCTCAAAAACTATTTGACATACTGACTTCAAATAAAAAGCAAAATACACAGAAAATGGCCCTCTTTCATAATAGTTGTATATCTCAAAATGTGAATTTTGACCCATGTGACGGGTTTTCCTAGAGCACCACACATATTGTATTTTTGAGTTTTGTCAATTTAGATTATTATGTCTTCTATTCGCGACCTTAGTTCTTCTTTGTTCCAACTCCACTTTTTGCACGACTGAGAAATTCGATGTGAAACATTTGAAGGCCTTCGTATAATAATCAGGAGTTAGAATAAATCAGAACTGTGAAAGAGCTTAACGAGCGCCACCACCCATTTTAAACAAGTGTCAAGGTGTGCATTTGTGAAACTTTCTACAAACTAAAAGATCTCCAGCTTTTCAGATAATGGAAATACAAAAAATAAGAACTAAGGTCGTATATTGTTTTCCATGAATCGAATGGTAAAGGTTTGTCCATACCTTCATTTTGCTTAATTTTCTCAACTTGGGTGGCTGTGACATAGTGCTGATTGTGTGCTGTTGCCTCAAATGTGAGCAAGTCGCACTAATCTCAACGGAAGTCGCATTTTTTTTTAGTTTTGAGTTATGAATATCACCATAAAGTATGAAATCTTATCTTTAATTTGGTGTAAAAATCATTGCAATGCTCCTTTTTATCACAAAGTTATGGCTTTTTAAAGACACCTACCCCACCATCAAAAACGGAAGCAACTTACGAGAAAATCGCCAATAAAGACAGCGGAACAATTTTTGCTCTCGCAAGATGGGTGGCCTTACTATCTCCCTAGCAGCGGTTACTTGTAATTAACCTACGGCATTGAAATTTTGCATGTCTATGGCAAATTAAATGAAACATGCCCTGTGAAAATTTTGTGACAGTAGGTTTATTAATTTTAAAGTTATGGGGACTTCAATGAACCCTGTTATTACTGTGATATTTGATGTCAAAAGCAAAATTAAAGGCATTCAAAGCAATATTTGTCATATTTTGGGGCTGATTTGCGACCTAATAGTTTCACAGAATGTAGAAAAATGGTTGAACTTCAAGTATAGATCAAAGTATAAAAATCATTAAAAAATCAGATATCTGTCTTTCATTGTGATTTTCTCCGTTTGGTCCAGTATGACTTCCGTTAAGTTTAGTGGGGCTTGCTCACAAATATAGTGTGCAAAAAAAAATAAAAAAAATAACAGACAATATAAAATAGGCTTTTGTCCTTTATCTGACTTCATCAACCACTCTTATCTCACCAGAACCGTCCTATAACAGAAAAGAGAGTGATTTTCTTTTCAAGGGGTTTTCTATTTTGAAAACTATGCAGCCAGTCATAAAATAACTCGTTCCATGTCCCGATCCGAATTCTGGCAGTCTTCATGGAAGGATTGAGTGTGTTGGATCAGAATCTCTTCTTTGCTGTTTTGTACAGGACCATCCAGAAAGAATGTATATTTGATTTTGGCCAATTATTGATAACCTTCCCCTAGTGTAAGGTTGTCATATGCTTGGCTTCAACCTTTGTCCTCCGGCACAAGCCTATGACCATGAGAATGTTGAATGTCAATGATAAGAGTTTTATGTTCAAAATTTTGCAATGGCATTTTCAATGAACTATTGGCCGTTTTACTTGAGACATGATTTTTATATATAAATACATGTATGTAATATACCAATCTCATTTGCTGGAAAAAAAGGTAAATAAAACCAAACCTTTAAAATTTTATTACCCTAACTAAAATGCATACATACACTCCTCACTCCCTTCCCTCTTCAGAGTGTACATACTTCATGGATGGTCCCTGTTCACAGACTAAGCCAGGCTGAGGAGGCAGATAAAGACTCAAGAGCTCAAGAAGTCACGCTTTCAAGGGTTAAGCCCACAGCGGTCATGGCACAGACTTAGGAAAGAACAGATTGGAATGTTAGGAAGGCAAGCAAGATTTATACATTTCCTCAACATGAGTATTACATATCCAGGGTTCTAGGCACAAACCATCCAGCCTCTGAAATTTTGTCACTTTCTTTGGTGGAAACAGATGAAAATCTCATCCTACATGATGTAGAGAAATGTCTTATCAGAGAGCACACCAGAAATGCAAATACACTGTATGTAAATTATGATCAAACTGGCTAATTTCCTTTATGTGAGAGGACCTGGCGATAACAGGTGAAAGACCAAATCCTGGAGAAAACTTTGTATGGAACTTGAAATTTGCTTATAATATGAAAGATAGGCCATTTCTCTGCATTCACTTAAAACATGTTGCTCGAAATCATCTTAACAATCATTTTATTTCGATTTTTTAAAGAGGTATTTCACCTTTTGCCAGATCCACCCGCACATAATCCGTTTTTGTCTACCTGATGCAAAGATGACCTGTCTAGACCCCATGGTTTGTACCCAAGACCATCATTATAGTCATAAAACTTTCTTGTGAAAGCTAGGCAGTGGGTGAACATTTGATTTATAAGACTTCAATGGTTCCAAAATTTTCATGAAGCCTGCAATGATGGAATCTGTCCCTTGAGGGCGAGTCACAGTGAAGAGAACATTATGCTTAGAAAAATATAGCAAATTTTGTAGAAAAGGGGAATGACAATCAAATGTGGAACAGCATGCTGATTATAACAGAATATGACATATAATACTAGTAAAATTATGTGTCCTCCACAGCACCAGGAGGGCTCATTTACCAAGCCTGTTTTGTACATACAAATCACTGATGCCATTAACTTATCAGGCAGTGTTTCTACAGTCTATTTGATTATCCACTTCATACCCATGCAAGAACACTGTAAATACCAAAGTTAAGTATTGAGTCTCACCCAGGGAAAGCAGTATTTTAGCCACTAGAACTATACTCTGTACATTTATCACTTAGTCAAATATCAGCATAAACAATGAGTCACTATTTACATCTTTCTCTACCTTGGTAGCATGGTGCACACTAGCCAACGCACAGAATCTCATTGAAACTGAATGCCATGACGTCACCATCTAACTAGCCAACCAATCAAAATTGGCTGGTGAGCACCTAACCTTAATTCATCTCATCAACACAAGCTCAAAATCTGTACAATCATCACAAAATGTTTGTATAGCAACAATCAGAAACACAAGGCATTTCAGTGCACATCAACTCATGTAATGCAAAGTGCCACAGGATTTATTATGAAAGGACCCTCTCTTAAGGCCTATTTTCAGTGGCAGGTTTTAGGAATAGAGAAAAGGAATGGAAATTTATTGGCAAGCGTGTCCACTTACACCGTTCCGACATCAGAATGAAATCCGACCATCTCTTATTTCCTTATCAATTTCCCCCTGACAAAACGGAATAGAACCATTCCTACTTGTCATTCTGATTTTGGATAGGTTATGAGACATGTGCCAACTTTCTCAGCATAAAATGGCATTTGGTCGAACTATCAATGAAACTTTCACAAAAAATGTCTGAAGGCAGTAGCTGTCTACAGGGTACTACGTTGCCCACATACCATTCATTACAAGCAGGCAGGAATCAAAGCTCTTTGAAATTTTAGTAAGTGGTAAAAGCCTTGAAAGTGCTTCGAAGGGGGAAATCTGAAAGCCAGGTGAGTTCTCCCCCTCACTGTCACCACTCCTTTGTTTCTATTGCTAAAACCCACCAGTGATAAAATTTTTGGCAATCAGTGGAACAACATGAAACAAAATACATGGTTCAAAATGAAAACTTCTGAAAACCACTGAACACCCTCAAACTCAGGCAGCTTATCAGTATAGGATCACAATTACATAGACACACAATTACAAGTGTATAAATTATTTGCTACTCTTGCAGTGAGATGGAGCAGGGCTGTGGAAACGGTGGAAATGGAGGAATTCCAAAAATTGTTAACGCTGCTACTTCACTTGTGAGCTGAAGATCCTTATTTAAAGACAATCACAGTGATAGGCTTTTACACATCTGTCAATAAAAAATTTCAGTTATAATAGTCTGAGTCAGGTAGCAGTGCTGACTTGTTGCAACTGCACAGGGCTCGCCCTCCTCTCCAGGGTATCACCACCACTGGTGGCCAACGGCTCCCCACCATGGCATAGATGAACATGCTCCCTAAAACCTGTTCTTGAAGGGACCTAAAATCCTGGCCAGTTAAGTATGTGTCAAGAGTTAACACAATTACAAAGGACAAAATAAACACTAAATAGTAAAAAAAACTGTAAAATAGCTTTCTAAAAGAAATAGGGAAGAGGGCTCTAATGGTTATCTAACTAAGCCACTGGCATACAATGAATTAAAATAGGACAAAGTAAATACTGACAAAGTTTTCATGCAGTAAAGTGGTAAAATAAATTGACATTTGGTGTGCTGAAGTAAGGTGAAAACTTAAAGCCATGTCATGGTATATAATTATAATAATAATAATAGTTCGTCCATCAGGTATGATGATGACCTTAACAACACCAGAGGAATAAAGAACAGAAATTGTTGAGAATTTCAACACATGGACAATAAAGAGAACTAAAGTACACAGAGGACAGAATGGAAAGACTATAATTACGAATTAAAAAACAACAACAATTATTTCAAAATTAAACTGAAACAAAACATTTGAAATATAACAGATTTGTAACAACTCCAGCTAATACCATGCCAACACACTGTAAGATGAAAAAACAAAAGTGTCCAGGTCAAAAAACAGAACAGCACCTCATTCTACTACACATGTGCAAAAACATCTTAGCCTAGAACAGAGGTCCACAGCTTTTCAAAGAAGCCATGGTCCAAGTTTTCAATGGAATTCAGCTTAAGAGTGAGCCATCTTGCTCATTTAGATTTTTTTTTGTACCAGCAATTAAGAAAAGGAAAGACTCATAGATGAAAGCTATATGAGCTACATGTAGCTCAAGAGCCACTGGCTGTTGACCACTGGCTTAATAAAAAAAATGTTGTTTAAGCCCTATAATCAAAAATGTGACACAACGCGGCGGTTCGGTCCAGAGGGTACAGGCCTAGTTATTGAGTAATTGCCCAAACAAACTTTTCTTAAAACTTTACGTCTTAAAAAAGCGATAGTCATTAGCTTCAACTGCTTATAACACAGTCTCAAAATGTTCAGAATTCAATGAATCTAGCATCAAATCCAAGGGAAAAGAGTTCCCTTTCACTTGATGTCAATAACTCAGTTTATCTAAAATGTACCTTGTGGACCGAACCATCATGATGCATCACAAAGTTTATTCAACCTGAGAAAAACATCAATGCTTTCATTGTCTTAATGAAAGTATTTTGGTGTGAATTCGTTCTTGGCACTGGCACATTTCCATAGCACCACAAAACATTCCACATTTTCATTGTCTTCTTACAATTTGCGAAATATTTCAACAACTTGAGGATAAAACAGTTAAATAAAGTAGCTATTGTCAAATGGCAACATAAGGGGATAAAAAACCTTAACAAAACAGAACAACTTTCAAGGAATGAAAATTAGGGCAAAATGAAAGAGCAACAAATAACAAATAACAGAAAACTTAAGGATGGGTTGAAACATGATTTTCTCAGGTTTAAATGCATGAACAACTTTTTGTAGACTCACGAATCCTCACACAGTCTGCATTTTTCTACAGTAAATTCAAAGTTTCTCAGGTTTTATATACAACAGTGACAGAAACATCCTCATCTCGCCTTACTGCCCGCAGAACAAGCTGAATGGACATAAATAAACAGAGGGTCACAAGGTGCTTGGTGCCAGGTTGCAGTGGAACACAATATACGACTTAAATTTGCAGAAACCCATGGGAGTGAACTGGTGCATTACAGTGAAAAAAAGTCCATAATTCACTCAGAAAAAATGCAAGCCTTTGGCCCGTAGGACATTCTTCAACAGCACATAAATAAAGAAAAGAAAAAAAAAGGGCATGCTTGTATATCCAGGTTGATGAACAGAAAAAAGTAATAAATTAACATTCATGAACAGGTCCACAAAACTAATCCTTATCTTTTAAATAGCCATCCGCTACCATAGAGCTATGCAAATACACCATTCTTGGCCCCACTGTAACACTGCAAAACATGCATGCCTGTGAGGTTTGCATAAATGCACATGTTTCTGTGTGACAGCTTTTTTTACACATAATTATGTTTAAATAAATGAACTTTCAAAAAAAAAAAAAAGAAAATGATGGATAAGACTACTAATACTACACCAGGTAATTGTACCAAAGATACTAGAAACGATAAGATGAGACACTCCCTTCTTTGCACCACTAAAAATATGGTGCACAGTTTGGGCGCTTATTGGGGACGGAGCCCATGTCGCACAGCATGAAAAAAAAAAATTTGATATAATAATAAATTAATTTTGCCCATTTGTTACATTGCTACCGCGACTAAAAAAAAAAAAGAAAAAATAGCCAGCGTGGTCCCACAGTAATTGAAGTTATAATTATAAAATAAGTGACATCAGTCAAGGCCTACCCTGATAGCTGAACAGTGAACAAAATTCAATACTTTCCCTATAATTTGGCTTTGTAAAATACTGCATTATTCATGACCTCCGCGCATTTGCCGCTGGGTAGCGGTGCTAAATCTGTGCATGCTATAAGCACTAGCTGTCTCATCTTACTCTTTCTAGTATCTTTGATTGTACTTCCCACTGTGTGCAATGCCTCAGGCACAAACATCCCACATCAAAAATCACCTAGTCTTCTTTCCTTCACACCCAATTCACTTCCCACCCATTAGCCACCACACAAGGCACTGGCCTTTGGCTAAGATTTACAATGACAACAGCACAGATGCCTGTGTCTGGCCATCACATACCAAATTGATAACTTGACTGTACTGTACATAACTTCTTATCCAGAATCAAATACTAAATGCTGATTCTTACTTTCGTCTTTCTGACAGACAAGTCCATTAAGTTGCTGCCCCATCACTGACAAACTATAAGAAACCACAGAAAATCTGTGGGGTTGCAGCAAGTTAAAATGTGGCAGAAAGAAAATGTTGTATGTAGCAAAACCTCGCATAAGAAATAATACAGAAACGATTTAATACAATGCAAAGGACTAACAGACTGGCTGCGTTCCCAGAATTCAAATCTGGAACTTACAGGTGATAAGTATCCGCATTTGTGAAACATTCTACGATTTTTTTTTATTTGTTTGATTTTCTATCAGGTTACATTTTTCTCCTGAAGAAGGTCAACAGACCGAAAGCTTGATTTGTCTTTCCTTTTCCTTTGCATTTATTGTATCGACTCTGTATTATTTCTAACGCACATACAACTTTTTCTTTTCGTGACATTTTGAGTTTCCCAGCACTGACAAAAAAAAAGGATGTACCTCTACATCGACAAGCCCACCACGTCAGTCCGTAATAGTTCACTATGTCCAGTTATCATATCTAAAGGTGGCTGAGCTTAGGACAGCAAAATAATTCATATCTCTCACTTTATGATGAGTTGAAATATGTAAGATTAATAAGTGCTGATGACTGATTATTGAATAAGCTGAAGATTCTAATTGTAGCTTCTATTTACAATTCTGATAAATTTTATTTTCATTAACTGAAACACTTGGAAGAACTAGACAATAAGAGAACTTCAGATAAAGACAAGCCCTTATGTGGGCATTGGAAAATCTTCATGGAGCTGAAAATGGACCAAAACCATTTACAGGCCTGAACCTAGCTATAAACTTATAAACTTCATATTTTTATGAATACGCAATGTACATGAATATATGCACAGGCTGAGGGTGGATGAAAATCTCTACAAGACTGAGGAAAGTAAGTCCTCAGAAAGGCAATTCCCACCTAGGAACCCCCATCAAACAAATGTTTCATTTCTTGAGTTCCTCACACTGTCGGTGGGCCGAGCCACGCCCATTTCTTGAGTCTGAGCATTTCCCTGTAGTTTCTTAACAGCTTACAATTCCTATACATGTTTTTAGTATAGGTCTGCCCATCTACCTTTTTGCTGTAAAGACAATTTTGATAATCCTCAACTTATAACAGTTAATCACAGTAGTGTAAAACATTTCCTTATAGCCAACAATCTAAAACTTTAATTATGGTCAATTTATAGCCATAATATGACATGAAAAAGTATATGCTAGCATTCAAATGAAATTTGTGAAGGTATCTCACCACTGGGAGTAGATTTTGAAGTGTTAAAAAGTTGATTTTATATTTTAATTGTAATGAAGTTAATTGTAAAGTGTAATACTTAAAGTTTTAATTGCAAGACTTTATTTGACTGGATTGTCCTGTATTTAGAGTATTGGGATAGACATGAGAAATACCTTTTTTTAACAAAAAAAAAAGAATTCCTGCCAACCTAGTAAGGCGCAAAACAGTAATGACAGAACACTTATTACACTAATGAAGAATCATGACATGTATAACAGTGCTTAGGATGAGAGTTCTCCAGTCTGTGGAAGTTGTAGCATACTGATAGTTTCAGTACACCGTTAAAGGACATGGTTGTAGGTGTTGCCTGAGGTGTTCCTTTTCTGGCAGGTTTCTTAGCATATGATTACTGAGCATGCGGAAATTGCTGATGCTGTTTTTTCAGAAATCTCTGCAACCCTAAAAAGAAAAAAACATTTTGAAAAAAACAGCAGTTGGTTTGCAAGTTTAAAAAAAAAAATTTTCTGCTCAGATTTAATTGCAATTTGGTCCATATCCATTCTGTGCATGATAAGATAATAAAACAGTACTAAGATGACGACTTGTATACAAGGGTGTCGAATTAACTGCACCTCCACCATATTTTAACAGCCATACCGTACCGTCATTTTCATTTGTAGTCCAGTAGAAACAGCTGCTGAAATCTGCGCTGTTGATCACACTCTACAATGAAAATTCTGTATACTCCACTGCATATAACATTAATGAAGCCACAGCCAGAATATGAATACTGATCTTCCAGTGTCCTGATATTTGAATTTTCAAGGCAATAAGTGTTATGGCTTTTATCCTGGCAAACACTGGATGGGTGAATAATGCATGAAAACTGTGACCATGAATTACATCCAGTAGAGTAATGATGAAACTGTCCACATTAACGACAGTTTAGAAGACAGGAATTCTGTCCCTCCGGACCTGTGACAGATCGTCATCCAAAATCAGTAGTATCTGAGAAAAAGACAACAAGAATGGAATAAGATTAAAATCTGGAGTAAAAAAAGATGCATTTTGCCACGTAATGTAATGTAATAAATTAGCTTGTATCGCGTTCAAATCCACACAAAAAAATGATGTACCTTAATGCGCTGAACTAAAATGACGAACAGGATTCACACAAGATCAATTCATCATTCTTCCTTTCACACATATTGTAAAAATTCAATCTCGGAGACCAAATGGGATATCATTCAGTTTCAAATACCACAGTCCTAAACAATTTAGTTCTTTGAGTATGTCTCTAAATGTGAGTGCAGTGCCCCACATCAGATAAAAAGCTATATGACAAAATCTACAATTATTCTGAAAATTGTATAGACTACCCAGCTTTTTTTTGCTAGGGACCTTCTTCAGGCTAACTGATTATCAGAATGATTCTAAGTGAATGTGTATCCAGAATTTATGTAAACTTAGGTGCACTGAAACTTTTCAATATTCAATGGATGTAACCAAGAAAAAAATGTAATTAATCAGTATATATTCACTAAAGATGGCATTAAAAAAAACTGTCAGATCTTCTTTATCTTGAATTTTATTTTGCTATCAAGTCATGGCGGTCTTGACAAGTTCTGCTTTCAAAACATCTAAAGAGCAGAAGAAATCAGGAGTAACTGTGGCTGGATAAAAATCAAAATAAAATATTTCTAAGACGACTTCAAGCAAAATGTTTTAACTGAATGCAGAAAAATGGCTAATCTTCCACATTATAAGCAAATTTTCATTTCCATAGAAAAATGTTCCCCCTTTGGAAAGGTTTTCTCAGGAATTTGGTCTCTCTTCTTACGCCAGATTTCATCAGATCCACTCACAATTTTTCAAGTGCTTATGGCTTTACCCCAAACAGTGACATTTCTCAGCTCTGGAGTCATATAAAAAACTGAGAATGACGTGAACAAAAAATACTATAATCCCACAGAAAAAAGGAGCAGGATCGTGTAAAAGACAATGGATAGATAGAAATTGTAACGGAATCAAAGCTAACTGAGTGCATACTAATTACACAGTAAGTTTGAGAACAATCAAATTGTATGATACAACAAAAAGCACACTGAACTCACCAGAAAAGAGAAAAACAGACTTATTGCTGACAAGAAATGCCAAACATCATGATGGTCATAAAACTCCATCAAAATACACTCTCTGTTTCCTGCTCGAGATCCAGCTGGTGTCAACTGGGGACAGAAGTGTTGATCTTCTTTATGCAAACATGTTCATGCATTTGTATTTGTATACTACTTGAATCCCATTTGGGAAATTTGCCTTTGTGTCATTGCATCCAGTTACAACTGGAACAGGCACGGCATCGCCACAGTGCAGCGCTGGTCAGCGTTTTTTTTTTGGTTTTTTTTTTGGGGAGGGGGAGGGGGTGGTAGGGATGAATTTTAATTGATTTTGCCCAGGCAGTGGCCTGTTCGGTCTGCTCTATTCAATTTCCAACTACCAAGGTACCTTTAACATGTGCAGCATGCACATGGGCCATCCGAATTTTTTTGTCCTTATCCGAGAAGACTAGGTACTCGGTCCTACCCCCATCAGGATCAGGGACACGAAAATATGAGAAAAATCCGAAACTTCCAACATGCCTGCACCGGCCAGGTTTGAACCCGGGACCCTTGGCATGAGAGGCGAGCACCTTGCCTCTAGATCACCTTGTCCCCTATGTATGTTACGTTCAGAATAACAAAGACAGTTACAGGACAGTCATCTAATTACAAAGCCTAACAGAGAAAAACCTTATTCCCGCTCAATCTTCACTACAGCTTAATGTGTACAATACCATGCTCCCCTAACAACAGTGGGTTTATTCTAGGCTCTTCTTTTCTCTTCACGAATCACATAATATTGATTCAAAACTCAAGAATTTCTCAATTAAACAAAGTCAAACTAGCTTGATCCTTTTGCAAAGACTCAAAAAAACAAAAAACCAATTTGCCCATGACCTAGTTTTAAGTTTCTATGCTTTTGTACACAATTTCAAAGAAGAAAAGTATTATTTGCACTCATTGTTTCCGCATTTTTAAAATTCTTTTTGTGAGTTGCAGACTTAAACATCCAACATCTCTTAAAATACAAGCCGGGAAACTGATAGGCAAATCCAAAGCTTTTCTCTTTGGAAAACTTACAAAACTGAGAATATATACTTCAGGCAATTATCCAGTCATTCATCTACCTACTAGTGCATCCATCTTTCCATCCATATGTCTCTCCATCTCCCCATCCACTCAGCTAATCTCTCCATCCACATACCCATCTTTTCATCCCTCTATCCACATTCTTATCCACCAATCCATCTCTCCACCCCAAAGATTCATCTCCCCATGTACTCAGACATCCATTCACCTCTCCATCACTAAACAACTGTTTCATCTCTCCATCAACACACCCATCCAACTACTGCTCCGTCCACTTAACCCATCCATTTATCATTCTTCTCATCCACAAATCCCTTCGCTCATTCACTTACCTTGGCTCACTCGCCTACCTATGTACCAACTTATTAATCCATAAACCCCTTTATCCATATGTTCACCCACTTAGCTATGACATTCATCACTAACAAAATCAATCTGCATTCTTTCACTAACTGAACATCAATCACAGTAAACAGACATAACTAACAAGATCAAAATGTGGCATCAAGAAAAAGTTGCATGCAGCAAAGTTCCCAGAATCCATGTTTGGGACTCACAGATAAATACCCACATTTGTTAAACATTCTATTATTATTTTATTTGTTTGATTTTTTACTTGTTTAATTTTCTATATTGTCACATCTTTTTTCCTGAAGAAGGTTAATATACCAAAAGCTTGATTTGTCTTTTCTTTTTCTTTGCGTTTGTATACTTCTTTAATCCCATTTGGGAAATCTGCCTTTGTGTCACTGCAGCCCAGTTACAACTGGTGAAGACACATCGTCGCCACAGTGCAGCGCCGCTCGGCGGGTTTTCTTTTTCTTTTTTTTTGGAGGGGAAGGGCGGGGCGGTGGAGATGAGGGGGGAGTGGGTTGGATGAATGTTATTTAATTTTGCCCAGACAGCGACCTGTTCGGCCTGCTCTTTTTGCTTTAACGTGCGCAACGTGCACATGGGCCCTCCAAATTTTTCGTCCTTATCTGAGAAGACTAAGTGCTCAATCCTACCTCTCATAGGATCAGGGACAGAAAATTATGAGAAAAATCCCAAAATTCCAACATGCCTGCAGCGACCGGGATTTGAACCGGGTACCTTCAGCATGAAAGGCGAGCACCTTACCTCTAGACCACGGTGTTTGACTGTACCGTTTCTGTAATTATTTCTTATGTGAGACTTTGCTACATTTTCTTTTTGCCACATTTTGACTTTGTTTCAAGCCTTGTTGTGATGTCACAGATTTTCTGTTGTTGTTTTTATAATGCTTTGTCAAGAACTAACTAGAGCTAACCTGCCAACTTGTTAGGTGCTGGAAGAAAAAATACAGGGATCCTCCCCAGGTGACAGTTGAGGTAAGAATGACCAAGATTACTAACCAACTGAGTCTCTCCTTGCTGAGCAACTGTGGAAACATATCATATAAATAACACAAAGTTGTAATATCCAGAGATGGAAACTACTGACAGAAAATTTCCTGAACTTTTGATGCAATGTGCCACTGCCCACTGCAATACACACATACACTAATGCCAATTCATATTGGACAAAAAACAAAATAGTGTGTACTAGGAAAAAACAATTGTAAAAATCCAGAATTCAGGAAATTTCCTGAGTATTCCCATCCCTGAATATCTTATATAAAAAAAATTACATGCAGGAGTATTTCATTGTGGTATAATTCGGTCACTTTCTTTGCTCAATGCTGCAGCTGGAATAACAGTTTCAAATATTATGAAATTAATTTTCTCAAGTGTCAAATAATCTAAGTTCTAATCTAATCACTTTTATATCCAACTATTGTGCTCACTGAAGTTTCAGGTAATTATTTGTAAAAGTTGTTACGACAGTAAAATGCGATGAACTTTTTCTTAGGCTCCCTTCGATAAGCCCAATCCATGGGTGACTGTATTTGACATGCGTTCAGCTTAAAAACTAATTATCAAGGTTTGGGTGGATAGAAAAGGAGAGATTGAGGAGAGGGAGAAAATAATGCCCATCAAAACAGGACTAACAGATTAAGGGTGAGTAGAAATCCAATTTCTGTCCTTGGCCCGTGAAGTTGCATGCTCTATACATTTTGCAAGGCTCTAATATTATAGTAACAAATCACTTGCACTATACTGAAACCACACAAATGTATTTGACAAATAATATTTAACAAAAAAATGCTGTAAGGCGGTAGCTTGCCTTCTCAACCTTGTGGAGAATCATTCTCCACTAAGCACCTTGACTCGATTAGTAGCTCAATGGCATTGGCCAGAGATTTATGTATCAACAAACAAAACAAAAAAAAATCCATATTTTACAGGAAATCTTGAAAAATAATCCATATTTTTTAAGTTACATTGCAGAAAATATAATGCTGTATTATTTGTTGCTTCTGCCTTCAGCTTTCAAATGATCTACTTAAGTTGATAAAAGTTTACCTTCATGATTATATAGAAAACACAATAGAGCAGCAGGTTGCCTATAAAGATGGCCAATAAGTAGCTGGCAAAATCTGAGGGCTGTTCTATGGCTCCATATAGTGCACTGTGGACATAGGGAAAGAAGGCTTGTAATAGTTTTTGAAATGATAGAGCAGATAAAAGAAGAACTGACTAACTGATATATAATACAAAACGTTGATGGGTGATAGGACAGTGACAAACAGTGAGATGAATAAATCTACAGAAATCTGGTGGCCATATGGATGGATGTTGATTACGTTTTATTTCATTCTATTTTATTAGGTTATGGCCGGGCCCAGATGTATAAATAATAGATTGAAGTATGGATGGAAAAGTTGAGTCAATGGATTATGGGAAGAATAAATGGATAGTGAATAGATGGATGGGTGGGCAGATGGATGGACTGATTGGTGGATAAATGACTGGATGGATGGACAGCAGGCTGAAGGATGGATAAATGGATGCCCAGATGGACAAATGAGTTGATGAATGGCTGAAGGGTCAATTGAATGGACAGACAACAAATGGATAGACAGTTGGATGGATGGATGGGCAGATGGATAAAATCATTGATGAATTGACAAATGGATGGATGGATGGATGGATGGATGGAAGGAACAAACTATTGATCTACACCTACAACAAGACAATTTTTTTTTTTGAATTAAAAAAAATAAATTTTTTTCAAGTTTTATTATGTATCAAGTTTATTGATGAAACATACAGACTACATAACAAATACTAGAGGTAATGTACGTAAAATGGTACAGATAACAACTAAAAGGATATTCAGCAAAACAAGACAAATTAACTCACAATGCCCAATTGATGATGTTACCAAATAGAAGGATCGCAAATCGATTCTGGAGAAGAAAGAACCCCATTTTGTAATTATGACAAGTGTTACAAATTACACATGTGAAATATTTGTTACCTTGTATCGATGGTCTGAAAACTAGCACGAACTCAAATTTGGTCTCAAATGAAAAAAGTAAGTAGTACGTTAACGGATTTTTTCAATAACCATGCTTCTTGACGTTCTTATATCAATCATTATTTCTTTGCTGAATTCACATTTGTTATATGATTGCTGTTTTTTTAAGAATGTTCTTCTTTTTAGGGTTGCATAGGTTTCTGAAAAAACAGCATCAGCAATTTCCACATGCTCAGTAATCATATACTAAGAAACCTGCGAAATAAGGAACACTTTAGGCAACACCTACAACCATGTCCTTTCACAGTGTACTGAAACTATCAGCACATTGCAACTTCTAGAGAAAGGAGAACTCTCATCCTAAGCACTGTTATGCATTTCATGATTGTTCATTAGCGTAATAAGTGTTCTGTCATTGCTGTTTGGCACCTTACTAGGTTAGCAGGAATTCTTTTTTTGTTGAAAAAAAAAAAAGGTATTTCTCATGTCTATCTCCCAATACTCTAAATACAGGACAATCCACTCAAATAAAGTCTTGCAATTAAAACTTTAAGTATTACACTTTACAATTAACTTCATTACAATTAAAGTGTAAAATCAACTTTCTAACACTTCAAAATCTACTCCCAGTGGTGAGATACCTTCACAAATTTCATTTGATTGCTAGCATACACTTTTTCATGTCTTATTATGGCTATATCCCAATTTTTTTTTTAAAAAGTGGGGGATAGAATAAAGCAGTTCTGGGGCAACGCACTGCATGAACTGAACTAGGATGGAATGATTACGATGCCTAATGGATGAGGTTGGTGGGCTAACCAATTAGTTGCTTCAGACCTGGAAAATACTGTTGTGGATATTGGCTAGTTACAATATAGTTTCACACAATCCATCTTCATTTCACATGCCTGGCTGGAATAACAATCTGGTATTAGAATTGCCAGCCAGGATAAACATCCCCCCCCCCCCCAAAAAAAAAAACCAGCAGCAACAAAATCTTAGGATGTTTTGGCTCTGCATGGCACATATAAAATCATCCTTACCCTGTATGGATACACCAGACTGAGTGACTTACCGGGTATACGGGTCTATTACAGCGCTTGAAATCTGATATTATGACAAGAAATACTCGCTTGAAAATGTGACGATCTGTGGGGAAAAAAACAAACACTTACTCAACTATTCTCCTTTTTAATATTTCACAAAATGAATTTCCCTTTGAAATAACATAATGTTGATAAATTACAGAAACTTAAAATGAACTGATTATTATGAATTGAGGGATCATATTCCCAGGGTTACAAGACCTTAGTAGGCAGGATGCTTGCCTTTCATATTGGAAGTCTTGGGTTCAATTTTTAATTGACATAATACGTTGGTTTTTTTTCTGTTAAAATCCTTAAATTATTTTCTTTGCCTTCATTCTTTCAGCAATTAGCTTGGAAATAAAATAAATAAGGATTTAATTATGAAACATCAATAATAAATGCGTGATAAACAATTGCACCAATCATCTTGACAAGAGCTCAGCTGTGATAACAGAGATGACTATTACTACTATTTTTGTCTTGATAAAGACTGAAAGTGTCTTGAAATACCTTGAAAACTGGCCACTTGTATATGCACTATACTGTATTTTTATTGCATTGACAGTCATTCAACAAATCTGTTTTCCAAATTATAGACCTACCAACTAAATAGCCACATCAATAGGGGGTACCTCAAGGGGCAAATACATCCATGTCCTACAAAGGCAAACTGAAACTCTCAGTTATGTTTTCCAAGGAAAGAAGAACTCTAATACCAAACACTGTAGGAGCACAAACACAGTGGGACTCATTTTCAACTTGTCAACAAGTTCTCAACACTTTATTCAATGACCTGACTCGTTAACTTCTGGTCATGAAAGGTCTCTAAATTCTACTCTGATCAGCACTGCAGTGTGGACAACTCCAATTTTCTCCCACTTTCAATGGTCTCTCTACAGTCATTAGTGAAGAGAGAGAGCATTTTACTGTGACATTTAAATTTCTCACAACTTTGACTCAACAAAAGTTGTTAATTACAAAGCCAAACAGAGAAAAACTGAACTGTATTCGCCGCTCAGCTGCAGCACTGTATGTAAAATATTAAACTATTGAGAGCTGCACTCTTAATTTTTTCTCAATAGGCCATCCACTCATCAACGGCAGAGAACGATCCCACTGTGTTTGTGCTCTAACACACTTTACAGATCACACAATGTACTCTAGGTTTATTTGTATAATGTGGACACTGTTTTGCACTTTACTGGACTGGCATTTATCCTCAAACCTGGCAGAAATACCTTTAGGTTAAAAAAAAAAAATGTTTTTTTCTCATCCTTCCCAAAACCCCAAGTACAAGATAGCCCATGTAATGAAAGAAGGGAAGGCTGACATGTCTGAAATTAATGTTTTAATGGGCACAAAGTTTCTGACCTTATAGGTCTATTCTGACAATGAAGATGGAGATGACGATGGTGATACAACAGATTTGACCTACCAATTTTCCACCTGCCCATGTAGTAGACCTGAGCTGAGACCACCAATGTCATCAGCATGTGAATCAGGGCATAGAAGATCCAGAAAATGTTCTGGCCATACACCTGATCATAAAAAAGTTGATAAAAAAAAATAATAAACAGTTGAATTTTGAAAAACCCCTATATTAGTAATAAATAACAGGAAAACTGTACAATAAATTTTAAACTAAAATAAATTCTAACTGAAAATAAGAAAACAAGACAAACTTTTCACCATGTTGATCCTAAATCATTCCTATTGTTTTTTTTTACATTTATTCCTCTCATTTCATGTGCACAAAACACAATATGCCATCCTCTCCTAACCTTCCTCCAAAAGTAAGAGTCTGTTATCTCATTCCAATTCCTATTAAAATCAAATTTAATAAAAATGGGGGAAAAAAAAATTGTATAAAAATTTAAAAAACTACATTTTTAGGAAAAGGGCACATGCAAACAAACACTACACTTACAAAGTGTGTTAACATCCACACATAAACTCATAGACACATATTATGTTCATGATAAAAACACCTCCAGGGAAAAATTTTGTCTTTGGTGTGTCCACCTATCTGACACTATGTGTTATAATATATATATTATTCTCTGCCCACAAATCTTAAATAAGGTCAAAAGGTGCCAAAAAAATTCTGTTATATCACTCACCACTCCCAGCACAGCTATCAAAATGACCAGAGCCATTGAGAAAAAAGCCACATGAGCTTTGGCATTGATGTCTGGATGTCTGGCCTGGTAAATCTTCAGCATACACAGACATGCAATGATGTACATAAAAGATGTATCTGATGAAAGAGAATGAAATAAAATTCCACATTATTGGCACGGTATCCATTCATAATGTAGAATGAGGCCCTCCTCTATCTCCATAAAAAAAAAAAAAACTGCAGAATTTAGAGTATCGCACTTTAACTTATTCTCTGCAGTAACTTTTGCAGGTGTGGACGGGAACTCTCAACACTATCCATTTTGAAATTAAGACCTAGTTCAAAGATGTTTTTGCTTTCACTCAGTATACATGGATGGGAATTACTGAAAGAAAACTTTCCTGAACTTTTGACATAACGCATCACTGCCAACGGCAATACACATAATATACACTAAGGCCATTTCGTGTATTTGACAACAAACAAAATAGTTTTCACTTGGGAAAAAAGATTAACTGATTTAAAAATCCGCAAATCAGGAAATTTCCGGAGAATTCCCATCCCTGAGTATAAACACAAGACATAATTCATTAGACATTAAAGTAAAGGAAACTCAATGAACCAGGATGGGGTTCAGTATTTTGAGAAGTTGGCTCCAGATATTAGTGTTGGAAATCAGTGTCCACTCGAGCCAAATATTTGGCTTTCAATAGCAAAACGAAAATCCGTGAGCCAAATATTGGGCTTACCATAGTGAATGTGTTAATGGCTGAGCCTGAGACCATTGATAAATACCAGTTATTGACCCATAAGTTACTTCAAAATTGGGCAAAAAGAATTGACTTTGCTTATAGCCCTGCTATAGCCCCCACAGTTTTTTTTGTGGTTTTTATGATATTTCATCCATAAGTTACTGCACTTTTTAAAACTCTCATATTCAAAAAAAAAAAAAAAAAAAATTGTGGCAGAAATATTTCATTGTAGTGCAATTGTAGCCCCTTTTTTTTGCTCAATACTACTGCCCGAATGACACTTTCAAAGATTATAATATTAATTTTCTCAATGTCAGCTAATCTAATCCAGTCACTTTTGTACTGACTTAGTGTGTTTGTTCAAGTTTAAAGTTATCTTTTTAAAATGTTATGACAGTAAAATAACGGTACAATAATCTTGTATTTTGCTCCCAGTGATACGCTCAGTATATGGGAAACTATTTCACAGGCTTGTCAACTGGTGCAATTTCCCTGCCTAGGTGTAAGTGCATGGTGTCATGGCATGCATGAGATCTGTAGCAAGACTGCAGATTTAAGATGGAAAACTTACTAGATTTTAAAAAAAAGACGGGCGGGAGTACAGTTCATCCCGAGTAATGCCGGGTACCTCATCCAGTAAATGGATAAAAATTAACAAGCACCTCTATTTGCACAATGAGGAATTTCTGTGTCCACTCACCAAATTGAAAGTTAGAATAGTTAGGGCACACGTGGTAACAAGCACTCATGAATCCTTCCATCATCAGTGCTAAACCCATGGCATAGAACAGGCCAAAGTGTTGAGGAATCCCATACAGTTTCTCCAGCTCTCCATGCTTCTTCACCACCTTTTTGTGTAGCATATTCCTGCAAGGTTAGGGTTAACACAGTACAGTTATACATTAAATTTGAGACTGAAACATTTCTTAATAATAATCATTTTCAGAAAACCCATGTGTAATATTCATCCAAACATTGGAGGCTTCAATTTTTTGTCAATATTATATTTCATCTGTGACTGATACTGGCTGCATTAATGACACTGTCTTCAAGGAAATCATATATTATGATGTGCCAGAGGTCCTTCTATGTGCAAATTGAACTCATCAGCCACCTAGGCATCCATAATCAACCACCACCCTGCCCCCTTGATGACTAGCAGGTCTTAGTCGAGCTCAATGGACAAACAACACATCATGATGTGTGAGCTACCATAACCCTCATCCTCTGTGCATTAGGGTTCTTTTGTTCTGCCTTTTCAGATTGCTGAGGTGGAAGGGATGAGCTTAGGATAGAGTCATTCATGGGAACAGAAAAATCTTCATTGGGCTAAAATGGACCTAGTTCTAAACTTGCACATTAATTATTTTTCTGAATAAGTGACGTTACATGAATATACATGTGGGCATGCTGGTCTAGAGGTAAGGTATTCACCTCTCATGCCAATGGTACCAGGTTCGATTCCCATTTGGCACAGGCATGTTGGAATTTTTGGATTTTTCTCATATTTTCCCGTCCCGAATTTATGGTATGTAGGACCGAGCAACTAGTCTTCTCAAATAAGGATGAAAAACTCGGATGGCCCATGTGCACGTTACAGATACCTTGGCAGTTGGAAGTCAAAGAAGAGCTGGCCTAACAAGGCCAGCTGCCCGGGACAAAAAAAAAAAAAAGAAAAAAAATCGTCTATACCCGCCCCCCCCAAATTTGCCAACCGGCGCTGCACTCTGGCGACATGTTTGCTCCAGTTGTAACTGGGCTGCAATGGCACTGAGGCAAGTTTCCCAAGAAGTATACACATACAAATACAAATACACAGGCTGAGGACGGACAAAACTCTCGACAGGACTGAGATCCATCCTGAGAAGGATAATTCCCACATATGAGAATGATTACAGTGTCAAGAGGTTAATGTTATAATTGTTGTGCTGGGTCACGACTTGAAAAGACTTGTTTTTTTCACGGTCTCGTTGATTATAACCAGCGTAAATTGTCCTTGAACTGTTCTCGTGAACAGTTTGTTTTTGAAACACTTTTTCTTAGAGATGGAAAGAAAGTGGGGCAAGATAGAATAAATGGATAAGTTAGGAGTGACAGTGCAATTCTCGACCCCGTGATTTTGATGAACACTTACAAGGGAAGAGAAGGGGTGAATAAGGATAGATAGTTTAAGACGCTTAGTCGCGTTCAGAAATTCGTACATAAAATGTAGAAAGCACGAGGGTTTAAAGATTTCAGTAATGGTTTTGACATTTTAATTTGACCTTGTCTGTTTTTAGTACGAGGCCGTGACCAACTCCCACGTAGAATCTATTAATACTGCGAGATGAGCTCGCATGGATGCACCAATCAAATCTAGGGATTTGGACGGTAATTTGCAGGTGGCTGCACAGTATAAAAGTGTGGCCATACCTATGTACATTACTCCATACAGAAAATTCCATCTGTGCAGGCGTCGGCGTGATTCTGCCAGAAGAATCAGAAGACTGTTGTTTTTTTATGTCTATGTCCATTATAGGCATTGAGATGAAGCCATATGCTCGATTATGATTTACCCACTGCTGTTGTCTGCTGCTCCCTGGTTCCTTACCAGGGACCAAGTGTAAGTGTTTGTCTGTTGATTCAACAATGAACGAGGAGCTGACCATAATTTATCCAGTAGGACAGGATTGCCGCATATGCTAGGAGTGCTACCCAAGAATGCAAGACAAAGATGTATATTAACTTGCAACTAGATCTAGTATGAATGTTTGGCATACACATCTGTGAATTGGAATTGATTTGTCTGGATGAGGCTGGGGATTGCCAGCCCATCCTAGAGTAGATCTAACTTAACTACGTCAGCTTGTATTGACGAGTTTGATCCATTATAAGCGGTAGGCACAAATAGCTGAGATGACATTGTCGCCAGAGACATGAGTATATTGCTTGATAGATAGTAGGCAGACTATATCTGAGAGATAGATAAGTAATACTTAAATTGTGAGTGAGTCAGAATGATCTTAATCTTATAGGAATCTAGAGGAGACTTCTAGTGACATATTATTGAATTTTCATTTGATGCTGCTGATGTTGTCTTTTTAATATGTAAGAGACCTAGACAAAATTGTTAGGATATTTAAGGTAATTAAATTTGTGGCCCTGCAGGTCTGTTGATAAAAACTTATTCAGGTTGTTCTTAGTGTGTGGCATGGTACGAAAGAGTAATTCATAAATACCTCTCGATTTTAAATGCAGTCATAAAACCAATAATTCATAACACCCACTCTGTAACACTATCACCCAGACCAGATCCGTAACACTGGAGAGGGACCCCCTAAAGAACTTAAATAACGCCATGCCAGTTACATAAATTATTCTAAAACCTATTGCATTTTCTTCCATTATTTAATATTGTACTGTTATAACATTGTGATTTCAGGTCCTTTTTATTATAGTTTATAGGCAATTTGTATTAATATAACATTTTGGTTCAATTTCATATGGTGAGCTGATCATCCCATTGACCCGACGACACCGGCAAGGGACACCATTCACCTTAGAGATCTACCTGAGACAGAAACACATTTTTTTTGGGCTTGGAACGAGCTATGGATTGAGGACATTACCATCTGAATTCCTCAAAAGAAAGTTAAGTGAACCATCTGATTGTCAGTCTTGAGGAGGGCGAGGTACTTTCCGCTCTGTGTTTCCAGGCTTTTTTTCTTTTTTTCTATATGTTTAGTTTAAGAGCGGGAGGTTGGATGGGATCATAGTATAGCATATCTTCTTTGCCATTACGAAGGATATTGGAGTGCCTTGGTGGCTATTGATAACTCGGGGGGATTTGCTTCACTGTGAATAGTTCTATTAGGGATCCATTATTCGTATAGATTGTGGCGTTTCTCTTGCTTCCTCACATTTCTTTAGGAAGATGTCTCTCCTGTCTTTTTCTTAAACTTTCTGTAACATAAGTTAGGACTTGTAGGGTCTGTTATCGTTCGTCTTTCTTGTGAGTCTAGCGTCCTGTTTAGTGTATTTCTTTTTTCCTTCCTTATAAACTTTAAACTAGTATACTAACATTGCTATGTTTACAATATATGCCTGAGGTGTTTCACGTGCTAAAACCACGTTGAATTGTAATCTGGTATTGATATGTGAGAGAGAGAGAGATAATAAATTTTTGGTCACGTGCTAATTTCACGTCGAATATAGAGAGAATAATTTTGCAGTGGTAACAGAGGACACTGCGTGTTCGCGTTTTGAGAGTTTTTGCAGTGGTAACAGAGGACACTGCGTGTGCGCGTTTTAAGAAGAGAGAGATATTTCAAATTTGTCGCGTTGAGAGAGAGATATATTTTTGATTCGTCGCATTGAGAAAGCGATACATTTTTGACAGTGATAACAGAGGACACTGGTTCGTCGCGTTGAGAGAGACATAAATTTTGAGAGTGATCACTCAAGACACTGATTTGTCGCATTGAAGGCGATACATATATATTTTATTGCAGTGGGAGCAACGGATAGACGGCACTGCCTTACTAGTATTCATATTCAGAGAGAGAGAGATAAAATTTTTGCAGTGCAAGTGACACTGCCTGCAATTTACAGAGAGAGATAGAACGTTCTTTTCGCGAAGCAGTGCTAACATAGGACACTGGATTAATATTGAGAGAGAGTAACTGTTAGAGATAATATAATTGATACCGCGATATACCGTAACAGTAGGTAAATACTTACTAATTGTGCACACACTAGCGTGCCAGTGTTTTGATTCTATACGAATCTATAAATTAATACACATTATGGCCGAGTTTCTTAAATACATTGACTCTGCCAAGGCTCTGGGTATACCAGAAGAAGAACGCGCCTCGTGGTGCGAACGACAAGTACAGCAGGACCGAGACCGTGAGGATCGGTTAGCAGCAAGAGAAAAAGAAGAAAGAGAGAAAGAAAGAGAAAGAGAAAGAGAAAAAGAAAGAGAGAGAGAAAAGGAAAGAGAAAGAGAAAGAGAAAAAGAGGCTGTAGAGAGAGAAAAAAGGGAGCATGAACTCGCAATCAAGAAATTAGAGCGAGAATCGCTTATAGCCCCCACTGCTGCCAGCAATACATATGCTACAAAACCGAAGCTTCCGACGTTTAATGAAAAACTCGACCGGATCGACGCATATTTGCATCGGTTCGAGCTACACGCTAAATGCGTCGGATGGCAGCAGGCGATGTACAGTTCATGCCTGTCTAATTTACTAACAGGTAAGGCTCTAGAAGTATTTCATAGCCTCAAAGTGGAGGATGCCAACGACTATAACAAGCTTAAAACAGCACTGCTTAAGCGATTCCAGCATACCGAAGATGGTTTTCATCAGAGATTTCGCGCATGTAAACCTGAGCCATCTGAAAATTTCTCAACTTATGTGAATCGGCTGAAACATTACTTAGATCGCTGGATCGAACTCGCGAACGTGACTACCGGAAATTATTTCCAACTTTATGATTTGGTCTTAAAAGACCAAATCTATACGGCATGTCATTCCGATTTGGTTGCCCACTTTAAGGAGAGGGCACCGACATCCTCTGAAGAAATCACATCGTGCGCGGAACGTTATGCGTCCGCCCACCCAAATCGTCCTTTGGCAAAGCCTTCAACTACAGCACCGTGTTATGCCAACGTGGGCAAAGGAGCGCCAACCAGACACGATCGTTCAAGACCGACTCGTCGTCAGGCCCCAAATCCGCGCTCTCAATCAGAGCCGCCTTTTTTTAGACAGAGGGATTTTCCGAATCGAAGTAATTTATCCCCGCGTCGAGGATACCAGAGCTATTCTTTTTACGAGCCTCGCCCATATTATCGTGGCAACTATCCAGGCCAACAATATAACCGGCCTCAGGGACCGCCGCGACGAGTGCATTTTGATAATAATCATGATTATGATAGACCGCAGAGTCTTCCTTATCGTGGAAACGATCCTCATCGTATTATGTGTTTTAGGTGTAATAGGGTAGGCCACATACAAAAATTTTGTAACGTGAAAATGGAAGCGGCAAATGCCTGCTCTGTACAATCTACACCCTATACAGATGTTGGTTATACTAATAAATCTTCATCGCAATCAAAAGCTATTCCAGTCATGTCGGCCCTACATGAACTGGGTGAATTAACATTTTACCAGGGCCGCGTGAACGCGATTCGCGCTTCCGTTCTACGTGACTCCGGATGCACGACTATCGGCGTTCGACAGTCACTAGTCCGTCCAACACAATTTTTGGATAAGGATGTAACTTGTATTACTTTTGGCGGATCTGTAGAGTGATTCCGTCTTGCAGAAGTTTATATTGATACACCTTTTCTCACAGGTATTGTTACCGCATGTGTACTGCCTAATCCGGTGGCTGATTTAATCATAGGGAATGTACCTCAAGTAATAAAGTTTCCTATCGGTAACTTGGAAATTTGGACTGAGGATGAGAGTGTTGCTTGTGCGACAACACGCCTACAATCGAGTTGACGAGCAGACAGTGCATTGAGTAATCCTACTATTGAAGTAAACATAACGTCTAGTGCATTCCATGATGAGCAACATTCAGACCCCACATTGAAACATTTGTTTACTAAAGTTGATCCTACAGCGCCGGATACCTCTAAGTTTCTTATTAAAGATGACTTATTATATCGTAATTTTCGGAATAAGCCAGAGGCCGTTATACAGCTTGTAGTACCAAGATCTTTTCGTCGCGACATTATTCGTCTCGCGCATGACACTTCCTTGGCGGGTCACCAAGGAAAGGCCAGAACTAAGTCTCGAATACTATCGCAATTTTTTTGGCCCAGTATTTACGCAGATGTAAACCGGTTCGTATCAACATGTGACGTATGTCAGAGACGTACTCCTAAAGGGAGAGCATCGCGGGCTCCTCTGCAGGAGATGCCTATGGTCTCCAGACCATTTGAGCGCGTTGCCGTAGATATAGTTGGGCCTCTACACAAGTCAGACAGAGGACATCGTTTTATACTTTCTGTCATTGACTACGCAACCCGTTGGCCAGAGGCCATTCCACTAAAAGACATTTCAGCCGATCATGTGGCTGAAGCCCTTATTACTATTTTTTCGCGTCTTGGATTTCCGGTTGAAATTTTATCGGACAGAGGTCCACAGTTTACCTCTGAGCTTTTTAAGAAAGTCTTGGAATTGGTCAGGATTAAACAAAGATTGACATCTCCATACCACCCACAGTCTAATGGCTGCTGTGAACGGTGGAATGCTACCATGAAAGCTATGCTTGCGCGAGTTTCGGCCGACAAGCCGAGTGATTGGGATCGACAACTCCCCGCTATTCTCTTTGCATACCGAGAACTACCGAATGCATCGACGGGTTTTTCCCCCTTCGAATTATTGTATGGTCGCAAGCCGCGTGGTCCAATGGCCATACTCCGTGATTTATTCGCCGGATCAGACACCGACGATAACGATACGCGGTCTGCATATCAATACGTTGTAGACTTGCGCCATCGAATTCTTAACGCATGTCAGCTCGCACAAAAATCTTCTGCGGCGCATGCGAGTCTTTATAAACTATATCGTGATCAAGGTAGCCGATTGCGAACCTTGGCCGTCGGAGACCAAACTCTTGTTCTCCTTCCGGAGACGAAAAATAAACTCCTTCTTACATGGAAGGGACCTTTTAAAGTCCTAAAGAGACTTTCTCGAGTAAATTATCTTATCAGGATTCGGGGACAGGACAAAGTCTTCCATATAAATATGTTAAAGCAGTACCTGTCCGACGATGATAATCGTCAGAATAATCGCCGAAATGTGGTTGCTCAGGCCAATGCGGCCTTAGTTTCAGTTGACGATGATGATCCTATTAAGATACAGCATTCAATCCCCGCACTTCGATCTTCTGAAAATACGTCGGATGTACATATAAATCCAGATCTGTCTGAATCGCAAAGACAAGATATAAGAGATTTGCTTAACGAGTTTCCTACAGTCTTTACTGATCTACCAGGTAATACTTCTTTGGTACAGCATGTTATAAGGTTAAAGACGGATATACCCGTCTTTGTTAAACCATACCCGCGTCCGCTGCACGCACAGGAGACTATAATAACCGAGGTACGTAACATGTTTCACCTGGGAGTGATAGAGCGATCGACGAGCCCATATAACTCACCCATCGTCTTAGTGAAAAAAAAAGATGATACAGTGCGTTTTTGTATTGACTATCGTAGACTTAATGAGGTTACGATATATGACGCTGAACCGATTCCCAACCAGGAGAATCTTTTTGCGCAGTTAGCGAGGGCAACGATTTTTTCTAAAATTGACCTGTCCAAAGGCTATTGGCAAATTCCGCTTGATGAGAATAGCAAGCAATATACCGCTTTTCAGACCCCGTTGGGTCTTATGCAGTGGCGCTATATGCCTTTCGGATTAGTTACAGCCCCTGCCACTTTCGCCCGTATGA
Source organism: Onchidella celtica (assembly GCA_963931925.1). NCBI lineage: Eukaryota > Metazoa > Mollusca > Gastropoda > Systellommatophora > Onchidiidae > Onchidella > Onchidella celtica. The sequence continues at coordinate 29,785,509 of OZ007581.1, read as the reverse complement.
TGACAATATTGCTCCAGAATATGAATTCCGTGTTGTCGTATTTTGACGACATTTGTATTTATGAAACCAATTGGTCGGGCCACCTCGCAGCCCTACGTCAAGTTTTTATTGCTCTTCGTCGAGCTGGCCTTACGGCGAAACCCAGTAAGGTGTTTTTAGGATATAATGAAATTAATTTTCTGGGCCATACAATTGCCCACGGCGTTCAGACCCCTGATGACAAGAAGATAACTACCATCTTAAAGCTCCAACCCCCTCAAACTAAGAAAGAAGTTCGTAGTTTATTGGGCTTTCTTAATTATTATAGGAAGTTCATTCCAAATTTTTCTTCGCTTACGGCTCCGTTGTCGGACCTCACAAGAAAAAATTTTCCTAATAAAGTGAAATGGACAACCGAATGTGCTGATACACTTCGTACCGTTCAACGATTGTTTCCGACTTCCCCCATTCTCATACTGCCAGATATAAACCAAATATTTATTGTCCGCACTGATGCGTCGGACAAGGGATTAGGAGCTGTGTTATTACAGGAACGAGACGATACCTTGCGGCCATGTCTATACGCCAGCCGCAAGTTGCTAGATAGGGAATGCCGCTATGCAATTATCGAGCGAGAGTGCCTCGCTATCATTTTTGCTGTAAACGCATTTTCGCGATATCTACTCATGTCCGAGTTTATAATTGAAACGGACCATCGTCCGTTGTTATTCTTGAAGGCTAACAGGGCTAAAAATGCTCGATTAACGAGATGGAGTCTTGCACTCCAGGAATACCGGTTTGTTATCCGGGCTATCCCTGGCGGTGACAATTCCCAAGCCGATGTTTTGTCACGTCTAATTTAGTTTCCTATTAAAGAGTGTTGTGTCTTGTATTGGGGTTGGATAGTACTTTTCCCCCTCAATTCTAGACGGTGGATGGATTCACATTTATCTTGTTCATTACTTTATGAACCAGTTTTACAATCCTTTTTTGTGAATATCCTCTTTCCACCAGCGTCATTCCGGACTGTGACCTGAACTTCTGACAAACTTGACGCCCTTGTCAGCGGGTCAATGAGATGGAGGCATGGCAAACCAAGCTACCAGAGCTACTGCTGCCATTGGATACCACAGTATTTTAATTAACAATATATTGTGTGTGAATGTGTATATAAGCAGCAATTATGTGTGTTGACTAGATAATTATGAGCCTATTCCTTCAGTAAGGCCTGATTGTTTGATTGTAGTTATACTTTAATCCAGCAGTATACAGTGATATACTCATTGTTATTATAAATGTTCGTGAGAAGTTTGATTGTGTGCAGTAAGAATGTTTCGATAGACTAGATTCTATAGAACGTGGCATCAATAATTGTATGCTTTTTGTCCATCCAATATGCACGTTCTTAGTTAGATTTTTTCTTCTCAAGCTTAAGGCTGACTTTTCTACAGTAGTACTTGAGCCCCTACCACAATAACTTTGTGGTTTCTTGGATCCTATCGTGTAAATTTTTCTTAAAATTTCCACTGGGGTGGGGGATGTCAAGAGGTTAATGTTATAATTGTTGTGCTGGGTCACGACTTGAAAAGACTTGTTTTTTTCACGGTCTCGTTGATTATAACCAGCGTAAATTGTCCTTGAACTGTTCTCGTGAACAGTTTGTTTTTGAAACACTTTTTCTTAGAGATGGAAAGAAAGTGGGGCAAGATAGAATAAATGGATAAGTTAGGAGTGACAGTGCAATTCTCGACCCCGTGATTTTGATGAACACTTACAAGGGAAGAGAAGGGGTGAATAAGGATAGATAGTTTAAGACGCTTAGTCGCGTTCAGAAATTCGTACATAAAATGTAGAAAGCACGAGGGTTTAAAGATTTCAGTAATGGTTTTGACATTTTAATTTGACCTTGTCTGTTTTTAGTACGAGGCCGTGACCAACTCCCACGTAGAATCTATTAATACTGCGAGATGAGCTCGCATGGATGCACCAATCAAATCTAGGGATTTGGACGGTAATTTGCAGGTGGCTGCACAGTATAAAAGTGTGGCCATACCTATGTACATTACTCCATACAGAAAATTCCATCTGTGCAGGCGTCGGCGTGATTCTGCCAGAAGAATCAGAAGACTGTTGTTTTTTTATGTCTATGTCCATTATAGGCATTGAGATGAAGCCATATGCTCGATTATGATTTACCCACTGCTGTTGTCTGCTGCTCCCTGGTTCCTTACCAGGGACCAAGTGTAAGTGTTTGTCTGTTGATTCAACAATGAACGAGGAGCTGACCATAATTTATCCAGTAGGACAGGATTGCCGCATATGCTAGGAGTGCTACCCAAGAATGCAAGACAAAGATGTATATTAACTTGCAACTAGATCTAGTATGAATGTTTGGCATACACATCTGTGAATTGGAATTGATTTGTCTGGATGAGGCTGGGGATTGCCAGCCCATCCTAGAGTAGATCTAACTTAACTACGTCAGCTTGTATTGACGAGTTTGATCCATTATAAGCGGTAGGCACAAATAGCTGAGATGACATTGTCGCCAGAGACATGAGTATATTGCTTGATAGATAGTAGGCAGACTATATCTGAGAGATAGATAAGTAATACTTAAATTGTGAGTGAGTCAGAATGATCTTAATCTTATAGGAATCTAGAGGAGACTTCTAGTGACATATTATTGAATTTTCATTTGATGCTGCTGATGTTGTCTTTTTAATATGTAAGAGACCTAGACAAAATTGTTAGGATATTTAAGGTAATTAAATTTGTGGCCCTGCAGGTCTGTTGATAAAAACTTATTCAGGTTGTTCTTAGTGTGTGGCATGGTACGAAAGAGTAATTCATAAATACCTCTCGATTTTAAATGCAGTCATAAAACCAATAATTCATAACACCCACTCTGTAACACTATCACCCAGACCAGATCCGTAACATACAGTGCAGAATGGAATGGGCTAGGCAAGCTGATTAGTGAGCAGATTCAAAGATGTGGTAAGCCACTCTTGCAAGTTTCACCTAGAAAACATGTAGATTAAATGTGGGGTACTACTGCTGAAGTTATACTACTCACCTCCTGTAGACAATCAACACAAAAAGTATGCCCAGCAACACATAGCCAATGTTACTGAAAACATTGTTGAAAGAGCTCAGGTAAGACTTCAGTGGGTGAGCACAAGCAAAGTTGTAGTAGCACAGATCTTGGTTACCTGTGTCTTGCAATACCTGAGTTCAACAACAAGAGGGGAAAAAAATGAAATAAAACCAGTTCGCGACATCCCTCACCACCTGGTTTCACAGCACATACTTTTTTTTTCTGTGTTTGCAAACGTGCGACTGTCATTACTTTTCTCTGAATAAGTTTTCCAGTGATGACAAATACCGTACTCTAGCTTCATCAGAAGATTTAATATGAATTTTGAATGTTCAAAAACACCCCAAAATAGTATGTATGCAGGTAACAGCCACCATAAAGAAAGAATGGACACTGGGCATGCGAGAGCCGTGATCCCTGCGATGTGAAAAGGTTAGTTCCAATTTTTCCCCTTATCAGTCACTCAAAATTAATGGAATTTTGGAGGGGGAGTGGGCTGCGGCATTTTGATATACAAATACAGCTGAGGTTTCCATTTGTGTGTGACCAACGTTCAACTATCAAAAATAGCATGATGGCTTATTGTGCAGAAAAGGGTCCTGCCAGAAGATAACAGAAAGCTGCTCTGTACCCACCCTTTGATAAGTGATGACCAGCTGAACCACTGGCAAACCATAGAAGATTGCAATGGTGAACAAGTTCCTGTGAAATATAAACAACATTTTGTGTCAGTCATGTAAATGTCATCTTGTTGCTGGAGCAAAAGTCTCAAATATCACTGGTATGTTCTCAAAGGTAACTTGTTTCAAGCTTCTTTACACCAAAGTATTTTTCTAACCCTTGTATGGCCCAGCACCGGAGAGACCTAGGATTCCTTTTGTCATGTGCTTAGGTCTTTCTTTTAAGAGTACTATCACTCCCCGTGGCATCAATGTCCAACACTGCCTTAGATGAACACGGGTGTGAATTTATTTATTTATTTTTTTAAAAATATATTTTCTTTTTCCTAATTCTTTTTCTTTTCCTTTACTGCGACTCCCGACATTGCGCACAATCCCTGTCTTGTGCTCTGAGGCACCATGTGGCGCCTTCATCTTGGTTACTAACCTAATGCATCACTTCGAGCTTCCATACATTGGTAGACGTGCTTCTGTGCTGCTGACCAAGCAAGAACTCGCAGATAAGTAAACATATTCTGCTTAGATTCTATACATTTCCTATTGAAATCTTTTATTGTTCGATTGTTTTATCTGTTCCAGTTTTCTTTTTTTCTGTTGTTGTTTTTTTCTTTTTTTTTTTCCTTGATGAAGGCGCTAGCTGAAATATCGCACATTTTCTGTCTTCTCTTTTAGTTTACATTGTATCATTTGGGTATTATTTCTTATGCGGGGCTTTGCTACATACAACTTTTTCTTTTTGCCCAATTTTGACCTTTTTTTAAGAGGCTCACTGCTCTTGGCATTTACAGCTCATTTTTCCCGTGTTTATTTTTCTTGTTCATGTTTCTGTGTGTTGTGATGGGGATTAGTTTTTTAGAATTTTGCCTAACAGCGGCCTTGTATCGCCTGGTCTTCTCGACTTTCAACTGCCAGGTAGTCTTTAACGTGCGCAATGTGCACATGGGCCCTCCGAGTTTTTCGTCCTTATCCCAGAAGACTGGGCGCTTGATCCTATCGACCATAGGATCAGGGACAGGAATTTTTCCCCCATAAAAATTCCAACATGTCTGCACCGACCAGAGATCGAACCCAGTACCTTTGGTGTGTGGGGCGAGTACCTTACCCCTAGATCAACGTGTCCCCAGATTCAGATTCCTTGTGTCATAATTATTGTCTTATCCAAGCTAGAAAGGTAAAATTTATGGAAGGGAAGGAAAATACTGAATAAGTGTGAATGGCAAACTGAGAAGGACCATTTCATACTCACCAGTGGTAGAGACTGTAGGTCTTTGCTAGTTTCTTTCTCGTCTTTCGGGCCAAGTCACTCACGAACAGCGCAGTCTGTCAATGAACGTAACACATCAAACCATTGGTGCATTAGCAATGCAGACTGTCAGTGAATCAAAATAATTTAATCTCTCACTGACAAAGCAATGTGCCTACAGACTTAACAAGATAAATCAGAAACAAACAAAACAAAAAAACAAAAAAATCAGAAACAACAGGTTTTTATGTATCTAAAAGTTATAACTATGGCATACAGCCTCTCCATGACCATCCTCCAGGGAACAGTTCAGCAGAAAGGGAGAAGGGGAAGATGAAAAAGATGGACAGACAATATCACTGAGCGGACTGGAAGGACTGCTAGCCCAGGCACTAGCACCTAGATGTAAACGTGACAGACGGGAACTTGAGGTGCAGCTTTCAATCATACAGTGCCTTTTCAACCCTGGAAGGTTATAGGACCAGTATAAATATCTGAATCAGTTCCAAAAATGAGAAACATACCTAGCTGGGGAGTAGCTGTATGCATGGCCCATGCAACATGACTTGACATTAAATGCTTCTATCTCATCTGTTACCCTCACCCATTCACCACACTCAAAATAACAAAACCCAACTTAGGTCTTGTTTGTTCTAACTATACTTTTTGGAAAACTGATAAATTCAATGTTAAACTTTTATGGCTTTAGTATTATGAGAAGGAGTTAGAATAAATTTCTTAAATTGAAACTGGGAAACAGCTTGACAAGTGACACCGCATTTTAAGCAAGTGTCAAAGTATGCATTTGTTATACCTCTTCTACATACTAAAAGATCTCCAGTTTTTCAGGAAGTAGAGACAGAACAAACAAGAACTAAGGTTGCAATATCTGTTCCCCCACCTATCTCCAAAACTTCATGTTCACATCCACACTATCAGTCCTCTGCACTAATATACTGACCTTCCACCGCCACTTCTTAAACTCTCTCCTCCTCCTTTCTAGGTACTGCCCATTCCTGGTCACTCTTTCTTAAACTTTCTCTACACCTCTCCACTTCTCTCCTTCACACTAACAACTTCAAATCAGTCCCTTCTCCAAATCCCTGAAAGAAGGGCATTTTGTACCTTCGTCCTCACGATTTCCTTCTCCTCTTCTGCATCCTTCAAGAAATCAATGTTATCCTCATCGACTGAATTGCTTGATGAGTCAGATAATTCACCTGGGTTGACCACAGCTCCCAGTTCTCTGTTGCGATTTTCTGATAAAAACAAAAAAAAAATTCATAAAAAAAAAAAACAAGACACAGACAGCTGCAAAGATAAGAAGCATACACAGAGTGACAGAGAAGAGAGAACAAGAATCAATGAATGGGGAGTGGATGGAGAAACAGGAGCGAAATAGGAAGATAGCTGAGGGTGGCCAAAGATGAAAAAACAGCAAGAGGAACAATACAAAGAGATGTGTGTGTGTGTGTGGGGGGGGGGGTAAAAGAGGAAGTAATGAAGAAGGGCAAAGGAGGGAAGAGATAAAGGAGGGGTGAAAGAGAAAAATGAGGACAGGGGGAAGAGGGGTAACTGCACTATAAATTCCTTCCTGCATACAGTTATTTCCACAACTTGCCCAGGTTTCGGTCACAGTTGCCGTAAGTAGTATCAGCGCTCCAGCTAAAAAGATCAAAAGTGGAAAACTAGATGAAACGAAAGAAAGAACTAGATGAAAAGAAAGAAAGAACTAAATGAAAAGAAAGAAAGAACTAAATGAAAAGAAAGAAAGACAAAGATTATATTACCAGAGACTGGAACTATGCTATATCATCTCATGAATTTTGTAAACTTTGATAATGGCTGCCTAATTTTGTATCACATCCTAAATGTACCTGTGTCACTTTGTGGAACTGTTCCGTAACTGCCTGGCCGATTTGTGCGGTGTAAAAAGCTGTCTTCACCTCCTGAAAGAAAAAACAGAAGTTATGTCAAATTCATCTGTGACAGGAAACTTGCTCTTATGACACTCATGAAAATAACTATTCATACAGACTTATCAATCAGAAAGGCCCATAAATGTTTCATAGACCTCCCATTTGTAGGTAATTATCTTACTTCCCAACAAAATACACAGTATAGTACTCTGTTTTATTTCCATTTAAATCTCCAACTGATTTTAAAAATATTCCCAAATCATTTTAGGTCACTGTACAGGAAAGCTTCGTGGATTGTTTCAATGGATTTCAGAAAAGTGCAAAATAATTGCCGATTAGACAATGCTTATTGCTGTTAACTGTGGAAAGCCTGCGACATTGTATTGATTGAAATAAATTCTTAAAATACTGGAAATAAAATGAAACTTTATACAAAAACTGCAAATTAACCATCTATAATGGGCATATACTATGCCTTTTTCTTATGTTTCCATTTAAGCTACCTTCCATCTGTAGTTTTAAGTGCATACAGTACTCACTGTACTTATAATTCATATTGAGTACTATCTGAAAAATTCTCCTATTAACCATGCTTCTTTGTGATCCACTCATATTCAAATGCCAATATTTTAAAATCTTCATGTGTTACAGATATAATACATACATTCGGGAAGGGAGGTATGGCTGTCATAAAGTCAAACAAAATCCGATTATTAGAAACGAATATGCTTTGTAATATACGAACACCTATTATACATCCTACAATACACTGGCGTGACACTGTAATCGCAGTGTTAGGAAAAAACAATGTGATATAAATACTGTGTGAGATGCTATAATTCACCGTGAATCACCACAGTGTTAGCAATACACCACAACAGTACACTCATATATGAACCCATTCCCAGTAAAAGCTCTTTACATTTAACACCACTTGCCAACATGGCAATTTTCTATGCAATTCGTTAATGCCCAAAATGCAGCATGCTGGACATATAGGAATTAACCCCTTCAATACTGAAACAGCACTGCTGTTAACCCTTTAATGCTCCATCAGTAACAGGCTTTGGTTCTCCATTACATGTACTAGCTTTTGGGTACAGTTCAATAGCCTGATTTAAATTCATATTAACCATCAAAATATCTGAAATACAAGCATCCCAATATAAACTGGATCTGAGAAACTCTAGCTTTCACAATTTCAGTAGTTAAAAGGGTTCAAATAATCTACAATGATCAAATGAAAATGATTCTCCCTCAATGATGTCAGGAAATCAGATTATTTTGCCACATTGTACATTCCAAAATCCAGGGCAGTGGCGTGCTCTCATACAGAAAGCATCCTCATCTCTGGAATGGGCATGTCACAGCCAGGCACAGAACACACAAGAACGGTGCTCACACAGCCCTGTCCATTCCTGTGGCACAAACTGACTTTCAGTGCCCAATCTGCTTGTCACTCTGCAAAGCCAGACTGGGCTTCAGGAGCCATTACAGTGTCATAAATAGCTGCAGAGTCACTTCCTTCTCAAACCTCCCCCCAACTGAAGAGACTACCACCTCACCATCTCATTGTAGTGTCCTGCCAAATACTAAGCAGGCATAATGCAAAGTTTGATTACCATACAGAATGGTTAATTTGAAATGACAAATGACAAACTGAAAACAGAAGAAACACTTCTTCTGATATAATTATGTCATTCAGTACCACAGAATAGTAGGAACTAGGATGTAAACATCTACAAAACAGAAATTTATTGCTAAAAGTGTGAAAGCCTGGGAAAATACCTCTTTTGACAACTCAGTTCCATAAGCATTTGTATAGTGTCTTCAAAATATTGAATGTCGTTATGCTCATAAGCAATTTGCCTTACCCATTTTTCATCACTTGACAGGAGAAATAAAAAAACCGTTTTGACATAACTGGTAAGAAGTGTTGGATTTGGCAATTTGCACTGTAGAAAAACCATTAGACCTACACTCATGCCCATCTCACTTTTGACCTTAGCAGTTTGGTGTCCTGCTTTTTAGGAGATCAGCTTTGCTGTTTAAGGGCTCCTATTCAGTTCAAACTAAATGTATGTAATCTGGATTCAGTGAAACGATAACAACAAAGAATGCAAACTGCCTAACTCCAAATAGGGCAGTTTCTTATGAGCTTGACAAATTGGTTGCTTATGAAACAAGATAAGACATCAGTGGAAAAACAGATATGGTTAGTCAAGTAAGCTGGAAATGTATACAGTACAAATACAATGTACCATCTTGCAATTATTACTGTGAGATGCCTTAGGAAACAAAACAAAACATCGACTCTGCAAGATAAGTGAAAGTACAAAGGCAGCATGCAAAGCCAGTATCATACTATAACAGAGCTAGAAAACTTTGTGATTACCAGACCAAAAATTATGAAACCTTGTTCAAGATAAACATCTCATGATCAATGCATAAGAAACATGCATCACAACTCTTTCACTGACCAAGAGTTATTTCCTCCTGTCCTAGTTTCTTGGAATTGTTCAAACTATGAAATTCAATAAAACTCCTCTCTACAAGTTTTTTTCTTTTTTTCTTCTCTACCCCGTTCATTACATTTAAAGACAAATATACTTACTTTTGTTGTGAGTACTCTACAATTTAAACAATTTCTTTGTGCGTTATGCTTTACGGCCACAAAAATATCCTTAACATTCAGGAATAATTTTACAAACTTGTTTTTAACAAACAGGAAGAAGAACTTTTTCATAGGAAATAATCTAGCATGATTCCAAACTACCTGGCAGAAATTTAAACTTGAGCATACAGTGGAATCTAATGACAGTGCACAGAAAAAAAAAAGTGTTTAAAAATCTTAACTTAAAAGAAATGGAAATTCCAAAAATGTTCACTGATAGCACAGTATGGACTTGTAATAAAATCAATTTAAGCAAAGAAATACTTAATGGACTCGTAATAAAATCAATTTAAGCAAGAAATACTTAAGGGCTTACTAAGAACAGAATATGAAAATACATGTAGTTCATTCCACATGTAAACTGTGAAAAATGATCACTGAGGTTAATTTGTCTATCGTCTTAGACCAAACATGGGCAACCTGCGACCTGCAGGCCAGATTGGACTTGCCAAAAATTTCTGCCAGTCCCTCCGCTGCCTTTCCTGTTCAGGATTTTTCATGATTTTCAAGGTCCACTACGAACCCTATAAGTTAGAAGGCTGTGTTTCATCACTAGTTAATAGTTAGGAGATCAACATAAAAGATGTTATGAGACAAATTATTTATTATGTCAAAAGAAATGTGAGCAAAGAAAAAACAAGTTAGGGCCAACAGATAACACACCAACTGAAAACCTTTTCTGGGAAAAACAACTCAGATTTGTTAAATCTCATTTCTGAATTTATTGCAGTTTTCTTGTTATTTGTTTCAAATGTCGAACTATATGAAATACTTTTCTATCCGGCATACAAATTCTGACTTACTTCCAACTTCCGTGGACACCCTGTCCCTGTAGAAATATAATGCTAACCCCCCTTGCTTTTCCCTCCAGGACTAATAAGGAATTAAAACAAGTACAAAACCAAAGAAAAGTATTTGCCAAGAAAAAAGAACATGTTAAATTAATCATTACCAAGGCATGCATTAGTCAAGGTGCACATCAGCTGATATTGATCAGCCAAATAGTCAGATGGTGAAGTCTCAATATTTAATGAGATCCTATGAATTGGCTGGTGCACTGAACCTCATGAAAACTGAATTGTCAACTAGTCAGCCAATCGAAATCCGCTAGTATGCACCTCACCTAAGCTTATGAGCTACCATACAAACTGGCAAACTTATCTTTTGTCATGGTAAAACAGAAGAAAGCCAACTTGCATTAACTGCCCCCTCACACATTGACCACATACAAAAGCATGGCTAACTGCCCAATAGTTTGTGAGTATTAATAACTGGGACACCAAAACCACAGACAGAAGAAAATAAAAGTGCTAGGCTAGAAACACTGGGACTACAACAAGAAGAAGTAATATAGTGATGGAGGCGAAAAAAAACCTTGTTGAGGTATGAGACCTTCCCGTTCCCCTCTCCTTGCTGGATGACGACTGGCACGGGGGAAGTTCGGGTTGATATGGATACGCATATTGGCTGTTACAAAAAAGGTAATTAAATTCACTGAAACACAAACAAACATGTCAGTAACATTAACCTGCATACACTTCCAATATTACTGTGATACTGCAAAGCTTCAAGTGACACTGTGGTGAAAGACAATAATTTTATTGATGCTACTGAAATCAAATAAGTCTTTCAACGTTACCAAGAAAACTTACAACAGTCCTTTCCATTATTAGGATTGTGGAATATAACAATTCCTTCAATATTAGCATAATAATGATAGAAAACAATCTTCCCTTTTATAGAAAAGAATACAGCAGACAGCTGGGTTTCCCTGAAAGAAGATTCAAGAAGCCCTTCGAAAGGAAACAAAAAGCCTTGCAATTTGCACGTCATTGTGATTCGCAATCTTTGTGTTATATGTGAATACAATGCAAGTCCCTCTATCTATATATTCCTTTAACAGAATGAGCTGTATAAGCACACTTGCTATTATGAGTATCAAACCGAACAAGATATTACCTGATTTTACTTTTCCCAATCATGAATAATGAAATGCAGAAACTGCACCAGATGCAGACGTCGAAGAACAAAAGGTAATGCAGTACTTCTGAATACTTCAAGTCATATAATATGATATAAAAATATTTCTTCAGCTTTTCAAGATCTGATGTTTTTTACAGTATGAAAGAATTCTGCACAACTCCTCAGAATTTTAATGACCAGAATTCAAAGTGGAAATTTCTTAAAACCACTGCATTCCATAAGAACCATATGGCTCACAGGATAGGCCTTTGTGCATGGAGCATACATGTTTGTTTCTACACACAGTGTGAGCAGGAGAAACAGCCAAAACGTTGGAATTCACAAATCAGTGGAAATCCTTGAGCCGTGAAGGATGACAAAGGCATGCCGAGGTTTCGAAACTACAGTTCTCTTGAGTATGAACAAGAATGTCATCATCACCTTTCCGTTCTGAACACAAAACTGCTCTGATCTTAAGTTATTTTGTTGTAAAACTTCTGGCATACATCACTCAGATTTTGCTTCACGGATAACAACTAACATTTAGCAAATTTTAATAGATGGTATTGTACATGTGGTATGTTTAAATTATTTTCCATACCCATTTTTCACTTTCCCTGCTTCATGATGTCAAAGCCAACATTGGTAAAACACTATAACATGACAATAAACATTTGTCATGTCAAACTTTGAACACTTACATTTTGACAGCATTCAATTTGATTGTGGATAAATTCATATCTACTACAGTATGTTGATAAAAAAAAAAAAAAGGTATTTGAGAGATAATATTAAGACAGAGCTACAGTTTCTCAAAACTGGCCTCTGAATAGTAAAAAGTAGTGTCCACTGCCTCGAAAGACAACATTTAGGCCATTTCTCTGAGTAATACTAATATCATCTTCCATCTGATTGTTGGTCCCTCAGGTTTTTTGTCACATCCAATCACTATGCTCAAACTAATTTTGTCAGGTGTAGTGATTTGAACACTACTTTAAGAGCTTTAGTAATCTCCTAGGAAATTTCATTGCCATTCCCATTTCCTGACAGTCACTTTGTTCTGAAAACTATACTTCGTGATTTTAAAGCCAGTCATCTCTTTGAATTCTACTTCGCATTTCATTGAGAATGACATCTTCTTATGACTTCACTGTACCATGCATTGTTAGTGAAAAGCGGAGTGATAATTATCACATTAGTGAAGAAGTTGATGAATTAGATAAGCACATGCCTTATTTCTACTTAAGGCATTCCCCATTCATGGAAGAACAACCTGTTGGTAAAAATTAATTAATAACCGCATTAAGCATCTACCACAAAATCTTGTAGTGGATTTTCATATTAAATCCATCTCCAACTTAAAGATTTAATCATTTTCATTTTTGATTTTCAGAAAATGGCAAAACTTTCAGGCTAGAATTTATCATTTATTTCAAAGGTGAACAGAAAAATTTTGCATCAGTGAAATTCGTTTCCACTTGCGTGCATGATGCTTGTTAAACTTATCATCAAATGTGCTTTGTGAACTGGGACAGTCGAATTAAATATGCATGCGCTTCATCCATACCATTGGCAACATTTTGCATACTGCGTTGAAACAGGTGTCGAACAATTTCTGTAAAGAGAAATTCTGAGTGTGATGCATTCTGCAACAAATGCTGAAAAATGACTTTTTTTTCAGCTGGATTTCTCAGTGTTTACCAGATTTTAACACTAAATATTAAAAACAGAATGAATTTCTGTCTGCATCGCTAAAGATCAGCATCTGAGTAGAAAGGCAAAAGACCAACATAACAGATAAAAAATAAAAGCTCCTAATTGTTGTCATGCATGGAAATGTTCTTGAGATCGGACTGCTAACTGAGTGAACTTAATGAGAATTGATGTGTAAATGAACAAATTTTACATCAAGCAAAGTTACCCTAGACAATCTATACAGCATTACTCTGTAAACCATCTATCCTCAAGTCTTTTGATCTGTGCTAATCTGAAGTTTGTTCACAAGACATAATTATCTGTCCTGCTATACTGTCACACCTCATCACATGCATGTGCACATAAGATAAGATAAGATAAGATAAGATAAATTTTATTCGTCCTTGTACAAGGAAATTTGTTTGGATCATTGAATACATAACAATACAGTTACAGAAGCAGAAAGTATGATACATAGCGCGCACACACACATATATACACACACACTGATAAATTAACTAAATTAACAAAATTAACAGTGCACACAATATGCTTCCCTAACTAAAACACATTGACCTGACACGCAGGACATAATTCAACAGATTACGATCAAGATGACGACATTATTGTAACATCCTAGTTGATGATGGAATAAACGATTTAAAGTAGCGCTCAGTTTTAGTTTTCTTTGACAACAGCCTTAAACTTCTTACATATCTTATTTATTCCTTGTTCAGGGGATGTTGGGGGTCATTTATAATAATATTAGCTCGATATACCGCATTATCTTGATTAACCATCTAGCCTAGGGTCTCTTGATCTACATTAAGGTAAAAAGATCAGCTCCCTGCTTTTCTATAGTAAAACTCTAGGTCACGACATGTGTGTAACATACATTTCTATTTCATATTTTATTTTCTTGCATTTTAACTCAGTTTTTTGCCTTTTCTGACTTTATCATTAATTTTTTATTTGTACATATGTTTCAATCTTTTTTGTTTTTTTTTAACTTTTCTCTCATCTCTTCTTCCCTATAGTATAAAGTTGCAGCCTGAGCCATAAAGCAATAAGAACAAAGCAAATGCAAATGTGTAACAGATACAAGAATTGCTGTGCTTTCCCGCTGAATCAAAAGAAAATATAAAAAAATAAATAATTAAATAAATAAAAAGCAAGCATTCCAGCGTTTGACACAAACTTGGGTGAAAGTAACTAAAGGTTCAGAAACCTGGAATTTCCAAAAGGTTCATTCCTGAAACTGAAATTGTCAGTGAAATATAGGCTGGCGATAAAACATTTACCTCAGGTCAGTGAGTCCCAGTCTGTGCTTCAGCCAGCAATCAACCATTTTGTCCCTAATATTCTTTAGTGAATATTGCCAGTTTCCTTTGCTTATTATTATTTTATTTTATTATTGATTATAATAATGTAAGTGTCCTATCAATATTTCCAATAAAAGTCACAAAACAATGTCCTATCACAGTCAACACACTCTTTCTTATGATAATAATGATACATGTATAACCCGAATCTGGCTAGTCGGTGTCCCCCAGTCTTGAAAAGAAGAACCCAAGACACAGTGTAACAGTCTACTATGTCTTGGGAAGAAGAGTACAGGAATAGCTATAAATAGCAAATGACATCACCAGGTAATCATCACAACCCAGTCTGAACAACACAAGTGTGAGTTAGTCAGGCCTACTTTAGTACTGCATTGCATTACACATGGTCATCCAACAGGCCTGTTCCTCACTCAAAGCCTGCATTAGTACTAACGCGTCTGGGTACTAGCACAATGCTTTGTGTGGGGAGTGGAGATCCGGTGCGTTTAGCCTTGATAGGGTCCGTTTCAATGAATAATGGTATTATACATCCCCGGGTCATACTCATGGTGGTGGCGAAAATTTTTGAAAACCGAAGATTTTTTTTTAGGAATGAAAACTGAAAATCCGGAATAATCCGGACAACTTTCACCCATGGACACAAATCAATAGGCTACAATCCACAGATTCTACATTCTGTCTCTGTAAATATTGCCCAGCGAGAACAAGCAAGGCGATTTCACTTTGATTTTTTTTATAAAAGCGGAATAAAACAAGCAACTACAGCATCAGTAAGATATCGTTGTTGTCGTGGACAAAGTATCTATCTCAGGAAATTCAAATTTTCACTTTTTTGGCCCTTCAAGTCAGGATAAGGAAAACCATCAACCATTGCAATATTAGATGACCCTACAAAATAAAATCTTGAGACATGATGAACTTTTGTAAGGCCCATGATGCCCCTGACATGCCCACCAGCTTTCTGTCATGCACATACCGCATGAGATCATGCAAAAAACGCCGCTGACCAATGGCCAGCTCATGCGCAGAATGTGCTTGCTCTGCAACTTGTCATGCGCAGAATGGGCTTGTGGTTTCGTTTTGCTCCTAAAGCGTGGCTAGCAGCTGGTCCACCGAAGAAACCATGCACAATTTCCCAAGTGCATAACTATTACGCCACCTACACACCAGCCATCAAGGCACACAGTATTAAATATAGTTTCCTAATATTCAGTGTTGAAAACAAATCTCTTCTGTCAATCAGTTTGTAGTAGAATAGATTTTCTCCTTGTCCTGCAAAATTTAGTTTCCGCCAGACATGTGGTTTGGCCACGACACCAACGATATACATGGAGAAACTTTCCTTTTTCTTTCCTAGCCTATTGCAGAATGCATGGTACGATTAAAAAGGACTGCAAAACGACGGGCTGATAATATTACTGGTATTCCGTACAACTTGGGGTAATTTGTATCACTGCAGATGAAAAAAAGGACTGTAAAATGACTGGCTGATAATACTACTGGTATCCCATACAACTTGGGGGATTGTGTATCACTGCAGAGATGGAAAAGGACTTTAAAACGGCTGGCTGAAATTACTATTGGTATTCTGTACAACTTGGGGTAATTTGTATCACTACATATGATAAAGGGCTGTAAAACGACTGGCTGACCATACTGTTGGTATTTTGTACAACTTGGGGTAATTTGTATCACTGCAGAGGGAAAAGAACTGTAAAACAACTGGCTGATGATACTATTGGTATTTTGTACAACTGGGGCAATTTGTATCACTGCGGAGGGAAAAGGACTGTAAAACGATTGGCTGATGATACTATTGGTATTTTGTACAACTGGGGCAATTTGTATCACTGCGGAGGGAAAAGGACTGTAAAACAATTGGCTGATGATACTATTGGTATTTTGTACAACTGGGGCAATTTGTATCACTGCAGAGGGAAAAGGTCTGTAAAACGATTGGCTGATGATACTATTGGTATTTTGTACAACTGGGGCAATTTGTATCACTGCAGAGGAAAAAGGACTGTAAAACAATTGGCTGATAATAATACTGGTATTCCATACAACTTGGGGTAATTTGCTTCACTGGAGAACAAAAATTTCAAAAAACTTTGCTCACCTCTTTCCTGTTCTGTCAGGTCATCCAAACCCTTGTGCAGTCCACTGTAAGAAATGACACAGATAACAAAATTATCTGTCTGCATGAAATACTTTCTCTCTCTGACTCAAACGGACAACAGAGTTGCCAGGAATTTCTGCTCAGCCAATCATGGGACAGGTGGTTAGTGATGATTTTCATGTTTCTGTGGTAGGGTATTCATTTTGAAGGCCACATGGTAAACTATCATAACTCAACTTTTTAAAACAAAACAGAGATATTTGGTATGCTTGTATACCTCGTCAGCCCGCGGGTTATTTTAGATGGTGGGGGTTAAGTTCTTAAAACAAAGAGCTATTTTTTTTCAAAATATCGAAACCATTAACTCTTTCAGGACGTCAGTGGTAGGGGCTTCGGTCAAGCCTGGACGTAATTAATTTTTTCCTACTTTGGGAAAAAACAGCATGGTTCAGAAAAACGCTTACAGAAAAAAAATGTATTGATAGTAAAGTAAAATGTTATAAATTGGCAAATATGCCCAAATGTGTTTTTCACTGGCACCGACAAATCGGCGATATGTCCTGAAAGAGTTAAGTATGATAAAGAATGTTATGCAGTTTGTTTGCATCTCCTGAATGATGTCTTAAATCCAAATTACACTAGTTTACCACACGGCTTTCACTGTGAACAACTGACAGAAGTGCCAGGAATATTCATTTCTTCAACAACTTCTCAAACTATCATACTATTTAGCCACCTGTCAAATAACCACTAAGAGACTTCCAACAACTCAATTCCACTGTTAACCTGGTGGTTTCAAGAGCTTAGCTATTGGTTCTGCTGACTATGTCTTTTCAAACAAAGGAACAAAAATTAAAAAATTAAAGAAGTCTCATGCCATTCCATTCCATTACTAAAATTGTACACAGTGCCAAAACTTTGTAACTTTACATGGTCAAAGATCCCGTACATTCGAAACCATGTTAGGTGTGAAATAGAGCGGGACTGGTGTAAGAGCCAGGCTGGTGGCTAGCCACACATATAACTTTGCTCGACACAAGCACGCTAGGCACGGCTCGCTGCATCCCGCTAGGTTGCGGTGTGGGCAGTGCCTATTGTGCTAATGTGAAGCAAAATTTATGGGCTGCAAGCTGCTGGCCCTGGCACTTACACCACTCTTGTTCTGTGTTACCCCCTAATCCTCTCACTTCCTGCAATTGTCATCTGATGCTGTGATTCTCATGTAATTTTTTTCACAACCCATCTAATAGCATTAGCATTTCAGCAATATCCCATTACGTCTGTTAAAGTTGGAGTATTAACACTTCTTCGTTGTTTTGAGTAATCAGGACCCACATAACATATGTCTCAACAAATTTTGGAGTCTAGTAAGTTATAATTTTAAAAATCAACAAATAAAAAGTTAAAAAAACACATTTTGGAATTGGAAAAACACAGGGCATGTCAATGCCACACTGCTGACAACTTTGTGACCTACACTTTCAAAAACACTGATAGGCTTATAATAATTAAACTTAGTTTCTCTCTGCTTTAAATAACTCACCAGCCTGTAAAAACTACACCAATGATGAAGGCTACTAGGTAAAATGCCAGAAAAACTCCAACTGCAGCAAATGTAGCCTTGTAATACTGAGAGCCTGTATAGGAAGAGAGGAATTGAAACTGTAACAATTCATTCTCGTTCACTTTAAAAAATGTCCAAACTTTAATAATAGCTACATTATTTATCATTCGTTCTGGTTCATTTTTGAAAACTTACTTTAAAAGTCAATACTATATGTGAGAAAGCCCCACTAACCTCAACGGAAGTTGCACTGGACCAAACGGAGAAAATCATGATGAAAAATAAATATCCGATTTTTTAATGATTTTTTTTATTTTGGTCTATACTTGAAGTTAATCATTTTTCTACATTCTGTGAAAAAATTAGGTCTAACATCAGCCTCAAGATATGATAAATATTGCTTTTAATGTCTCTAATTTTGCCTTTGACATCAAATATCACAGCTATATTGGGGTTCATTGAACTCCCTATAACTTCAAAATTAACAAACCTACTGTCACAAAATTTTCACAGGGTGAATATCATTTATACTGGCATATATACATGCAAAATTTCAAAGCCGCAAGTTCTGTAACCGCTGCCAGTGAAATAGTATGGCCACCCATCTCACGGAGAGTAAAAATTGTTCCTCATCTTTAATGGCGATTTCCCTGAAGGTAATTCCGTTTTTGACTTTAAAAAGCCAGAACTTTGCGATAAAAAGGAGCATGCAATAATATTTACACCAAATTAAAGATGAGATTTCATAATTTATGGTGAAATTCATAACTCAAAACTGAAAAATTGCGACTTCTGTTGAGGTTAGTGAGGCTTGCTCACATATATCAAGAGGTCGGAGCCAAAATGTTTTAAGACCAATATTCTCAATTGATAAAAACAAGTTTGAAATTTGTAACTTTAATGAAATTCATATAATTGCAATATCTTCAACATGGTCACTTTGTGGAGGCAGGCGCTCGATAAACGGACTATTATTATTATCATTAATCATTATTGCTTGAATCAAACGAAAAAGTTCATCTCATTCCATACTTGAAATGGTTCCTATGATTTCCACGGTCACATTTTTAACTGTGTCAGATACACGATTGGGTGGCAGAAGCTTGGTAATTCTCAGGTAGCCTTCACAGTCTTTATTATCAGGCTTGACTGTAAACACCAGGTAAAATCCTCCCAGTTTCTCATAATCTGCTTTCTGTTCAAGGGAAAAATAAAAAGTAGATTAAAAAAAACAACAACTAACGGTTGCATAGGTTTTACTATATTATTGTTATATTATATTTGATTGTAAATCTGCATTAAAAAAATTCAAGAAAACCTCTTTACAATCAATGGATTCAAAAACTATTGAATGGATATCTCTGAAACTTGACACACAGGACTGAAGTATGGTTGCATACATTTGTAGCTACAAAAGAGCACACAATGAGGCTCAACAGAGGAATAATCTGCGACAAGTAAAAATAAATGAACTGTTAACTCATGAGAGGGTCTGGGCAACTGTAACGAATGTTATTTTCACGGTTCAACATGTAGCGTCCATGTCCAGCCGGAACAGTGGTTCAAAATTTGGAAGAGGAAAGGGACAGCAGGACAGAGTGTTTGTGTGAATTATTTAGGGTTTCTAACTAATTTTCAATAATATCAACTGCTAATTGATATTAGTTGGATTATATTAATAAAGCTAGAGTCAAATATTTGTCATTCTGTCTCATAGAATTAAAAAAAATAATAAAGCAATTATTTTTTTACAGGGCAGTGCAATAATTGCTTTATTATTTTTTTAAATTCTGTCTTGCCTTTGCACATTGAAGATTCTTGATCAAAACTTATAACAAACAAAACATTATTTCCATAACAGAGTAAAATCAAAGACTTAACACAAAAACTCCACAGGAAACTTTACTCCATGTCTACAAAAGCTCTTGATAAACTAGAACCATTTTCATAAGAATTCTCTTGTAGCCACAGATCTGACATTGTGACAATCTTCATTTCTCCATGGGCATAGATGCTTTACATTAGTAAACTAAAACTGTTCATCATCTCTAAATAATAAAGTATTTATGACTGTCCTTACCTCAAGAAACATGAACGCTTGCGTGGACATGGTCTGGTACACTCCTTCAAACTCCACATTTGTCTCCAGATCAAACACAGGGCACTAGGACAAGCAAATAAAAAAAATAAAAAAAATTAAAAGATAACATTATTAAGTCAGTTTGTTGTTCTTGTGAGACCAGGTTATAAATTCCTAAAGGCAGTTGGTACTGATTATTGTTCTCACCTTCAAAACAGACCTTAAATGGACTTTTTGAGACCTTCTTCCTTACTCTTAATGTAAAGATGGCCAGTGTTATTCTAAACAAATGTTTTAATTTAAAAAAATTTTTACTTCAGTTTTACTTTTTTTTTTGGCCCAATGCAGGTCTACCACGACCGAAAGCTTGTTTTTTCCATTCTAATTCTTTTGTGATTTTGCTTCTCTATTGTTTCTACAGTGAGGCTCTGCAACTTAAAACGTCTTTTCTCTCCCCCCCCCCCCCCCCCTTTTTTTTTTGTTGCCATATTTTAACTTTGCTCCAAGCCTTGTTGCAACCCCCCAGCAGATTTTGTGTTTTTTTTCAATGAAAAATTTCTACAGAATGACACCAAGTTCTATAGGCCCTATATTTTTATCATCTCAATCAATGGCCTAACTGGTATGTGACACTTGTCCTAGACACTGTCTACTCCTACATGAGAACTCTGCCAGAAGTTTAATCTGTGGTAGTCAAACACAGGTTGCCTTGCCCCAAAAATTCTGAGATTTATAAATCTAATTAAAAAAGTATTAACTTCAAAAATATTTTTACTCAGATATATCTATTCTATAAACATTTTACTGATACATTAGAAATGTTCACATACAAAGCAGTATAAACCATTGGAACATGTGATCAGCATTAGAAGGATGATAAAGAACACATTCTTTATGGAAGGCCAAATTTATTTTCAATATATATCCCTTTGGCCACAAGTCTTCATAAATGAAGATGGTTGAGGGAGGGACAACAGACTATGACAGATGTCAATCAATAAACCTTGATTTTCTGGACTGACACTGTCATGCACGTGTGTGAAGGGGAGGACACTCTAAGCATCACTGATGACACATCTTTCGGGAAGGTGTACATGACATATTCAGGGCGAGGAGCCGACAGTTCAAATGTTCTTGGTTCATCATGCCTGTTTAGAAATACAACAAAATAAGATTATGTTTTTAAGGTATGTGTCAGCCGTAAACCATAGTTTCACAAGGGAGTGAAAATATTCTAAATTTCTTCCCTTTTTTTGTAGTAAACTGAATATAGTTTTATTTCACAATCTCATTCATTCACTGCGTTTTGTGCAATTAAACTTACACCAAACATGAACTAGGTTCAAAAGTAATATCTATCTTCAAAAAAAGTCCTCCTTTAATAAAATGTACAGCATGTTTCTTGAAATAAAGTGCCAATCACCGAAACTGATAATGATCATTCTCAAAATTTGTTCATTCTTATTTTCTACCTGAAGGAGGATAAAATCATTTGGACTTTTGTTCAAAAGTTGTTGTAAAAGCTGAAATAGATAAAACTAAGAAAATTACAGAATAACTCTGAACTTCAGAAGCCCATGCATCAAGTTTTGGCTGATTTCTTTAACGCCACCAATTTTTTATGACTGTAGGAATAATGTAAAGAGGCTGGCCCATGATAGAGAGGGATGGAAAGTGTTTGTTGGTGGCCTATACCCTGATCCAGGGTGAGAAAGGCAATGATGATGATGATGATGATGAGTGATATAACAATCTCAAAAATATGGAACGGACATTCAAAATTTCAGAATTTTTAGAAAAAAAACTTCAGAAACTGATTGCAGAGTACTGATAGTATAATAAAGAGCACATGATGCCCAAACCATATTTCCTGAGTGATAAGTCACAGGCACACTGCAGACATCAAAATCAAAGAGGGAAAAAAGTTTGTGACAAAAGTATAGTTACATAATTTCAACCTACTTCAGTTCAAAATCCTTCACCCTGGATGCGCTCAGGTTGAAGCCTCGAGTGACATTAGACATGCTCGACACAGTGATGTAGATCAGCTGATTTTTGGCAATGTGCTTCCTGTGTGTCTTGTCAACTGGACACAATGTACGACTCACTGACCAATAGGAGTAACTGGGCAAGGAATTTAACAGTAAAGGTGAATGATTCTGTCAAATATTTATTAAACAACAACAATAGCACTGATACAGTGATAGTGAAGGACAAAATAACAATACGGCAATGTCCTCTTTTTAAAAAAAATGTGTGACTTTACATACAAGATAAAAATATGATGGTAGCAATTGTAGTCAAAACACATAAACAAAAGAGTTTTTGCTTGTGACTAATGTCAGCTTGTGGCCAGTTTCCGAAAAAGTTACTTGGTCATTTAAGTACCCTAAAAGTCTTGTCTTATAGACATTATTCTATTTAGGAAGAAACCCCTTTCTTAAATTTTCCAAACAGAGATAGAAAGAAAAAAAAAGTGGAGGAAGGAGACAACAAGAGGTAATGGAATAAGAGTATCCATTTTATTCTATTGTTGTGATATTTCCAGACAGCATTTTATATTGTGACACTGAGTTATAGTTATAATATCCTGTACAAAGTCATGTGATTTATTCTGATGATATGAATGAGAACCAGGTGAGATTTCTCACTAAAACTAGTAAAACAATATTGTTTTCTCCCTGTAGCCCCACTTGTGAATGTGAAATGACATAAAATATGGACTTAACCACCTTTACTGATTACACAAAACATCCCAAAGTGGTCATGTATTTGTTCTTGAAAAACTTTTAATAATTACATGAAATCTGAACTTAAAATTGACTGCTGTGGTAGATTGACTTGAAAATTGTCTGCTGTGGTAGATTGACTTGAAAATTGTCTGCTGTGGTATATTAATTCACAAGAATTTGCATTCACATCCATTCAAAGAGTGTAGTTAACATAATTTTTAAGTTTTAAATGTGCCATGACCTATATTAAAAACAATGTGAATTGATAATAATTTTAGAACTCTCCTGGGTTATTTCATCAACACTCAAATAGATAACAGAATAGCAAGTTATATGTGTGGGGATGCACTGGATTGTGTAATGACCATTCATATCTAAAGCATCAAACTAGCCTAAACAGAATGAGGTAGTACTACCAAAAATTTATAGCTCATGATAACAAGAGAACAAAGCAATTATTCATCCACTTGAAATTATTAAGATTTTAAAAAACCAGGTCATCGGTTAGATAACGAAACAATTCCCAGTTTTGAATTTCCCAGGCCATGGGTCAAAAGCCATTGTCATTGCATTGTCAAGAGCAATTGCTTATCAGTTAAAACAACTTCGGGGTCACTTCTTTTTTCTGAATATCATTCTGATTCATTTGCACAGACTTGCTACTAATCAAATTATTTAGCAAACACTCTTTGCTTGTGAAAGAGATTTTATCTTTGCTTGTGAAAAAGACCGGGTGAAGGAGTCGTGGAAATGCAATTCTGCATGATGAAGAAGACAAAAGATACTACTGGTCTTAAACTGCCAGGTGTGAATGAAAATTTAACATCACTCATATCACCTGACCAGACTGACTCATGGTAATTTGAAAAGGGATGAACTACTATTTTGAAAGTAGTTTCATCCTGAAAAAAAAAGTCAAGAAGTTGGTTGATGATAAGAAGGCTTTTTAAACTTTAGAGCAGTGTTGAATTGAAGAAGCTTCTCAGATTATTTAAAGCAAGCCTGCATGAGATATGGGACAAACAGACAAAGCTATGTCTATCCAACATAAGCTGCCAGCTACTGCTATAGAGTCCAGTGATTGTTTACATCATTTGGACCACTCTCTCTCTCATACCAATTGAGTCACTACAAACATACTGTATCTGATATATTCGATATTTGATGTGATGGAGTCCTGAACAGGGCCACATACATCACTTAATAAAAAGTGTGAATCTTCATAATCAAAGGGTTTTGCCTGGGAGAACTAAAGTTTTGACAAAATGCACACAAAAAATTGTTTCTGATACCAACAACATTAAGTTCATTGAGTAATAGTGGCTCACTGACTCACTGATATTGTTATAATTATATATGAACTAGCTGAGGTCCCTGGCCCTGCCCGGGATAAATCGGTTTGAATATTAGTTTCAGTTCTGGGTGGTTATTATGGACCTGCTTCATCTTGCCTGTTCCTATTTGTTTATTTTATTTTTGTTTGTTTGTTTTTAAATAAGTCTTACTGCTCTCGCCATTGTGAGTTCACACCCTGCGCATCCCGTACAATAACATGATTTGCGCACGGGTTAGAGAGTGTTTGATAGTGAACACATCGCAGGAAGTGATAACGAAACCTTAAAATGACGAACCATGACTCGAAATAGATCTAAATGATGGCGAAACAATAAATTTACAATAAAAAAAACTACACCGATTTGAGACTTCTATTGAAAACTGTGCACTCTTACATCCATTCTGATGCACCATATAAAATTTGAAGTCGGAGTGTCGAGTGGTTCAGAAGCCTTTTGCAACAAAAAATCTCAAGTCCACAAATATATAGTATAGATGAATGTGGTATTTCCATGAATAATGTGTGGCATAATTGCTGAAATAGTCAGTTTTTTTGGCTGGTCATCCATGTATTTATATTTAATATAATATAAAATCTTCAATCCCACGTCAAGTTTCAGTAAAATGTTTTTTCTCCTGCAGTAAAATTGTCCACAGTCCGCTTTGCCACTTTTGTCTGCCAGCCAGTGGCGAGTATTGTTGCACCAAACCGCCCCAGCCTGCACTTCTGACGACAAAGTTTTATAACAATAATATTTTTATATCTATTGAGGGTTAATCTCTGATTGAATTATTAAAAAATCTTTTCAGTTTCTGATCACTTTCTCTCATGAGGAGAAAATGTTTGCTGATTATGGCCTCAACAGGAAACAGCACATTCAGACAATATTTTGATTCTGAATGCATTATTATTCACAATGTTTGTATCAACTTTGAATTAGATTTTTATTTTTTTGTTTTTTTTTGTTTTAGTTTTTATAACTGAACAATTTTTTATTGTGGTAATATAACAATGCAGTTCTGTGAATGGAATAATGGCCATTAAAAGGAAGCAAAGATAAAGAAAACTTAACCCTCACCCCGTGAGAGGCGTACAAATACGGTATCGACTTTCCATACATCATGTACTCTGCACGGGCATACAAATACAGCACGGCCAAGCTGACAGCGCAGCGCGCAAGCTGTATTTTCACGTGTCATGTCACTGTCCTCTTTGAGACCTAACTACCGTCTTATTGCTTGCTGTATCTCTTCTAAATCACAGGCACTGTGACAAGGAGTGAGGACATGTTAACCAGTGAACCACTGGTCGGAATCACAAAAACTAAACTTTCAAAGGTTCTCCCCACACTATCAAAAGATGTAACATCGACATGCAAACTGTTGCTCAACAAATTTGCAAAATATTATCTTATTTTCTACCAAGCTGACCATCATCTAGAGCTGTCTGTATCTAAGAACCAATCAGAAACAAGCTCTGAAATGATCTTTGTCCCAAATGCCCACATTGGTTTAGTAATAGTATGTCATGTGTATCAGGATGAAACCATTTGTTTAGGGCTTGGGGGGCGTGGCTAGTTATCATGCTTCATTCTCACGAAAACTACAGCTATCACTGTATCAGTTTGGTATCATAAGTCATGATATCATTGGTTAGAGACTGACAGACAACGGTTTTGCTGGTTAATTCATTATCAAGCGTGATAAGGCATAGCACTAGCAGCAAATGTTTTCATACCGATCAAATACAAACTGAACCATGTGGACAGCGGCAGTGTGGTCATCATGCATTGGCAACCTGGGTCAGTGCGACCCAGATAAGATTCTCCGTGGGTAAGGTCACTGACCAGACAGCGTGCTTTAAGCCGTCGCACGCAGGATGTGGGTTAAGAGTTCAGACACATATATATTCAGGTGTACTATAATCAAAACAGTAACTGTATAACTGTCTGGCAGAACAATTCAATAGTTCTTGAAATCATACTTTAGAAAACCTCTGTTTACAATCATCAAGTAACATTCATATAAACACACCCACATTTCTTTGAAAAAAGAAGACAGCAAAAAATTCAATATTTCACTGGTATGTAGTTTCCATTCAAAATAAAAACTGAAAACAACTGGTGAGTTGTTTCCAAATTTAAATAACGAATGTTTGTTATGGTGCAGTTGACATCTCCTGGTATCCTACCAAATATGAGATGGTTCAGGATGCACCTCTTGGCATGAAAAGAATTTAATCAACACAAGGTAGTAATTAAATTCATTAAGTTTCAATTATTGAAAGGCAAATTACAAAACCATGCTACTATTTACTAATGTTAAAATTCACAATGCTGTGAAACTTCCGGTGTTTTCCTCTCCCTGGATGAATAAAACAATAATAACCCACCTTTGTCCAATGTCCAGTGGGATCTGCCAAGAAAGAATTCCTTCTTGCTGTCTTGCTACAAACATAACTGGATAATCCTCGGTGGCCAAATTGCAGGCAGCACTCACTCTCACTGCAGTTGTCTGAAAGAGAAAGAAAAAAAGCAATATAATGCGACCAGCATCCTTGCTGAGTACATCAATCCACCATAGATTTGTATAGGATTTCTGTGAGGCTGATAAGGTTAATGTAGGACTAAGCGCGGAAAAAAAATTAGCAGACCGACATTGGAATGATGTCAATGTCATAACCAGCTGACCAGTGTTGGAACAATGTCATTCCTATGGCCAAACTTGAGGACAATCCTACATGTCGGACTATTTTATTATAGGGTTGCTGGTTGGGAAGAACGATAAATTTATCTTTCTATTAATACTTTTTTAACAAACTTATTTTTAAGGAGTACCATATTAATTATTATATCATGAGTTACACACCTTTAGTCTGGTGCATATATTTTTCAAATTTTCATATTCTGAGTGTTAATCGCCAAGCCTCACATTTATTATGAAAACATCTGAGAGGAGTGCCATATGAGTCACAAAGAACTTTAGTTGGGCACATATTCCATGATCTGAGTGTTAATCACTGAGCCCCACATTTACTATAAAAACATCCATCTTGAGGAGTAGGCCTAACTCGCCAGGGGGACCCTGTCCCTCCTGTGAACCCCTGCTCACGGACGCTCCTGAAGCCGCATCCTTGTATACCTATCAAATAGCTTACACAACATCTGTCAAGAAGACTAAATCGCCAAGGAGACACAGAAAAGTTTTTAACCCATACCCCGCGCGCTACCCGTAAAGCCCGCTGCCCCGTCAGTGACCTTACTCACGGAGAATCTTATCTGGGGTCACTGACCCGTGCCGCTAGACGATGACCACATACGCTGTCCACGTGGTTCGGTTTTTATTGATCGGTATGAAAACATTCGCTGCTATGCCTTATCACGCTTGATAATGAATTAACCAGCAAAACCTTAGTCTGTCAGTCTCTAACCAATGATCTGACTTATGATTCCAAACTGACAGCTGTAGTTTTCGTGAGAACGAAGCATGATAACTAGCCACGCCCTCCCAAGCCCTACACAAATGGTTTCATCCTGATTGACACATACTAATAAACCAATGTGAGCATTTGGGGCAAAGATTATTTCACAGCTTGTTTCTGATTGGTTCTTAGATACAGACAACTCCAGATGGTGGTCAGCTTGTGAGAAAATGAGATAATAATATTGCAAATTTGTTGAGCAACAGTTCGCATGTCGATGTTACATCTTTCGAAAGTGTGGGGAAAGCCTTTGAAAGCTTAGTCTTTGTGATTCCGACCAGTGGTTCACTGGTTAACATGTCCATGTCACAATGCCTTTGATTTAGAAGAGATACAGTGAACAATAACACGGTGGTTACGTCTCAAAAAGGTCAGTGACCCGACGCCTGAAAATAGGGCTTGCGCGTGGCGCGGTCAGCTTGACCTGGGCGACTTTTGCCGCCCGTGCGGCGTGAGCGCTTGCAAGTCAATACCGACTATTGCCGCCCCGCGCAGGGTGAGGGTTAAAACATAAACTTACAGAAATATTGGACAACGGAATAAAAAGGTCACCAAACCCAAAGTAGCCTACCTCATTATTACTTTCAGTATAGCTGTACACAAACATAATCTGTGACCCTGCATCCACACTGAAGTTGGTGTATAGCTGTCCAAATTTTGCTGGCACCACTGTTGTATTCACATCAGCCACCTCGAGCAGTGACAAACCTGCATCAAAAGAGTCGGAAACCTCAGATATAAACACGGGCTCTAAATGTTTTATTTTCACACGTTCACCATTGACTTCTGCCTCAGAAAATCCTGATGTGTGCAAAAGCACCCTTGGCTCATTGTCCTCCGACGACGGGTCAGAATTCCTTGCTTCTGCGATTTTGTGTGCACAAAAACAGCTGATTATCAAAACAACCGTTGAAAAAAGCCGCCTGGTCGTCATTTTCCCCCAGTGTCAAACAATGATTCGACGCAAATTCACCTTCAGGAAAGCACACTGACAAACACCAATTTTCCATTAACATCCGTGTTCAGCTGCGTGTTGGAAACTGCTCGGATTTTATTTCCTAGGAAAATGCTCTTGAGGGATACGATTTCCTCGTTGACTCGTTCTCGTTCTCCAATCACATGATTATCTTCCTTGCTGAGTAATTTGTAAAAATAGGATGGAACTTAATTTATTGTGGAACAATTATTTGGTCTAAAGTCTTTTTATTGGACCTAAGCCTATGGTGATAACTGAATAACAAATCACAATAACTATAAAACCTCTTTGGTTAATCAGTTGATATCGAGCAAATTACCATATTCATCTGACATGTTAAGAATTAGAGAAAGGATCTAATGAATAATGTGATGTACAGGACTTATCACGGTGGATTTTTGTTAGATAACAGCTAGTAGAATATATATAGCTGTAGGTGAATCATAATTTACTGAGTATGTAATTTTTAAGTCCATTCAATATTGCATAATAGTGGATAGAGTGACTATTATTTTGGACCATGTGGCCAAATTGGGTTTTGCTCGCACCGTGAATTTTGGGAAAGTTCAGGGCCGGATTATGATTTGGTAAGCTCCTGGGCTGCATGTCAGTCTCCCAGTATCGGAAACAATCAATAAAAGCACGAATTTCCGATCCTTAATTGAAATCAGTTCACTCAACTTCTGCAGCAGAAAAATCCTATAAAAAGGAGACTGATAAATAATCTCAAAACTTATTTAGGCTACATTTATCTATTAATATATTAAGTGATGAATAATACAGCTTGTTTTAGAAATATCAAAACCTATTTTTTTTATTATACATAATACGTACCAACATTTTCATAAAAATAATATTATTTGTTTTGAGGAGAACAACCTGCCATAAAAATCAAATCGAATCAAATATTTATAATTTCACTTAATCTCTGAAGGCCCTCAGCTGGCAGAGACCCCCGAGGTGCAGCCCAAAGCCCATACCTTAATCCGGCACTGGGACAATTTTGAGTTAAGATTAGGGTTAGAATGAAATTTAGCTCTCCTTCCTCATCAACCTTTTCATTGGTGACCAAAAAAAAAAATCTTTTATAAAATTCTTTAGTATTTTATGCATGGTCTTGAGCTGTAGATAATCTCGCGGTATATGTGTACTAAGGGTTTAATCAGTCTTCACTTATTGTATCATTACGATTTTGTTGATTTTTGCGCTAACATTATTAAACTACAGTACCTGGAATGGGAGAAAAATATCAAAGGTAATCAGGGGTGGGCACGGGAATGGCACGTACATAGTCAAGTTTTGTCCTGAAATGCCACAGGGCAACTTTATATAAGCTTATTAAATTACCGCTCCCAGACAGCAACGGTGCATAATGCTTTTTTTTTCTTTCTTAACAAAATTCTTTTTCTTTTAATTTGCTAATGCAGGGCTTTGGAAAATAAAATTTTGTTCTTGGCCATATTTTAACTCTGTATGTATTTATAATAAAGATCCAGAAATATTCAGAACACTGAAGATGACATTTTCACACAACGCAGTACGAACCAAAGCTAATGTAACACCTGAAAACCACAGATGTATAAACACCTGAAACTTCGTGACCAAAACTTATGAAACTTTGTGTATTGCCTCTATATTTTTTTGATGGTACATTATGTGGAGGCATCGGATCCATTTGGGACAAAATTCAGTCTTTAAGATTATTTATTTACGATTTAAAAAAAACGAATCCCTACCAACCCTACCTACCCCCACCCTGGACCTCTCTTTTCCTTGTTTTTTGTTTTTGTAGTATTTGCATTTGTATTAGTATTTGTATAGTTGTTTGATCCGATTTGGAGTGAGTTTTGGTCACGAAGTTTCAGGTGTTACATATTCACCCTCTTGCTCCTTGAGGGTATATGATAACAGATATATCTGTTTTGGAGGATTCCATCCCGTGACTAAAATAGTAGTAGGAGGACATTTTTATTTTCACCTCTTATTTGTCTTTGTTTCAGTTTCTTTAGTTGTGACGTGGAGCTAGGAGGGAATTTGCTTCAAGCTTGATACCCATCTTGGCGACAAAGTTTTTGGTAAGGATGCGAAACAAATCAATCAATCAATAAATAAATACGTAAGTAAAAACTGGCTGAGTTTTCTGGACTGCCCAATACAGCCACCTCTGCACTTATCAACCCAACTTGTGGGTTTTTTTTCGGTCCCCGTGAAAATGTCATCTATGTGGTTTAATTGTTGGGGAGTTTCTTTTGAAACTTTCTTTGAGTTGCACTGTACTTTTGCATTCGGCACTGGTTTAGTAAATGTGCCTTTTAGCTCCAGTTCAAATGGAACGCTAATTAGTACATGTCGGTATTTGTATTTCATACATTAATTATAACGTTTGTCTTTCTCTCTTTTGTCCCCCGTGATCAGAAAGTGCGCTGGCCAGACATCATTCTTTTCCCTGGGGTGACCAAACCGTGGCTCGCGAGCCACATGTGCTTCATTGATTTTCAATATGCGTCGTGGAAATAATGTTGGCCGAGCTCTTCATCACTACAGTTAATTTAAAAGGGAAATAAGACCAAAAAAATTCAAGCTTTATAATTAGGATGTAGTTAGTCTAAAAACAAAACCAAACAGAGAAAATACAGAGTTATGGCCACTGTTTAGCTATAGCTTTCTATGTAAAACACCATGCCTCCCCCCCCCCCCCAAACGACAACCTTATTTGCTGGGTATGAACTGAGATCTCAGAACCGCCCCTGTGGCCCCGCCAATGCTATGCCATTGGTTGGCTCGCCAACCCGGCGTCTCAAGGCACAACGCTCACGTTGCACCCGCTATTTAAATTCTGAAGACCTCAAAAGGTAGCACTTCGCATTTGACTGGAAAGTTTACCTCAACAGTGTCAAGATATATTTTTATCTATATAAAAAGTGCTAGCATGTTTTAATTTAAGAAAGCAATAAAATAATATGTGTCTGTTTATAACCAGCTAAATTATGTGGATAATATACAAACTGAACTTTTTATTTTGAATCTGAAGTAAGGCTTTTGTATTTTGTCATTCGTAGAATGGGACAGGTTCTTGAAAATAAATAAGTGAATAGGTAAATAACTAAATAAAGAAATAAACACAAGTCGAAAACGACATTATTTTAATCTCATAGTTTTTGGGTCCAAAAACCATGAAGCTAAACTAAACGTTTTGTTCTTGTGAACATAAAAAAGAAAAATGTTAAAAATTGCTACTTATTTCATGCAAAAAAAAAGGGGGGGGGGGTCTTAACCTGGCTCCTGATGACTAGGTGTACATATATACTTCCATGCAAACATTTAAAAATATTTTTTGCATAAATTACAGTTGGGTATTTTGACATCATGTGCTGGAAGAGATATTTACGAGGGGAAAAAATGCTTCAGCATTCGGCTGAGAGAGGCAGGATACATTTTGCTTTTGTCTTTTTTTTTTAATTCAGAAGAAAACTTACATAATAATTATGATTTGGGCTGTTTTGGAGAAACCATGTATCTACATGAAATTTATTCTGTAGCTCTTTTCGTTATTTGCTGTTAATGCAGGGCCGTGCCACATTTTAGCTTTGTACCGAGACCTACAGAGACCTGATACTTTTTTCTGTTAGACGGAAAAAGTGAGCCTGTGTTCATCACATATCCCATCTTACTTTATTTTTTAACAGTATTTTTTTGTTTTAAGCAGAAAAAAAAGTTGTTCTAATACAGTATCATGTACTTACACAACAAGTATACACGTTTACATTTGGATTATACATAGCGGAAGCAATGTCCGCGTGCAGCAACATAACACGAAAGCTCGCATAGCTTATTTTATATTCATTCCTTTTCGATTTCTTCTTGTTTGTTTTGATTCAAGTCATTCTATTTTTGCTATTTCAGAAACAGTCTATAAATAAACAGAACAGTCAAAATACAAAGAAGACGAAACATAATCCAGTATGCTGGGTATCACTCTTATCATTTGTATGATCAGCGCTTCTGGCTCTGTTCAAGCCATTACTGTTACATCAGATGAGTTTCAAAGCTACAGAATTCAGCCTACAGGCTGCCAAATCTGGCCAAGCATCAATTCTATACTTGGGTGTGCTATAACGTGTCAGTCTAACCCAGATTGTCACATGTTTGCCTTTGACACAGACTGCCAAATTTGTGAAGGTGGCCATATTTCAAACCTAACATTTGGTAGTGGAGAGAGCTATTTCTTCAGACAACATGCCTGTTGGCACAATCTCGTACCCATTGTGACAGTTACGCTACCTGTCCCTATATCACTTGGCATGGTGGTAGGTTTAATTTCATTCATTCATTAATTCAATTCATTTTATTCATCTCATTTCATTCATTCATTTCATTCCATTCATTCGTTTCATTTCATTCACTTGGTGGTCTAGAGGCAGGGTGCTCGCCTGTCATGTCAAGGGTCCCGGGTTCAAAACCCGACCGGTGCAGGCATGTTGGAAGATTTGGGATTTTTCTCATATTTTCGTGTCCCTGGTCCTATTGGGGAGTAGGATCGAGTACCTAGTCTTCTCGGATAAGGACGAAAACATTCGGAGGGCCCGTGTGCACGTTGCGCACGTTAAAGATACCTTGGCATTTGGAAATCGTAAAGAGCAGGCCGAACAGGCCACTGCCCGGGCAAAATTAAATAAAATTCATCCCTACCATTCTCTCCCCTTCCTTCCCTCACCTCTTCTCCCCCCCACCCCCCCCCCCAAAAAAAAACGCCGACCAGCGCTGCACTGTGGCGACGACGCGCCTCCTCCAGTTGTAACTGAGCTGCAATGGCACGAAGGCAAATTTCCCAAAATAGGATTAAAGAGTTATACAAATACAAATACAAAATATTCATTCACTATTCACATTTTCTATTTTTCATATCTTTATTTTGTTCGTTCATTCATTTTCCAATGCTGCCCATCCTCCCGCTATCCAGTCATTTGTTCGTCCATTCATTTTTCACCTTTTCACTTATTCCACCACCCTTCCGCATTCATTCATTCATTTATTCATTTACTCACTGGTTTATTCATTCAGAAAGTTTGGAAGTACAGAAAGAGGAAATAGTATTCAAGGTGAAAGAGAGAGAGAGAGAGAGGGACGGGTGGTCGGACGGACGGACGGACGTACACAGACAGATAGACAGGGGCTGAGGGTGGAAACATGTTTACCTAGTCGCTAGGAGCCTCAGCTAACTAAATATTAATATAAACTAGAAATGAAAAACATTCTGTTAGTCAAAGAAACCATGTAAGTAGATTTGCACAACTGCAGATGAAAACTGTTTTTGACCAGATGAACTGACTGATGGAATAATGTTTTTTTTCCTACTGGAAATGGGGAGTAGGCCTACAATGTTTCAAATAATTTTGTATTTTTACATGACTTCAAATGATTTGTAAAAACTTTACTAGCAAAGTCCTCGGCCCTGCTCGGGATAAATCTGTTTATTAGTTTCAGTTCTGGGTAATTGTTAAGATAATTTCGCCCCATTGTAAATCCATGTATCCAGATTTGGCATGGCTTCTAAACCATTTCGTCTTATTCTTTTCTCATTTAAATTTGCAGTAATATGCACGACGATGGCTTCATAATTATGTAATCTTACATCAAAACTGATTATGGGTGAGGTACGGGAACACTAGGAGTTTTACTGGACACATGAGAGTGAGAAATAATCCGACAGTTGGATAAGAAGATTATCGAGTACATGTGTACCCAAGAATAACAAAAGCACTGTATTTTCGTTTTGGTCAGTACACGTGCTATGCAGAGCATGACAAACACTGGTTAGATGCAGTTTGAATAACAATGCCCTGCTTTCCGTTTCCCTTTTGTTGAAATCTGGCAAAAATGTGTTAAGGTTTGCATGATTTATAATGACTGCAAGCAGCATTCAGGCATTAGAAATCGCTATCCTGTCAAAAGACCTGCTCTGTTACTTCCTCCCTCCCCCCGTCGCTACACTTCCTCGCCCCTCACCCTCACCCT
This sequence comes from Onchidella celtica, assembly GCA_963931925.1. Lineage (NCBI taxonomy): Eukaryota > Metazoa > Mollusca > Gastropoda > Systellommatophora > Onchidiidae > Onchidella > Onchidella celtica. Next base: position 29,750,612 of record OZ007581.1, on the reverse strand, counting down.
TCTTTCTTGAATTGCTTTATAACACGACAAAAAAGTATAAGGGCGCGCCGACCTAGTGAAAACACACACACACACACACACACACACACACACACATACACACACGCACACAGACGCGCGCACGCGCACACAAACTCGATCATTTCGAGGATTGTCGTAACTAGACTTCTTTTTTTTTTTTTGTCTTCAAATTTGAGATATTTGGCCTGCCTGTAGCCCTTGACGGCCCGCAGGGTAAAGCTATACGTTATAATGTTGGGGGTTCAATTCTGAAAACTATAAGTTTAAATGACATTGGGGGGGGGGGGGTGTTTTTGTTTTTCAAATACCGTAACGTAAGTATTCAGTCTGAAAAGAAAGTTATTCAGTCTTTTGGTTCTCCTGAAAAATGTGTAGCCTAAAACTCGAGTTACAATACTTCACCACGCGGCTATCGATTAATGACCTTTCGTAGCTCGCGGAAAGCGTTTTTTAACGCATGCCGTAAATGGCGTGACAATAAAGTCTTGCTCATGAAATATGAAGACTTTCGGAGACAAAACACTCACTCTGAGTGAGTTCTATACCCGGTAGGCCTACATGTATTTATTATTCCAACTCTAGCTGTCAATGCAGTTTCAGTGACAGCTTTTTATTGTAACTTCCCTTTGAAAAAATGTCAATTCTTGGCTATTTTATGGAACTGTTTGCGTCGGTTGTCCCGGTACTTTTCGTCCATGACGTTGCTTTGTTGCCTGCTGTTCTCGCAAACTTAAAGATCTTTTGGACTGAGTTTGGAAAAGGCACATCGACACAATAAGGGGCATATAGTGCTAGGTAAAAGCAAGACCAACAGACGGTATAAACAGAATGATAGGACAGAAGTAAACCCTACTAGAAGCGCCCTCCAACCACCCGTAGATCTTCTGGAGAACTTCTGCACAAATGCCTTTAACCCTAATCTGCGGTCGCTAATATCGTGGCTTTAATTCATGTTTGTTCCAGCTCCACTTTTTGCACACCTGCGAAATTAGAGGTTAAACATTTGCGGGTTTATGATTATGGTACAGAGCTAGAATAAACCGGAACTGTGAAACGGTTTGATAAATGTCACAACGCATTTAAAACAAATGTCAAAGTGTGCATTAAAAATTGTTATAGGCTAACTCTTCCACATACTAAAAGTCATCCAATTTTTCAGGAAATGGAGATGAAACAAACATGAACTGAGGTCGTGATATGTATCTACATGTATATATTTATGAGTTTTTGCTCGCATCCAGTCACGGTAATCCGCCGAGCCACCGAATCAAAACTCATCAAATTTGACCCATGAAACGCCTATTTGACCGGCCCTCGACTGAGTAGATCTTTGTTGCAAATGGCCTGCCTGTTCGTCCGGTTCTTTGGTTAACCGTTTGTTTTTGTGTGTAATTTTTTTTTTTAACCTAGAGCTTGTAATAGAGATGTTGGATGAACTACGAGTGGCTAATGTGGTTACTGCGTGGGTTCAATAGTAACTCCCTTAAGGATACACAGGGTTAACAAACACAGGGTTCTGCTGGCAATCTTATTTATTCAAAAAGCCTAACAACGGTATCACTACCAAACAAAAAAAAAAAGCCCAACCAGCCATAAGCTGGAACAAGAGAAAAAGACGAAAATATGATTAGGATATAATGACAACATTAATCAGGCAATCAATGGTGGACATACATAGTAATAGTATTAAGTATTAAATCAAACAACAACAATATAATATAGAATTTAAGCAATAACCAACTGGATATGTATGCATGGAATAAAATAGCGCTAAGGTTAATGAATAACAACTACAAGTGGCTATATCATATACACAAGGAGTTTCCTAGTACACTGGCAACATAAACTAATTAATGTACTAATCAAAGTATGAAGGACATAACAAATGAAGGGGCAAGAACACAATAGTTTCGCTCCACTGAGCCGGTGTACAACACATCCAGAGTGGCCATTCCATTTAATAACGCAGTGGCCAACATGGCCCACTGACCGTCCATAACACAGACGCTGCATCCCAATGCAGGCCATCCTCATAGGCCCACTCCCATTATTAGTACTAACCCGCCCCAGGGCTATTGTATTGGTTACTTCCCTTCCCAATCGATACTGAAGGGTCATGCCCTTTGACCTTAGCCGCGGTGCTATGCCGCCAGGCTAACATGCGTATGACACACCACTAGATACATAAAGTAATGTGTACATTCCTTAAAATGAAACTGTCCTTCACACACTTACGAAACTCATAGAAGCATAATACATCTGGATAACCATAATACATGCACATGATATATATATATATGTCGGCGAGACTCATTGCAACATGTGTAGACTCACTGAAACATTGTTCATCCACCGCCGCACATAGAATAATCCTGGGGCTCACCCATGTGAGGCCCAACTAATATTATACATCTCCAATACATGTAATTAATTACACATCTTAAACACTAAACACGCAATCACAATCACACTGCTCTCTATAGCATAGTGGTACTGGCAAGGTACACAAATACCCGTAATACAATCAAGCGTATAGTGCCGCTCGCTGTAACATAAGCCATCCACATTAACATGTCAGGAAATCCTCACTGCCCACCACAACAAGGCAATGCTACACATACACTATATATAGGCACACAAGCAAATCGTGATAGCTTGGTTAGCGAGCCATCATTATCATCTAGCACCGCAAACGTTAACTTTGACAATAAAGTCACAATATCAAGACACTGTACTGCAAAGCGCATCCTACACGTCTAATGACAATGGCAATTACCGTTGAGCCGGACTCATAATGGTCTCTGTAGATCAGCATTCTCTACGTGGCATCCAAGAAAGGGGGGGGGGGGTGCGCAAATTAAAGTCACTTCTAATATAATAGTCTCCAACTTACCCAAAGTTTCTCCGGGTCCTGTGCTACCGCTACATGCCTTATGGGGCGGGGTGGCGATGGCAAGCGTCGGCAAGCCTCTGAGCTGCTACGGGCCCGGGTTGCTGGGCTGGGTTCACTGTGCTGTCGGCTCTTGTCTCCTGCGTCTATGATGGAGTGTGTTGACCACTCGAACCGCATCTTATTTATGAGCCCGCGCGGACGTCCGAGAGAGCTATTACGTAGCCCGTGTTGCACAAGTGAAAGGCTCGGACATGGAGTCCAGCCCGACAACATAACCGGTTAGGGTCCTAACACAATCGAATTTACAGTACGGTTAAAGGGGTGCACACAAAAGTCAATTAGGTATCCCAGTAAACTGCAGAAATTACTCTAACGACCCCTCCAGCAATAATTGAATAAATTTGACCCAGGTTGGATTTATCGGGGATAACATGCGTCTAACTCATAGTTTGCTTTAAATCCGAGACCCTCTTATTAATTATTTCAATAGGACCTGTGCATCAAAGCACAACGAAATTAGTACCATTATAAAGTAGAAACTTGCTGCTACAATTCTAACTGACTACTTATACCAGAAACCCGGTAATAGTTTTAATATAAATTTTCAAAGTGTCAGGACTAACAACATTCGACAATTTTGTGCGGGATACTTTCGTCCATTAATACGACGTATCTCCATTGATAACAAACGTTATCATGAGTACCTATTTTGTACCGATAGGGTATTGTCTACTCTCAAAAATGAATTCGGGTTCCCGTCTTTCTGTCGGTGGATAACAACGAGTGAGCGAGTTGTAAGAAACTCAAAGCCATGATATAAGAGTTGGAAGCCCGGTACATTTCCAACTGACCAATCGAAATGCGCGCTTTTCACCGTGATGTGAATAACGGGTCCCGCGCTAGTATTACAAGGGAAATAATCCAATTAATGGTACTCGGCCAAGTGCCCATAAACTACTATGAGTGGCCGTCCCTCACTCACGCACCAGAGTTACCATGAAAGCACATATTAAAAATAGAAAATCGTTCATCCTCTCACAGAGAGATATTCCTGGATCACACGTTGCCAATGTCCCTTTAGAGACAAGTGCATAACTCCAACAATTACCAATTGTTGCCAACCATGACCGATCACAAAACAACTTACGGTACGAACAAATTAAGAATCACCCAGAGGGCAGTGGAGAGAAAAATGCTCAACATCAGACTGCAAGATGAAATCCTCCATGCTGAAATATGCAAACAAACAGCACTAATTAGGGACTTAATAAAGGTCATGGCACATCAAAAGTGGAATTGAGCTGGACATGTGGAAGGATGAATGACGACAGATGGAAAAAACGCTGCGCTGAATGGCAATCAAGGAAAGGAGGAAGAACAAGAGGGCGACCAGGAAGAAGATGGCAAGATAGCATAAAACAGAGAGGAAAACATCAAACAGAAAAGAATGGAAATCATTGTCGGAGGGCTACATCCTGCAGTAGGCCTAGATGGACACGCCTAGGTGAATGGTGAAAGAGCTAGTAATACATGTAGCCTACATGTAAACACATGTATGACGACCTTCCAAGAGCGGTCAATTCGATGACCTTTTCCCAAACAGCAGGAACAAAGATTGGGAGAGCAAGAAAGAGTGAGATGAAAGGGGAAGCAATTAAGTTTATACCGGGAAACGACGGGGGAGGGAGTGGAGAATTTATGCTTGTCTATTTTATACAGATGGACTTGCGAGGCGTTCTCCATTGTCGCAGGTCGAAGACAAAAAAAAATAAAATATATATATATATAGGCTATATATTATATTCAGGGTTGATAGGGTTCATCTCAAGCTAGATTTTGGTAAAGAAAACTTAATAATAATAATGCTTGTTTTGATTATTATCTATTTATTTATTTATTTGTATTTTAATTATCTCAGTGAGTGTATGATTGCCGTCACTAAGCCATTAGCATATTGTGGCATATTGCGGTTCACTAATAAGTTACGCACACATGCACACCATATGTGCGAGTTCATATAGAACGTATTCCAAATACTTATGGCAGTTCTTCGGTAAGAACAGTATTATACTGCTGTCCTGTCCGAGTTTACTTGTAATTAAGCTTACACATTAAAAAGTTTGATCCATATTGTGTGCCTGTTTGACAACAGGTTAACCTTCGCTGTAGGTCGTGGGTCTAATGGAGTAACTAAAAATGTGTGTAATAATCTTATTTCTGGGATTTTTTCACCTTGAAATTCCAGGTATTCCCCAATGGCGCCATTGCCAATCTTCCTATACCTTTAAAATGTTCAAACATTGGACTTGCCTGCTCACCAACGCACATGCATTCTTTACCATTCCTACTCTTACGTTCTGGGATCTCACAAACACCATACTTTTTAAGGATTTTATTATGGGAGTGTATACATGGCTGTATTTAGGCCGAATACGGCCTATACAACCCCGTGCTTTGCTATTTGGGCCGAAGTGTCAATTGCCACCGCGGAATACAGTGTCCATTGTCGATTCAGGTGTGCATTGGAATGGTCAGATGGACCTGGGGGCGTGAGGGTCTGGTCAGTTTGTATTAATGGGCGGTTGTCAGAGTGACTAATCAGGCGAAAAGGGGCTGGGGTAGCCATTGGCGATCGATGTACCGTCAATAGCCAACCCAAAAATGCGGTAGTAACTGACGCTACCGGCTACCGGAAAATGCCGTGGTAAATGACGCTACCTTTAGGCAATATTGTACGGACACAAATTCTGTTTTCAAAAAAAAAAAAAAAAACACGCCCGAACATTGCAAACTGCAAACTCTCACTAGCGGCCCAAATAACCCGGAACCAGGGTTTTCTGCTATTTAGGCCGTATTCGGCCCAAATATACCTAGCCTTTTAGTATGGATTTTATTTAGGACACCGTGTTCCTCCGTCCTGGAGTCTCGGATACACTATACTCCTAAACAAGATTTATTTTTTATTGTTGCATCCCTCTTGCGTGTTCCTTCGTCCTGGAGTCTCGGATACACTATACTCCTAAACAAGATTTATTTTTTATTGTTGCATCCCTCTTCGTACGTTCTGGGTGACAGACACCCTACTTTTAAAGAAGATATATATCCTAATAAATTGTTCTTTAGAGGTGTGGTGCCGATTAGACATCACGACGTAAGCCATGGATAGTTTTTAGCCACGCACGGCGAAGTGTCCAGCAGGCTGATTTCATGCATTCACATTTTGTTTTTTTAATCTCACATGGTTCACAGATCCGCTGGTCAGTCACTGTTCAGACCTATATCGACTTTCGGCTCCAGCACCTAAACAGCGACCTCACGCAGAACATCTTCCATTTCAGCGTCAGAGTGTATGAAGGAGTCGTTGTGCTGAACTCCTACAATAACGGCGGATGGGACAGTGAAGAGAGGATTGGCTCCCCTTTCCCATTTACTTTTGGGCAAACGGTAGATGTCAGCGCCCTCGTTTCAGAGAAATATTATCATGTATTTATTGACAGGGTATACCGTATTTCCTTTCGGCATAGATATCCCTTCCAGGATATTCGTCATTTACTCTTGGGCGGTGACACCGGTGAAACTAGTCTTCTCCGTTACCTGTGTTACTAGGTTCTTCAGATCACTGGGCCTCGTGAGTTCTCCTTCGCCCTTTCCAAATAATAATAATAAGTCATTTTTATAGCGCCTGATTCCACAGAAGAGTGCTCTAAAGTGCCTAACAGTTCTCTCAGTCACACAACACACATTTTCATCAACCTATACATAATCACTGTCTCAAGAATGTTACATATCCTGCGTATACGCTTTTGTAAACAACGCTGTTTTAAGTTTTCTTTTGAATTGGATCAAGCTGTTTGAATGTTTCACATGATCAGTCAAGTCGTTCCACATTTTAGGTGCACACACCGAAAAAGCTCTTTCTCCCATGATTGTTCTTGATCTGGGCACTACTAATAAATTTGCTTCTGCTGATCTCCATTTTTTGGCCGGAATGTATTTTTCAATGAGCTCTGAAAGATATTCTGGTGAGCTTTGATTGAGGCATTTAAACACAATGCATAAAATCTTAAACTGAATACGCTCTCTAACAGGCAACCAATGAAGGTTTTGGAGAACTGGTTGAATATGTTCTGATGATTTTGATAAAGTAACAAGTCTAGCAGCCTTGTTCTGGATCTTTTGTATAGTTGCCCCAGGGATACCAATGAGCAAAGAGTTGCAATAATCTAGATGACTGACAATAAAATATTGACGATATGCCTCCTCCCACCGACCCCCTTGCTCCCCCCCCCCCTTTCCCCTTAATAAAAATGGCGCAACAAAGTTCAGGAATTACACATTTTATTAAAACGTAGCCTATTAACTTATTAGTATTGAAATGTGTGTGTATAATTTCGATTATTGAACTTAATTGGATGTGTTTTTTTACCCATATTTCATGTACGACGACACAAGTAAAAATATCAGTGGTGGTGTAAATCAATCTCTTCATCTCCTGATCTACATGTACAGAGCTGTGGCGGATGGGAAGTGTTGGAGTTCGCTGACAGCGTTCGACTAATTCGCGAGGGAAGTGGAAACGGCGGAAAAATGGGGATTGCAGAATAGGCTCGAGGTATCGCGACATCAGTTTCGACGTTTGACTCAAAGTCAACTTAAGTGTTTGCCGTTTTTTGTTGTTTTTTTTTTCCAACGAGAACGTTGCATGCATTGGGGCAGTCTGACTTTACGGTTCTGATGGTTGACTAGAAATCTGGAATTTTTGTAGGTTTTTTTTTTCTTTGATAACCAATAGAAAGCATGGGGTGTGCTCCAGGAAAAAAAGACCAACTTTAACGAAGATCGACTCAAGCAAAGTCGACACAGCTTGTCGACTGCCCCCCCTGGGAGAGTTCGTTTTTTTGTTGTTGTTTGATTTGCGATCTAAAAGTCATTTTCCCTGGTACTGCTCATTGTTAGAAATTCAACCGATCCTATTTTCAAGATTTTGCAAAATCGGTGTTATTGCTCATTTGCCCCAAATTACTTCCTTTTATTTAGTTCTGTTCGTCGAATGGTACAGATGCTGGTTAGAAATAAAAATGTACATCAAATTTTAAACATGTAAATGATTTTTTTTATTTAGCGTGAACTGAAAATTTTCTCTTTCCCTTCATTAGCTTAGATCTGTAGATCTAGATCTAGTATTTACTGAAATATATATATTGTTTTTTTTTCTGTTTCAGTTATTTGCATGTTTTATTCTATTACGGTACATATTTATTTGTTTGATTGTTTGTTCTGTCTGTCTTTCTCTCTCTCTTTCTGTTTGTGTGTGTATGTGCATGTGTATATATATAATTATGTACACATTCACTTCAGCAGTTGAATGCTTCATCCCTGTTGAAAAAAAAAATAAGAGTATTTTTAAGTTTTATAAGGTCCCCTTTAGATCAATTCCATCGACGTTATTCTAAAAACAAAAATGGCCAAACAGATAGAGTGATACTGAAAGCAATACAAGATCTGGCAGTTTGAACGAACTCCAGCACTTCTCTGGGGAAGGAATTGCCAATTGTATTATCCATAAAGAGACAGGTGGAAAATATTCTTAATCAAAGAAAGATGTTAATCCAGCAGATACCACCACTACATGCATCACTGCAAAACAACACTGGGCAAACATACGTTTTCTCAAACATTTATTTTTTTTCAGTTCTTATTCTAATCACGATTTTTCCCTGCCAGAATACTATAAAGAACCACAGAAAATCTGTGGGGTTACAGCAAAGCTTGAAGCAAAGTCAAACTGGCAAAAACAAAAAGTACATACAACTCCTTTTTGCCACATTTTGACTTTTTCCCTGTCGGTGTTTATCAAAATTGAAACCGTAATCTGCCTATAAATAATAAACAAAAAAAATTGAGAAAAGTAAGTATTGTTAGATACAAACTATACCATACAACTGAGCCCAGCACAGCATGAATTGTGCATACATTTATTCAACAAAAATATACATAATGCATGCTAAACTATACCATACAACTGAGCCCAGCACAGCATGAATTGTGCATACATTTATTCAACCAAAATATAGATAATGCATGCTTTAAGTTTCCACATGTCCTCCTTTAATGGATATAACATACAGTGATAAGTTACAAACGTCATTAACCTTTTCACATCGCCTTATGCAATGCCTGAGCGACCTACTTTGCAACTGACCGAGTCACTCTATGCTACAACTGAGTGACTCTTTAGTCTTTGCTCAACCTTTCATGATGCACTGTTGAACCCTAAGTTTGTGAAGTATCACATTACACACTCTGCAAGGCACATTTGCGTACAAAAAACATTGCAGCCCCATCTTCCACTCTTAATAATCTATTCACTGATGCCATGGCCATATTGTAGGTTTATTAGGGGATTTTTTTTTTTTATAGATTTTCAAGCTTACCCCAAAATCATGGCCTACAAGGAAAAATTGCTGTGAAATAAGAGTGTTCAGAGGAAACATGAAATGCTTGAGCCGTGCGATGTGAAAAGATTAAAGAACAATCAAAAGAAGAAAATATGATGGTAGCCTTTAACTCTTTCTGTCCCGATCAATGCATGGTGCGTCGATTGCTAATTACCTAGATGCTCAACCAACGCACCGTGCGTCGATCGTCATGAATGTTTTGCTTTTTGTTTTTTCCCCATTATCTCTTTCATGAGGCTAAACACAGCAGCATACACACCAAATCACACTGAATTGTACATAACATAAAACTTCTGCATTTCCCATCAGTAAGGTATACATAACAACATGAACTTTGTGTATATTTTACTCTTGTTTTGCTATTTGAAAATGTACACCTTAGTGGAGTTACACTGTGTTGTGTCCCTTGGGCATCTGATGCTGAATGGCCTGGGACAGAAAGAGTTAACAAAAACAAATTATCTGAAAAGACAATTCTATATAAATATATATATATATATCTGGAAGGCTTACATTTCCACTAGCCCCAGGAATAATGTTTTATTTTCTTCTATTTTTTCACCGTACTATATTTGAATGCCAGGGTCAAAAATTCAAATGCTCTGAAAAATTCAAAACTGTTGACATAATGGCACAATACAAATTATCTGAAGACAATTCTATAGATATATCCACAGGCTTTCACTTCCGCTGACTCCAGGAACACTGTCACTTTCGCTTCATAATTTGTCAAGATAGCCACACACACACGGAAAAAGAAAAAGAAGTACTTTCTCTTTCACCAGTCTGAGTTTTCTTATAATCAGTTATATATTATATAATGTTTCTTTGAATCATGACAATGGTTTCTTGGGCACTTCCAATATGGCATTCCACCTGATACAGCCAGTAGAAAGAATAAAAAGGAAGGGAAGAATGAATTGGTTTGTTTCGATTACGTCATCCAAAACTGATGCATCCCCATCCCACAGGAGCAGAATGCGCACACTTGCAAAGATTTGTTTCTTGGGTACAGGGGTTAAGCATGCCCTATCAAAAAGATTAGGTGTACGTTTCCAACAAAGAACTGAAACGTCTGGGAGACTGAAATATGTGGCCTTGGAACTTGGAACAAAAGATGAAAATACAAAATTTCACAGGTGCACATGTTCTTTGACATAAGTAAAACAAACCAATATTCAAGAATTTGAAGTTAAACACTGTTCTTGGACACAAACACAGCTTTCATTCAATTATGCTACACGTTTCTACATGACTCCTTTCATAAATCATAATTTAAGCTTTATACATGTACATGGATAAGTTGCACATCACCACTGAATGTTTCTATCCACCTAGCTTGAATTTTGGACAAACAGCAAGGTTATCATCAAAGCCATACCATATCTTAAACAATATTTGACATTTGATGTGCTGCCATTTTCAAACATTTGATCCATTTCCTGGAATTTAAACACTTCATGGGCCAACCTTTAATCACTTCTACGTGACTCCTGTAAATATTTCAAAATTAAAGTTATGTAAACAGAAACACACAGTATGGACATGATTCACTGCAGTAAACAAAAGAACAACAACAAAAATTTGCAATGGAAACAAAGACATTACATCACTACTCATAAACAATGGCTTCTATTCAAAATAATGTATACAATCATATGCTGCATGCACATAATAGCCTTTTCCCAATATATATGGGAAAAGGCAGGAAAGTTCTAGCAATAATAACTACTTTTTTTGTAAGAGCCAGAGATAAAATAAAAGTGAAATCAAATTACTTCATCTGAAAGCAGTTGTCCACAGAAACAAAAATCCTACAACTCTACATCCAACATAAATTTGTACAAAGTTAAATTCTTTGGTTGAATAAACGTAAATATGTGCATCTAAAGATACAGTTGTGCACACAGTAAAGTGAACATGCTCAACAAATTCTAAGCACGGGTCCATTGGCTGTGAGGCTCTGTCTGGGTTTACTGCTGCATGTGTAAAGGAAACTTCAGGTTTGTCTGCCATATTTCAATACTACTGGCAGCCCACAAATGAAACAAATTACTGGTGAGGCTTGAGGGTTACAATTAAAATTTTGGCCATATCAGATTTTTCCGACTAACCTTCCTCTGAGATAAACGTTCTCTGGTCCACAGAATTTTCAAAATCTACATTTTAATATCTTACACAGCTTTGATCACACCACCACTTGGTACCATGTTTGAGAATTACACACCATGCACGATCAATTGGAGTGCAACTATTACTGAAGTCTTCAACAGTTATTTTTCTGAGAAACACAAATGTAACATGTTTTACAATGTACATGTACAATAGGCAATTGTTCCATTCAGCTTTTTTAAGTTCCAAAGTAACAAACCAATAACAATAAAAAAAAAAAGACAGTACTGTACAACCCCAAAAAAAGAAAAAAATCATAATGTACCTTAATAGAGGATGAAGTTTCTAAGGTATGGCATGTGAATATGCATGAAAAAATAAACTAAATTAAGTTGTAACTTTTCTAACACACCAACATCTACAACAAAAAGTCACATTTCAATGCCAAGATCAAGAATTCAAATGCTCTGCAAATTAATATTTGAAAGTGCTGACATCATGGCTCAAATTAATTCTGACCTGCAAGTAGGAGGTCAACATTTTGTAAACTACTGGTCAAGAAAAAGGTACTTGGCTTCTTGGAGCTCACAGCTGACCTCAGCACACTTGAATATAACATAAAAACGCCAGACTATTAACTGAGCAGCTCTGTCTATACAGAAATATATATAAAATATATTTTATTGCCAAACCATACAAAACTTAAAGTCTTTTCACATTACCCTGTCCAGTGCCTGAGAAACCAATTCTACAACTTATCAATACACTGCACACTACTGATAGATGACTCTTTGCAGAGTTAATAAACTCAATAAGCTTTCTAATGATATTAAGATGCCTGGTGTGAACTAATATCTTGACAGATAGATTGTACAAACTGGGCATCTCCCACCCCAAGTATATATTCTGCTGTCCTGAACAGGTGCTCAAACTGTTTTTACTATCTGTGGAGACTTTTCTCAGGTGACTGGTTATGTGCGATGTACAGGAAGATGATACTGGAAACGGCACTGACTAAGAAGATGACATCAAACCAACGGTGGTAGAAATTAAACTGCAGGTCTCCCAGCACCTCAGTGATGATCAGCCTGTAAACACAGGAAAATACCAAGTAAAAATTGACAACATAATGAGCGCAGATTGTACAAGAAATACCGTTCCCCATTTTTTGACATAAAAAGCTTGAGTTCAGTATGATGGCAGTGCACAAAAGAAATGTTTTCAGACCTGCCAACTACATGACTACTTCAGTATGGGACATCTCAAGGAACATGTTAACCCATGTCCAAATAAAAGAGAATTGAAGGTGTCAGTTAGCCTTAACCCTCAAGCTGTGCAGGGCATTGAATGTTGGTATTGACTCCCACGCCTTCACTCCGCACGGGCGGGTTTAGTCGGCAAGGTCAAGCTGACCGCGCCACGTGCAAGCCGTATTTTCGCGCGTCGGGTCACTGACTTTTTTGAGACGTAACCACCGTCTTATTGTTCACTGTATCTCTTCTAAATCAAAGGCATAGTGACATGGACATGTTAACCAGTGAACCACTGGTCGGAATCACAAAGACTAAGCTTTCAAAGGCTCTCCCCACACTATCAAAAGATGTAACATCGACATGCTCAACAAATTTGCAATATTATCTCATTTTCTCACAAGTTGACCACCATCTGGAGTTGTCTGTATCTAAGAACCAATCAGAAACAAGCTCTAAAATGATCTTTGCCCCAAATGCCCACATTGGTTTATTGGTATGTGCCAATCAGGATGAAACCATTTGTGTAGGGCTTTGGAGGGCGTGGCTATCTATCATGCTTCGTTCTCACGAAAACTACAGCTGTCAGTTTGGAATCATAAGTCAGATCATTGGTTAGAGACTGACAGACTAAGGTTTTGCTGGCTAATTCATTATCAAGCGTGATAAGTTCACGAAATATCATAAAAACCACAGAAAAACTGTGATAAGGCATAGCAGCATCATGTTTTCATACCGATCAATAAAAACCGAACCAGCGGTAGTGTGGTCATCGTACTTCAGCAAGGGTCAGTGACCCCGGATAAGATTGTCCATGAGTAAGGTTACTGACCAGACAGCGGGCTCTAAGGTGTCGCGCGCAGGGTGAGCATTAATTTCCATATAAACTAATGTATTCTACATACACTAGAATCCTGTGCATACTGTCACCACTGTATTGCATATTACTGGACTGGCCTGTACCCTCAAACCTGGCAGGATTTTCGTTTTCACATAAAAAATAAAAAAATTAAAATGCCCTGAGTCTTCTTTGTGACCTGATACCCTAAATACAAGACAATCCTGTAAAATAATGGAAAGTTGGCAGATCTGTGTTTTTTTTTGTTGTTTTTTTTTTCAAATAAATTTTCACTTGTTTGAAAACTGGTGCAACAATATACAACTTCAACCAGCTATGTATCTCAAAGGTGGGAACCAGGCATGAAAAGATTCCTGTGCTAAAATGGGCAATTTACCAGAGCAGCCAATATAACAATAATGAAATAACAGCATTGAGGCAAAGCTTCAAAATAGTTTCACATTGCATTTACCTCTTTGTGTGCCAAGAATTTTTCCACGTTTGCCCATTTACAGGAAGGAAATGGTGGCGGAGATGAATGAAGACTAACTACAGCAATTTATCAATAGTAAGTCATCTATCTTTTCTCTCAAAACAAAAGCATCCTTATGCACCAATACATTGGTGATTGGCACAAACATGACCAGCAAAAGAACCGATATCTTACTATAATTGAGTTAGAGGGTGAACCTATAAGCAGCTAAAACTTCCCGACTACGACATCAAAAATCATGAAACTTGGTGTACTGCATCAATTCTTGACGAAGAGTTATGTGGACACATTCATTTTCGACAAAAATCAGTCTTTACTATTATTTATATTAAAAAATTTTGAGCCGCAAAAACAGAGACGCATTTTCATCGGATAGAATCGAAAATGTGACCGGAAACTGCGCTTTACGTCACTATTTACACATTTCCGTCCGAAAGTTGTTTTATCATATCGGTGTATTCTGCAAGGAATTGTGGTGTAACAAAAAGATTTATCCGTCTTTGCATCGGATCCAAGTGTATAATGCGACTTAGATCTACATGTAGATATACAGCTGGGCTTGGTACAAGAAAAATTTGCAAGATTTATCTTGCGTGGGTCGGCTAGTATTGGTGGATTGGTACACAAAGAGTTAATGATATAAGAGTCACTTGAGGCTCATAATTCAGGGGAATTCCCGTCTCTGTTATATACGAGCATGTATGTGAGACTGCCTATTTTTATGCCTCATCAGTAAGTCAGGTAAATTTCTCAGTGGTCAACATTTCCTGTGGAGAAACATGACTCACCGATATTCCTGAGGCATGTTCATTCTCATTAGCAGCACACAAGACACAAAATACATTCCCTGGAGAAACAAAGAATGACAAAAACAATCTACGAGAAAAACCAATAAATAGTTATTTCACACCTACAACAAACGTGAAGTAAGAGATCTAAGAATTTTTCCATGACTTCATTTCCTGATTCCAAGTTTGTACACCAATTATGTACTTTATTGTAATTTAAAACTTTGCTTTCTGCTGGTGACTTCATTTATGCACTAGAACTGCAGAAACTGTGAAGTTGGGCATTTTTTTTCATCAGAAAAGCAGAGAAATTGCTGAAAATGAGGATATGATGCAGCTTCTCATGGAGGTGTATTTGAGATAAGAAGAACCACATTATTATCCCAGGAGGCTTAAGAGCACATACACTGTACACACATGTTGCACAACAGATTAACAAAATGAAATTACTTCTGACAATTGCATTCAAACCTGTGGGTTTTAGTCACTCATGTGTCACCCATCTTGATGGTGACTATGCTCATTGTTGCTTCACATTTCAATTTATCAACACTAGGACACAGGCAAAATCACTTTTACACCAGAAAGTAGCTAGACTTACCATGATCTGAGCCAAACAAAGCACAATAACATTGGAGGATTTGCTACTGGCAATGGCATAGAAAAACTGTCAGGATAAAAAATACATCAGAAAGTGAATGATGTCACTGTAATTTCATTATAGAGGAAACAAAGAAAATCTTGATTACTGGTACCATTATATTGTACAAAATTTGAGCATTTAACAATGGCACATTGCCAAAAAAATGGTCATTTAGGACAAAACTGACACAAGATATTCAGACAGACGAAACAGAGGAAGTCTACTATTTGCTATCATGAACAATATGACATACTGACACCTGACATATCAAAGTATTGTATGATGTTATGATTTTGGCTTCAGTTGTGACACCTTTCCAGACTATCTGCCACCTTTCAGCCTGACATCTCTATCACCTACATGCTTTTTTGTTTGGACTTGCTTCCATAGCCTTTAGCTAATCATGACCTGTCCCACAAGGCATAGCAGTGGAGGTTTGGAATGAGAGTCTTTTTCTCCCAGGTGGGCCACTTTCCCAAGCCACTGAGCCTATCTACATGGGATGAACAATATGACAATGAATGTGATATCTTAAAAAAAAATGTAGCTTACCCTGGTTAGTGTGATGAGAAACCCACGGATTGAGGTCACAATGATGACTCCAACCAAGAAAAATGAAATTTGCTGAGACCAAAACTTAATCTGCAACAAGAATAAAGAGACGGCTAATTAGTATAGGGTCTTTCAAGTTTATCAAACATCCACACTCAAACACAGCAAAATGTATGTGAACTATGAAAAAATAGTCTTTACGGATATGTGTTTATGTAAGTTTATTGCAGCCAAGTTCTCAGTTTGTCACTCCTGTACTGTATTACAAAAGTAGTTTAATCTGCTCAAGCCTACCAATCATGTTTTTCCATGAGACAGTAACTTTTAAAAAAAAATTACCCCATGCAGTCTTCCCAATCTTGATGTTAAACATGGTATGGTTAATTCAGTTACCCTATATATACCCGATCCTAACTTGTTCTGTTTACATAATCTGAGTGATCACCACAAGGCAGCTTCCTGGCCAAGTTCCATCTTGGTCTACACAATGTTTTGAATAACAGAGACCACTGAGTGATTTAAATTAGACTTCTGTAATCCAATGCGTTCAGAAGTCTTTTATTCACTTTCCTGCTTCTCAAAATTTAGTAAACTTTTTACCATGCTAAATGTAAATTGAAAGTCAACATTCATCTCTTGAAGCTTACAACTGTTATGGATTTGATCTCTATAGCCTTAGAAAAAAAAACTTCAACGGACTTACATTTTGAGAGCCCACAGATAAATAATGGGATCTATACAGACAGTTTATTTTATGACTTTCCCCTAATTTACCTAGTGCACTAAACATACAAATATGATAGTTACACTCTGTCAGATAGTTAAAATAGCACATTTACAAATTACACAAATAGTTTCAATGTGTCCAATACAATGAAAGGCTCTGCGAGTCCCTTACATCGAATTCAAATCCAAAGTATTTGACAGCTATCTCAATGCCACGTGTGACTGGGTCCACCTTGCCCACTCTATCAAATATTATGTTGATAGTTGCCTGAAGATAAAACAACATCATCATTCACAAAATTCAAAGCATGACATTGGTAACTAGAGATAAAATCTGTCTGACATAATAATGGGAAGCCATCGATCCTGACTAAACATTAGCCTTCTACCTTATACAATACAATAATTGTGAGAAAAAAAAATTCAAAACTGAAATTCACAACATGCATTAAGTGGACTTCAAATCACAAGTTTACCTTCTAGTTTTAGTTTGGTCAAAAATGTGATGCACAATGATTTGTCAGGTCCTCAAATAGAAATAGTCAGGATTTGTAAGTAACAGCTCTGGCCAGGCTGGCCAATTGTCCATGCAAAAATACTGCAATGAAACTAATTAATTACTGAAGCATCAATCCTTGGTCCCATGTAAAATGCTGCAGCAAAACCGTTTGAGCTGTTGAAAATATGCTTCACTGAAGCTTCAAGCCTTGGCAGTATGGGGCAAATATTAATGAAAAATTAAATGACATTGAATTACTCACCATAAAAATCTTGTACACACAATAGATGGAGAAAAAATGACCCATGAAGTTGAAGTACCTGCCTTTGAAAGTCTTGGAGTATTCTATCCTATCCTATGAAACAGGACACAGAAATATAGAATATCATAATATGAGTCAAAATGTGGCAAAAAGAAAACGTATAGACACCAAAGCCTGGTGTAAGAAACAATACAGAAACAATACAATCAAACACAAAGGAAAAGGAAAGATACACACACCTTTCTCTTTTTGACACATACTGACTTTGCTTTAAGCCTTGCTGCAATCCCACAGCTTTTCAGTGGTTTTTATAATATTTTGTCACTACAGAACATGAGCAAATGATAAGATATGAAAAGACTGCTCAGTTCATCACCAGACGATAACCATGATGGATATAACAGATCAGTAACACATCCTAACCCAAGCAAACTTGACTATCATTAGTATTTCGAGTGCAAATCATAGTACAAGAATCTTTATTTCTGGAAACAAATCATTAGTGACACATTTCGTTTTCCATGAGCCTTATAATCATACATCTTTGAAAATAATGAATTAAATATACTAATATTGATAAAGCTTGACAGTAACAATTACAATAATCTGCAGTTTCTCTATATGCTTCCTCAATGGGCAGGTAAAATGTTAGATCAGTATACAGTCAGAAAATTACCTTGACATGAATCAAAACAAATACAGGTACAATAAAACATTTTTGACAGAAGCTGAAAATATCCACTGTTCAGGCTAATCTAATTAAACTTTTATTTTGAGAGGACTTCAAACAAAAATCAGCACCATCTCAGCCTTATTAACCCATTATCTTCCCGTATCCATCCACATCGCTCTCTATCAGCTTGTCCCGTAAATGCCCGCTATATACCTGTAGTAAAAAACGGCCGTCTGGAGAATAATAATTGGGTCTGAATAGCCATCACTGTGGTAAAGAGAAGCTTAAAATAAAAAATATGATGATGCTCAAGCACGCTGTGAATTATTTATGTAAAAATTTTATTTTTTTGCTGTTTTTTCTATTTCCTTTAATTTTTTTTCAACCACCTTGTTGGACATAAAATTACTTAAATTTGATACCATCTGGAAAGTATGAAAATAATATTGGAGAGTGGCTGAAGCAGGTTTGAGTGTATACTGGCAGATTTTTTTATGAAGATCTTTCAATTGTTTAAGAATTATTCCCCTTGTGCTGGGACAACTGTGGTGGTTCTCTCAATAGGCCCTGTCAAGTAAATGGTTAACTAAAACCTTTCTCAGTCCTCCAAACTGAACAAGTTGCTTATGTCCCGCTCAGAATTCAGTTTTGAGTCACTTCACATGTACATGACAAAATTTTTTTCAGGATCCAACTACATTTTATCCTCACATGATACAGACCTCCTTCCCACCATTACTTGACAGTTCATATTCATTTGTTTCAAATTAAGCATGTCAAAGTGATTTTTAACGAAAAAACATATTTAATGATTTTAAAACGCCAGTACTCATGACCTACCCTGGCATCATGCAGATCTGCTGTCTCCAGAAAAAGCTGCCGACTAAGTTCCTCTAGTGCTCTGGTTTCTTGCTTCAAAGGTCCCAGATATGTGAAATGCGTATCAAGGAGTTGGAACATGTATTATATCTCTGATTACTGAAGCAGACACTACATTCAAGCTTTAACAATTAATGAAGAAGAGACAGACAGAAAAAAAAAAAGGCAAGTTCCATACTGACAAATCAAAATGTTGACGCATTTGACTATTAGTTCATGAAATACAGCTGAAGCCATAAGCATAGCGAAATTTCATGTCCAGAAAAAGTTTCATAAATCAGCTGCAAATGAAAATGTATTTACTATATGTTTCTATCCAATCTCTGACTTTGAAATTTCTGCAGGAGGCACAAAAAAGTGGATTTAAGTTTTGCTTGCAAATGTTTATACTCGAGGAAATGGATTTACTGATTGAGGGTGCAACACTTAAAATGTCTGATATTGTTTGAAATATAGCATGGCTGTAGTGATGTGCTATCTATTTATGGGCTAAAGAGGTCTTTTTTTTTTTTTTCCAAAATCTGAGTTAGATGGATAGAAATATTCAATAACATTATGCTCGTGGAATGCTAGACCACTATTTAAAATTTTTTTTTAAATTTATTAATTTTTTTCAATGGATGATGAAGGTCCTTGTGACTGAAAATGTAAAGAGTTCTTGTCTAAACTATTTTTCTTTTAGAATATATTGTATGATTTTCTTGCTATTTGTCAGTACTCCAAGGCTGTGCAAATACAACTTTTCTTCTCCATGATTCGAACTTATGGTAGTTTAGGCTATCACCAATGGTTAACACTGTGACTGAAAGGATACTTTCTGTTGTAGCACTGACACTTGTTGCGGCGCTCTTGAGAAGTCCCCAGATCCCTTTGGAAGGAGTTGACAGACTGGCTTGCCTTAAACTGTCTCTTTCTGCCATGGCAATCCTAGGGACAAACCATAAATGATTAACGAAAGGAGTTAGTTCTATAGGTCTGTATGCCTCGGTCTATCATCAGTAAATTTATTGTTTTCTGTGCAAACCATACTAACCCAGGACAGCTAATATTAAAGTGAAGCACCTTGAAAGAACTAAAGTTTTCAAGCATAAAAAACACTATCTGCTCAATATCTCAATTTTACATTTTTTTCACTCGGACATGATATAGAACTAAGCCCTTTAAGTTTTGCATGACAGTTTTTTTCCTTTCTCAGCACTTGTCATGACTTCCTCTGCGTTACCAGAGATGCCAACCCGAAGAAATCAAAATGAGGGACAAGAATCGTGATTTTGAGGGACACAAAGGGGGTCTATGCACGCAACATAAATAATACACTACAAACAAACATTTAAAACAATCTTGTAAGTCAAGTATGGGAGCCACTCACACAATACTTCAAGACAGAATGTGATGTGAAGAGGAGAGAAAGACAGCCAGAAATATGGCTAGTAGAGAGGGCACTCACAACAGGAAGAGGAATGTGTACGAGAACTTGAAGTCTTAGAAGTCTATGAAGCTGCATGTGCTGTACTTTAAAACTAGATCTAGATCTAGATCTCTACTAGATCTACTCTAGATAACTAGATCTAGAGATCTAGAGTCTAGATCTAGATTAGATCTACATCATTTCTGTCTTTGATCGTGGCAATCTGGAATTTCAGCGTGAGGCCCCCAAAATCCACAGGGGAAAATGATGTTGAGAACAATTAAAGACATGATGATGGCTTGGATAAAATGCTCAACAAATCGTCAGTCTCACAGAGCAAAGCGTCTGTTCGGCTCATTAGCGGAAGTAGCAAGTGCACACCAAGCCAAGTTCCGGAAGTGTGAAACTGAAAGTAAGCCATTGTGATTCTTTGCACAAAAGAGTCGGTAGTTTCGTTGTTAAAAAGTGGGATCGATCGGATGGTTCCGAAACAATTCATTACTACTATTTTCCCCTAATTTGCGGGACGGACTACTCTGCGGGCGGGACGGCGGGACAAAGGCCTTAAATGCGGGGTTGTCCTGCAAAATGCGGGACACTTGGCATCTCTGCGTTACCCACTAATTTGACTCATTAAATGGTTATGTATCACTAATTATTGTTGAAATAATTCAATATTCACTCACTTCTTTTTCTTGGTGATGACTCTGTCCAATGTTTGCAGCAATCTCTTCTCTATGCTCTGAATATCAGCATCTGTCACATGTCTGTGGTTTGTGAAGGCAATGGAAAAAAAAAAACAAACAACTTATTCAGACAAAAATCTCTTATATAGTAAATATCAAAGTTCTCATGATAACAACAAGACAAAATGCTTTCGCAGAAATGTTAAAGAACTAAAATTCAAGATAAATCTGTTATAAATGGACATATCTGAAAAATACTATTAACAACTATAAGCTTTTAAACTTGGCTGACAGACATTCAGCAACAGTGTTTTGTAGTTTGAGGTTACTTTTTCATCTTCTTCAAGCATATTTTCAAATAGATAAAACAAGGACAAAGTTTAAATCTTATAATATAAATGTTTTTTTCTTTTTAAATTAGGTGGGGTACTGTGTCCCCTATTGGCCAGAAAAATCCTTTGCCCCCCCCCCCCCCCTAATAATCTACAGTCTTGCGTCAGAACGAACTTGAGGACGCCAAGGCACTATGTACTAAACTGAACGCATGTCAAATATTGTCTCCCCTGCAGTGGGTTCATCAAAGGGGACCTAAAAGCAGATCACTGTATTTTACAATTTTACAAATTTTTTAAAAGACTGAATGAAACTTGAATGAACACAATAGGTGGATACACAAGCCAACTGGGTTACACTTGAGAAAATCAATTTCACAACTTTTGAAACTGTCATTCAGGCTGCAGCATCGAGCAAAAATAGAGGCCAAATTGCATCACAATAAAACACTCCCACCACTACAATTTCTTCTAATGAGATGTACATGGTAAATTTACTTGCCTTCTTCATCCCAGTCCCCCTTCCCCATCCTACATCATGAACAGAAATATTTTAGTACATGTGTTTTCAGTAAATTGTAGTAAGCTAAAGTTTACAAAGTTAATACTTAAACATTTTGCTCCACAAATATCAATCGACCACAGCAGTTACCCATTGCTCATAAGGAAAGGATAAAAAACACACACAGAATATAGTAATCCAGACAAAAGAATGTACTTATTTTGTTCATATTTCTCAAAGCAAAGGTTGAATGACAAGTTCTTTACCTTATAAAATAGGACATGTAAGTGTAGGGACAATTGACAGCACCAAATCCAGACAGAATGGCCATCAGGGTCACTCCTATAACACCAACTCGTCCGATACATTGCTCTATAGAGAAAATACCTAGGGGAGATTGAATTCAAAATAGAATAGTGCCATGTTTCACTAGAAAAGACAATGGGCATACATGTACAGTGATGCTCTGGAGTAGAAATTTCAAAGGAATAAAATCATTATTATGGCAATATTAAAAAAAAAAGAAAAAAGAAATGTTACTATTTATTTCAGAGTTCAAGCTATTGACTAAGCAAACACATCATACTATTATCGACAGAATTTACAACTTCCTGACCGTAATGATATTAATACAATGAGACTTTAAAAAAAATTTTTTTTTTAATTACAAATCTCAGACTATCCAATATGTGCACTTACCATGTTTAGGACTGAGAATTGGAAATGGGTCACCCACCCTCCAAAACAGGTAAAGGGTCAAACACCAGGCTGCTCCAGCCACAATCACACGAAAGTGACGTTTTTGTGGAACTGTGAAATTGAAAACGGAGAAGTTAAAAATGCACAATTCATAATATAAAATACTGCATCTTTTCAGGCAGGTAGGCTCTCTAACTAACATGATAATTATTTTTTATAAGATAAGCAAAGACAAAATAGTGTGACTTTTAGCACGTAAAAATACAGTACAGAAACATAAGACATCCTTGACAATCATCCAAATTCAAGTCAGCGGATACTCTCAACAATAACTACTGACTCACTTGATGTTCTGCCTAGAAGTTACATACATTGGATGTACATATAAGCCTAACATAACAAACTGACTAACTAAGTTCCAACCATTACCACTTGTTAAGAGTTAAATTTTAGAAGGCACACTAATGGCCAGTGAAATAGACTGAGGGAAGATAAAGAAAAAATTGAAACATAATGTGGCAACAAATACTGAAACACATATTGTATACCAAGCCTAATGTTCTGTATCAGGTAATAGGCGATGTAGAATGGCAAGACAGCTATCAGCACAAACAGAATGGCATACAGACCCAGCTTCCAGTGAAAAAATCGAGAACTGCAAAGATACAAAACATCAATGATTGAGATTTTGTTGCACTCTGTCTAGGACACTTGTCTTCTAC
The DNA here is from genome assembly GCA_963931925.1 of Onchidella celtica. Lineage (NCBI taxonomy): Eukaryota > Metazoa > Mollusca > Gastropoda > Systellommatophora > Onchidiidae > Onchidella > Onchidella celtica. Next base: position 29,727,176 of record OZ007581.1, on the reverse strand, counting down.
TCTAACTCAGAACAGAACTACATTCCTCCATTTGAAAGAAGTCAGGTTTATTTCAAGTTTATGTTTGTTTCTTTGCCTTGGGAGGGGGGGGGGGGGGGGTTACATGGTGAATGGCTAGAAAAAAAAGTTTGGGAATAGTGACTGATAAGACTGTAAGACTGCAGAGTTATTGATGTTTAAATGAAAACAATTAAAATAACAATTACTTTTATCACACCGATACTGCTTCACTGCTTTTATAAGTGACAAGACAGCCATGCTACATATAAAGACCATGTGTACTTCCAACCAGGGTCAAAATGCACTTTTTAACATCATAATAAAAAATGAGATTTGCTCTAGCTTTCCATTTTGGTTATAACTTTGCATGATTTCAAAAAAAAAAAAAAAAAAAAAGGGATCTGCTCAGCAAAATTTTCCAATTCTATCCATATATTTACCTGGTTCTGTCATTGGTTGGGACTTCTTGCTTATTCATGTTCTGTTTAGTCTTGGGGATTATATAATCAGAGATTCTCCCTTTTTTTAATGAACTCTTGATTATTCTCCATCAGCCAAAGAATCCTTATAAAATGTTAACTCCATGTTATTCTCACAATTTAAATTTTCAAACAAAATTTACAAAAATTCTCCCAAACCTTGACTCCATCACACCAAGGATTTCAAAGATGATTAGCTCAAACATGATGCATGAAAGGGCAAAGGTCACTGAGAAGATCAGAAGTACAACTGAATGATGAACCTGCAAAACAACATCAGAAGCAATTTTACGACATTTTTCCAGTGGACTCACTGACCTCACAAATTACACAGATACACTAAAAATCCGATTAAGTGATTAAATCCTCATCTTCTATTTTGGTATTAAACTGTGGAAGTTCACTTCTAGGTGTCTCTTAGTCATGAGAAGTTAAATCATATAATATTCATATCTGAACCACAAGTTCTTAGCATGAATGAAGACTCCATGTCCCCTGAGGCATTTTTAATTTTTATTAGCTTCAACAATTCTTATGTGACTTAATAAGATCCACCACCAATATAAATATCTTAACTGCCAGTACCATCAAGGATAAAATGATCCCCCAAATATGCACTCAGATATACATCAAAACACTGTCATCATATAACTGAGACATACCTCATAATCTCTGTACAGCTGTTTCAGAAAAAAGACCCATCCTCCACCAAAGAACAAAACCTGAAATGAAGAAAGTCAAGGCCCTTATCATATGCATAATTCAAAATGCCCCAGTGAGGTATTCTTTAGCCATATTCATGATAACAATCATTCAAAACAGAAAGGTCACAGCAGTTGTGATGCAAGTGGTACTGATCAGATCATCAATTTACCATGGCACCTCTTGTGTGGTCTGTGGACTGCTCCCTCACTTTCTGATAAAAATTGTTTACTAAAAAAAATAGACAGAACACTGAACAGGTTCCACTGTGTGCATATGATATGCTGAACATTAGGTATACTGCTCAGATTATAGCTCTTAAATTTAATTACTTTGAGGTAGATCTAAGTCCATAACAATTGCAAGCAAGGTTCAGGGTTTTGTAAGGCATGACAGTGTCATGATGACTGTGGGTTCAGGAGCAAGTGTAATTGTAGAAAAGAGAGGTAATTCTGGAGAAATTGATGTATGCCTAATCTGCTGAAAAACATAACTTAACCACAGTAAATTCGATCAATCGACGACAGCGTAATTTAGATCTAGATATAGAATCTAGTCTAGTTTATAAATCTTATGTTTCCGTTTGGGAACTCCAGGGCTACCCTGCTTGGGTGAACCATCACACAGCACCTTTGTTACTGTTCGGTACTGAAATTGGGCCAGTTTCCCGAGTCTTACCAGGGAGAAGGTCATAATCAGAGAATCAACCAGGAAAGACATGATGTACGATTTTTCTGCAATTTGTATGACTCTGATCTGTCAGCATCACCCGTGAGTACGTGTATTCTACTTTTCGTTAAAATATCATTTCCTACTTTTTATGTGTGTTGTTTTTGCCAAAGGTAAACTTTTATCACAAAAGAGTTTAAGATTTTGGCGAAATTGAAACTCTCGGAATGAAGATTTTTTTCCAAGGGCTTATTCGCAGACGTCTTCGAATAAGATCCCGATTTTATTCGCAGATGGGGGTTTCCTGGTTTCGTGGTGTTTAGTTCCTCCAGCCTATGGTGGTCTGCGGGGCGCAATGGCTAGCGTTTGTGGTTATCACCACGGAGATCTATTTTGGGTTCAATCCGTTCTAGGTTCAACTTTTTTTTAAAAAACCTTGTACTGTTCATTATTAGGAATCATTTTTTTTCCTAAGGATTTTGCAAAATTGATTGCGTGGGGAAACTGATCCTTACTAATATGCTCGAGATTACTTCTTTTATTTATTCCTGTTCATTTGATAAATTCCTAATTTTGTTGCTCTCTAGAAATAAAAATGTAAATCAAATTTTAAACATGTAAATGATTTCTTATAGTCAGTGTGAACTGGAAATTTCGTCTCTCTCTATCATGACTTAGATCTATCCTGTATTTACTGAAAATATATTTTGGGGGTCTTCTGCTTCAGCTATTTGTCAGGTTTTGTTTTATTACTTTTTTGTTTGCATGGAAGTTTTAGTTCATTTTTATCTGCTCTGTCTGACTTTCTCTGTGATTTCACATCCGGCAAAATTGGTTACTCCTAGCCACAATTTCATACTTTGGAGCAAAGCAACGATGATCCGTGGGGGGAAAAGCAGGAAAAAAAAAGAATTCAGCTCCTGCGGAGATTTGAACCGCCCTTACCAACTAGGCAGGAGAGTTTACTTAGCATGCCACTGGGGAACCCGAATAAAAGCGTTACTAAGTATGATCTCTCTAATGCTATCGAGGACAGAATAACCGATAAGTATCATTGAAAAAAAGACAACCTTTTCCACAATTACCATAAGAAACACCGTGCGTTACTCTGAATTTAGCCATCTTACATCACAATTATTCAACAAAACAAACCAGAATTGTGATCTAAAGGAGCTCTTCCTAAATAAAAATCACAAAACCAAAAATCCATCTGCGAATAAGATCCAGATCTTATCTGCAGATGTCTGCGAATAAGCATGGCATTTTTTTTTTCTACAGCCGCCTCCTTTTCACTACTTAGTTACATTTTCACGCACTTTCGACGTTGGCCTGCGTCATGCATGACTAAATAAAAAGGAACTGCAGACATCATTTTCCCCCAATTACAGTTTCTCCATCTTCATTCGAGCTTTTAAGTAAAGTGTTCAAAGCTCTTTAGTTTTAGACCTGCGAATTAATGAAAAAAAAAAAAACAACGAAAACACACAATATCGCAAAAGAAACATAAAAGACTGCAAAAAATATTTTATAACTTTGTTGCTAACCCATGCAGGTGTACATCCCTTGCTGTCCTTTGCCATTGTGTTATTGTCACGCCAAGATTGTCAAGCAATGAATATTGTCATCAGCCTGTTGCCGACTTGTTCACCTTTATTTTCAATACACTATGGTGGTTTTGTTTTTATAATATGCTATCGTGCTATTTTATTTCCCGTCCCCCCCCCCCCGGCCCTGTTTCTTGCAATGGGAAACATTCTACAGATGGTTAATTGTGCTATCAACAGGTATATTCATGAACCTGTATAGGTTCATTATTTTATGACTTTTGACTATCATCAAACTGTCTTCACTCTCAATCTTCCTCTCTCTATTTATCCAAGCAGCCCCCAATTCTATTTGAAATATTCCTCTTTCCTTCCTACCACCATCAGCATCCTTTCATATGAGTGAAGTAATTATATTACATATTATATATTACAATCTATAATATATAAATTGTTGATATTAATTATATGCCATGCCAGTACTGGTATGTGAGATGGTCGGCATTTTTCTTGGGAACGAGGCCAAGCAACAACCCAGGGGCAGACAACTATGAAAATGGTGATAACAAACAAACATGAGAGACAACTGAATAAATATCAGTGATATTCTTGCCTTGCGGACAGGACTGGTAAACTACTACTACTATCAGCATACAGGAAAGTATGAGAAAAACAATCTTACAGAAGTTACAGTGGACACTATCATCCAACAGAGACACAAACTGAGAAACAAACACAGGCACAAAGAAAGAGAAATTGGGGATGGGTGGTGGGTGGGGAGGGCATTTTATTATTATTATTATTATTACTTGTCGACCCAGGCAAGATAGATCTTGCAACTTTTCCTTGTACCAAGCCCAACTGCATATATATATCCAGATCTAAGGCACAACAGTAACAATACTTGGGTTCAATGCAAAGGCTAATAAATCTTTTTGTTACACCACAATTCCTTGCAGAACACACAAATGTGATAAAGTTGATTTTCGGCCAGCGATGTTATAAAGAGTGGCATAGAACGCAATTTCCTGTCACACTTTTTTTATTGTATTGGATGAAATTGCGTCTCTTGTTTTGCCGTTCCAAACATGGTGAATATATAATATTAGAGAGTAAATTTTGTCAAAAATGGATGTGTCCACGTAATTTATCATCAAAAATTATGGCTGTACACGAAGTTCACAATTTTTGGTTACGTAGTCACAAAAAAATGTTTTAAGTGGTTGCAAATTTACCCTCTAGCTCCATTACAGTAAGATTTTTTAAAGGATTATTGAATCCAGTTATCTCCAGAAAACACACTAAAGCTTTTAATGGGCAAGATAGAGAAGAGATATTTTTAAATGACTAAACTTGACAGAAATGTGTTACCAACCTTATCCAAATCCCAAACTTATTATCAAACCTGTCCTTATGCCTCAATTCTGTATGCCAACCCACCCATCAACTCAAGATAACTGGATGGAAATCCTCCTTCATTATTATTGTTGTTGTCGTTGCTGTTATTATTTGTCTCGCACCCCCCCCCCCCACCCCGAAAATGTTTTGACAACCTTTATGGAGGTCACAATACCCCCAATACCCTCTGATCGATCTTGAATATGCCTACAATCCATTAAGTCTTTCCGATCCAGGTCAGAGAACTTGTTCTAGGGAGGACTACAAGTGTAGGGAGGATACACAAGCTGCGGTATATAAAAAAACAGCAAGGAAAAAAAAATCACTGCTGCGAGGAAGAAATGCCCAGACCTGAAAAAATTACATGTGAAAGATAGTTCTTTTTGCTACTATGTCTATTCCTTTGACATGAAAGCAAAGTATCGTAATTTTGTAATAAATGAAAATAGGCCTAAAAACATCGAATAATGCTTTCTCCTCAACAATGATGGCCTCCCTCCTGCCTTTGTTTTGTCAGAGAGTAATAGATAGTGTGCATATCTGTTTACTGTGGTTTGTTCATATTTTTGGGCTGATTGAAACTATTTACAACCGTTTGTAAGCCCCTACGCCCCGTGGAAATGCACAAATGGGTATTGTTTACCGCAGCGACCTACTTTCCACTCCATGCTAACAGTGGTTGCGCAGAGCCTCCCGTCTCTCGCACTGCAGATCGACCAATAGTGAACCCCCTCTCTCTCTCTCTATATATATACTCTCTGGTTTTGTTTCGACTTTAAACTTCCGGTTGCGTTTCAAAGTTAGAAGGCATGAGTTTCTGTGGCGTCTGCCTTATGCACGGGCCATGCGGGTGTTACTGTGCCAGTTGTGAGTGCCAGTTGTGAGTTGTTTTCTACCTAGATCTACATAATCTGTGTGCCAATTGTGCGTGTTGTTTTCTAGATAAAGATATATCTCCCGGGCAGGGCCGGGTAACTCAGCTAGTTTACTATAAAAACATCCACCGAGAGGACCAATTTGCTACCTCCCTGCAATCCCCCCCCCCTCCCCTCCACATCCACAACTGGGCGATTCCAAGCGTTACGGCGTGACAAAAAAGTGCCTTTTGTCTTTTCTAGAAGGATTATTAGTAACAGTACAGACTTAAAATTACATACTAATAAACTAGGATTTATTATGTTCAGGATGGCACCAAGAGAAGTAAAATCAAAAGTTAATGAGGTGGTCAAACCCTTGACCGTTACGGCGTGACGAAAAAGCCCTTTTTTTTTTGGTCATAAACTTTAGTTGTAAAATTCACGTCCCCTAGATGGACCTGAGATCCCATCTGTACATATGTGATGGGTAAAAGGACAAACTTAGTTACCATAATGGTAGCAAAGTTAATGGTTTTTAAGTTTATATAAGAGAATGATAAAAGTGACCGTTGCGGCGTGACGTTACAGCGTGACGTTACGGTGTGACGTTACGGCGTGACAGTATGAAAAATCAACTGAACACAGCAAAAAAAAAAAAAAAGATTACAATGTACTGTTCCTGGTTTTTCTTCATTTTTAGGAATCTGAATTTTATTAACAAAAAATTTGTAAATTTAAGTAGGCCTTTTGTATTTGTACAATTATGTAACTCGTAAAAACTCTTTCGTCAACAAACGTAAAACATGAACATAGTAAAAAGCAAAAAAAAAAAAAAAGAAAGAAATAGTGACCCAGTTTGTTCAAGGTTGGAGTTGTTAGAACTTTCACAATATCTTGCATTTCAACAGTCTGCACATCATTTTCATTTACAATAAATGTTTGGGCATGAATTCCAGGTTTCAAAAAATGAACTTCAATAAAGAATTCAGATTTCTCAATCACTTGAGCTACAAAGTTTTTGGTTCGAGATTTTGGCCACAACAAAATCACCAATTGGGTCATTTCTTTCAGCAGAAGTGGATTCATGAGATATAGATTGCTCTGAAAAGGCTTGAAGACATGTGTGCTAACAGTTTGTTTTTTTACTGTGGAGAGAATATTCAACTTTAAAGGGCTCTGGAGAGCTTTGACAAAATGTATATTTTGTGTTTGGGGAATTGGTTGCACATTTTCCCAAATTTCTGATGTCCTCAGAAGCCACAAAAATGACTTTAGTCTTCACTGATCTTTCACTGGCAACTTCTGAAAAGTCCTTTGCATTTGAAACAACCTGCCCTGCCAAATTTGAAATCCAGACTCTCCTTTTCACCCCCCCCCCCCTATTTCATAGTTAACCAGGCACGTTTTAAACTTTTACTGAAAAAAAAACAACAACATTTCCTTGATAAATTGAAGTTTAAAATGCGTTGAAAAAATTAATTGCTTGGGTAAACTTAGTCTTAAAATGCGATGAAAAGTTGGCGAATATAGAAAGCGCCGTACATTCTTACCATTATTTGTCCGCTTGCCTACAAGACAACTGTAAAATTAGATCTATTCTGGACACAGAGAAACAAAAAAGATATCATTTTTATAAATATTGTATAAATAACGACAACAACAAAACCAATAACGACATCACAGCAACAACAAAACTAGGTACATGTATGTGCATGTTGCTCATTCCCGCATTTTTCCAATCAGTTTTCTGGTATTTTCTTTCGTCCATGTGGAGAATTCTTCAAGTACAGTGACTGCCATGAAAAAGGAACCGGTCACTGATGTTCCTTTTTAACACCAAAACATTAAGTTCTTATCTTGGTACCGAGACTGTTAGACAATGCACACTACATGTAATGTGAAAGTACAGAATTGCATTAACTTTTGTTATTCCAGATTGTGCATTATTATGATCTACTATCGTTCAAGTCAATCTTTACTTCCTCGTCCCAGGTCGTCCCATCATAGTTTGCTACAAATTCCAAAAGGTTTAGAACCACTGATTTAAAATAATTGTACATGAAACATTTTCATTTAGAGAAATGTATAATCTGTTTACCAGTTTGCCTAGAATGCTCCCCCCTTTACATAAAAGATATGTTGGTCAATGTAACAGGAACACCTGTGACTTAGTATTATAGAAACTAATTGTATAACCCATTAAATATTTGCATAGATTGGCCCATGTAAATGATCAGGGTAAGTAACTCACAGTGCAGAAAATGAATTGGAAAACATGAGTTGGACTTACTTTTGTGTTTACAATAACTATAAATATATATACGGCCGCTGCAAAAAGCAGTGAGATCCCCAGCACACAGGCAATGCTGATGGTTACATTTTTACATAGAGCATCACACATCTCACCTTTCTCTTTAGGGTTCCTGTCACCTGCACTGCAGAAGACAGAAACAAAGAAAGAAGGAAAGAAAGAATGTAAGAATAGAAGGAAGAAAAAAAAAGAAGAAAAAAGCTTAAAAATAAAAAGAAAGAAAGAAACAATTATGTCCACTTCCTTCCGTCCTTCCTCTTTCTTTCATTTTCTTCTGTTTTCTTTCTTTCTCTCGTTCTCTTTCCGTTCTTTCTTTCGTTCTTTCTTGCTGCGTTTTTTATTTTGTCTTCCTGTAGCCCTTCCTTCCATACTTTGTCCTGACCTGCCTATTGTTTTGATGCCTGCCAATTAGCTGCACGGCCTGGTTCTTCTCGATTTTCCTTTCCACTTAGAAGTTGCCAAATGTAATAGAGTCTATATAGCAATGTGCATCTTCTGCAATGCATTTGTGTACGCAGATCCCCGGCAAAAGTGAAGGAACCCCAAACGCCGTGATGTCATCACATAACATCATTATTTTGTGAATCGAGACTACGAGGTATTTTTTTCTTTCCCATGATTGTTTATTCATTTCTTTCCTTCTTTCTTTCTCTATATTGATGCGTAATAACCAAAGTTCATAAATGTGAAAAAACTGGGTACATGTTATCTGAGAAATAACATACTTAATGTATTATTATTATATGTTTACAGCAAGGACTACTATAAAATATATATAGTAGTCCTTGGTTTACAGATATTTCTCAATAAATGACATAAATGAGTCCAATCCTGAATCGTATTCGTTCACAGTCTATTAAAAAATAAATAAATAAATGAAGATAAGCTTAGTCTTTTGTTAAGCCTGCGGGACAGTGCCCAGTGTTGCATTAGTGTCCTGGTTTACAACTTTTCATGACAAATATTTATGTTTACATTTTTGCACTCATTTGACTATTTGTAAGTTTAACGTTTCTTTATGTTTACCCTAGTAATTCTACTGTATGCTGAGACTGAAATATTCTGACACACCTATAGTTTAAGTAGGCCTAAAATAAAATTTATCATACTATGTCTAACGTACCACATTTTTCATGTACAATTTCCATTCATTCCTGTACATAGAAAAAGAATAATTCAAAGCTTTGAAAAAGAATGAGTTTATTTGGACATATCGGGTACCTGAAACATCCTAATAACACACACGAATTCATCATGATATGCACACTTACAGAAGAGCCCTATGCATACCGCTACACAGCAACCAAATTACAGTACAAAATTTGAATTCCTGAGTGCTCACCAAAACCTACAAGCGCACGCATACACACCTAATGCTATGTTATGAATACACTCATTACTTACAAGCTATAGTGTGTCCATATCTGTAGAGCAACCAATTAAAGTTTTTTCCTACCACTTACTGAATGTTCAAACGAACTACCGTTGACCCCCCCCCCCCCCCCACCTCCCCCAAAAAGCGACATCTTACATAAAATCCATCCCCCAAACCAAGACGTTTATACTTTTACGCACAGGCCTTTGCAGTTCTGTTGGAATTTTAACCCCCAAAAGCACACAGTAAACTTGGTAGATTTAATTAATACCTAAAAACAAAGAAAATAAAACAAGTAAAAAATAATTTGAAAGTTTCAACATTGCTTAAGACCCACGTTGGCTGTGCTGTTCGGCGACCTTGATCACTGAAGCACAGCGACTAAAGTAAAAATCACAAAATAAGTGGCATCAATCAAGGTCTACAGGGATAACTGAAAAGAGCAAAATTCAATATTTTTCTCTATTTGGCTTTGTAAAATAATGCATTGTTCATGACTTCCTCGCATTCGCCGCGAGGTAGCAGTGCGAAATCTGCGCAGTCTAAACGCGCTAGCTGTCTCATCTTATTGTTTCTAGTATCTTTGATTGAAGTTACACGAGTGAACACAACCATTGGTCCCCAGAGTATCTGGACTTTAGAGCCATTATGTTCAATGGTCGAGTTCAGTCGTGTGATTTGAAGTTGCACGACAACATAGCCAGTGGGGCCTAGCGCTAATTATGTGTGCCACCTTTTCATTCCTTCTGTGTGTGTATCCAATTCTCTCGCCAATTCCGTTTTCATAGCATAATCTGATCTGTATCATGTCGTTAAGCTCTCCTACGTAAATCCAGGATTCTTCTGGCTTTATACTACAACATAAGTGAAAAGAAATAATAAGGATTTCACACAAATACTCTGCGGATTTTATTCCAGTCTCTGTTTATGTTCTTATTCCTTGGGAACTTTTTAGATTCTCTGAGCGTATCACGAGAAAGATTCCTAGGCGAAATGTCATCGTCTGTGTTGGAATTTGTTGGGGCGAAGTTTTCTCTTTTACCAGGATAAGGCTGCGGGTTTACGTTGAAAAGGGGATCCCCATAACTCTTTTGCAAAGATAAAGCCTTATTTGGTAATTTATCCTTATTTTTCGCAGTTTGCTTTTGTTTAATGTTAGCGATCACACCGGTCAATTTCTCAGCTTGATTGGGCATGAGATTTGACCGTGTGGGTGATAACTGCTGGGCAGATCTTTTTGGTGTAGACTGTGTCTTTTGCTGTTTGAGTTTCTCCAGCCTCTCCAAAAACACGGAGACATCCTCGACATCAGTCTGGTAGCGGGGTATGTCGTGTTCCACTTTTTCTGATCCGCTTAGTCTATCTTGAGCCTTGTTATCCACTTGAATCAGCTTTTCTTGGGATTTTTCCGGACTGACAATACCGACACCCACCCCTTCATTCGTATGACTTCCTGCAGTAAGGACTGTATGTTCTTTCTCAGCACCGGCATCTTCCTCATAATCCTCATTTACATTGTCATCTTCAATAGTTGCATCTCCTAAATGCCTATCATCCCTTTCTATTGGGATATTGATGTGTGCTTTCAAACTGGAACGCACTACATCCATGCGTTCATCTGCAAACACCTCTTCCGCTCTAATTTTCTCATTCAGTGAGTCTAAAATGTCTTCTCCATTGTCATCATGGTCTTCATTCTCATCCTTTCTTAAATCTTCTACAACAGTTACATCGTTTTGGAAATTGTCTACGACATCCTTCAAATCAGGGCGATAGATTATTCTGAAATCGTCAACTAAAGCGTCATTGGAAACACCACGGTTTGATTTGCCTTCGCCAGCTTCTTTAACCCTCTGGTTAAACAGTTCCTTGGCAAACTGATACAGCTGAGCATCCAGGTTGTTGATCTGCACGACGTCATGTCTCAGAGCTGGAGACAGAGCGGCAACTGTTGAATCTGTGTCAGGGTCCTCGAATTTGAGCGCCTTGTTGAACTGGAGCCCAAGCTGTGTCTCTGTGGACAAGAGAAATAATGAATGAGAGACGCAAAGCTAAAGTTGGATTTTCATGTGTACGGAAAAGGAAACGGCACAAATCCACCAAGTGGTAAAAAGAAAGAGTGTTTCCATGTATGTGGAAATGGCGTCTTCGTACACATGAAAACATTCTTTCTATTTCACTATATGAAGGGTTTTTGACGTTTCCATTGCCATTTCCTTTTACGTACACATGAAAATATAGGTTCACAACGCTCAGTCCTAGGTCAAGCCACAAATCTCATGGCCACTGTTCGCAGTCTGTGTGGGCTGGTATCGTTATTCTTAACACACATAGTGATACTAAGTTTATTATGTGGTTGATCGTGTTGCTAAAGACAGTACATAATTATCTGAGTCTTTCATTTTACTATCATCCCAATAATCATCATCATTTTTCAACATTCGGTAAGAGAGAGAATCTACCAAACCAATGTAATCCACTCTGATACGAATGGATTTCATGTGAATGAAAAATACATAAATAAATATCGACGTTACACATAGTACCAACAGGCCCTTGTAGGCAGTCTCGACCACTTATTGACCGGCCTTTACATGCAGTCTAGATCACTGATCAATGCTGTGTAATACATGTATAACCAAAACCTCTAACCTAATAATAGCTGGGTGTGAGTGGGTCTGTCAAACAAGCCAAAGAATGGTAAATTCATAAGGTTATTTTTAGCACTAGCTAGGATCGCATCGTCGTAGTCCTTGCCAGTCAGTCCTCGAATGTTGACGTCACTCAAGTTTGCCAGCATCCATGTCTGCCTATTGTTTGCTGGATTCTCTCTGTAAGAAAAGAATGACATCACTTCTATTTATGTGGACCAGCAATGTCATGACACTATTATGTATTAACCTGTTTAGCTAATACAGTTAAGTCCTTTATATTAACTATACGGCAGCAAGTCCCCTGTATAATAAGTACCATAATTATCACCAGTCCTTGTGCCAAATTCGCGTCTTCATTATGTAAGATTCTCTCGAACTCGTCCAAGAGATCTCTACGGCAGAAAGCACGAAAACATCTACATTGCTTTAACCCAGCCATCGTCCCCGCGCCAACCCGATGTAAATTCTTAGCATAAGATTTCCGTAAGGTTGGTCGTGTTACCTCAAGCGCGGATTTCCTACATCAGACCACTGTGGTGCGACGTCGTAAACAACGGAGCTGCATCTGAACGATGTCATTCCTAACAGTAAATTTAAAGTCAATTTTACGTAGTCAGGGGTGGGCCTCTGGGCAAAGCAATAGGCCGCGTTTTTCCGTATCAAAAGCCAATGTATATTTGTATGCAAGGGGCCCCTTAAAGCCTTGGGGCCCCTGGGTAACTGCCAAGTGTGCCCATGCGTTAAGACGGCTCTGAACCCATCGGCTTGACATCAATTTGGTGATTGGGAAGTCATGTATTCTCTCAAACTTCTGCTTCCTGTCATTAATTAATTATGAGCGTGGACGTAACATCAGAGATATTAGAATTGATGAGATGAGACAGCTAGCGCTTTTAGCATGTATAGATTTCTCACCGCCACCTAGCGGCAAGCTCGCGAAAGTAATGAAAAATGCCGTATTTTACAAAGCCAAATAAGGAAAATATTGTATTTTGTTCACTGTTCAGTTATCATTGTAGGCCTTGATTGACGTCGCTTGTTGTGGAATTATAACCTCAATCACTGTGGTACTCTGGCTATTTTTTCTTTGTTTTAGTCGCAGTAGCACTGTCATAATTTTGCATCATAAATTTTCCAGTATATCGTGCATTCTTTTCATACTATGCGCCATGGGCCTCGCCCCTGATCAGCGCGCAAATGATGTGCACGGTTTTTATAATCGTGCGAAGAAGACAAGTGTCTTATCTTATAGTTTCTATCTTCGGTATCATTAACGCAAATATTTACTTGACTCACCTGCACGTGAGAAAATCTGTGAGGGTCAGATTTGCAATTTTCTTGCCCAAATAACAGCTTAGACCTCCTTTCTTTTGCAGCTCTAAGCTAGTGTTTCTGTATAGTCTTGGTTCGTTCCTGAAGAATGTGTCCTCACTGCGAGTGGCCAACCATTCGCTTGTATAGCGAGACTCCGGCTCTCGAAGCATTACAATGAGAAAATACCTGAAAATATTCATGATTTTGATCGACAATTTCCCTAATATTTTATCTGAAAACATTAATGGCTTGGTTTTGGAAATTTCCATTAGAAGTTCCTATCTGTAAACGTTCTTGGCTTGGTTTCGAGATTTCCAGTTATTACTAGCTGAAAACATTCACAGTTTCGTAGACAATGAATAGCTCATACCTCTGGAATTGAAAGAATTCTGCCAACATTAAATTATTTTCAGATACGTGCATAAAATCTGCAGAGGACCAAATCTCCATAAAAAGTAAAAGATTACAAAGATTTGAGAAAGGGAATAAAACAACATCGATAAAACAGGCACTAGGCTCCATCACTATTCCCCATTACAACAAACTGAAGCAAATGTATGATAAGCCTAATTTGATCTTTACGGCCAAATACATTACCGTGTGTATATGTGAAAAGATGAAACATACAAACCCAGCTTTCTATAGTATGAGGATGGACAAGCTCAAAAGTACTAATGATATGCGGGATATTGCGTGGTGATGGCTTATAGATACTTGCCTTCTATAGGGTCTGGTATCCTTTCCACTAGTCTGGAACCAGTGATCTATGGGGCATTTTGCGAGGGTGGAAAAGTCTGCATATTCACCGCAGACAAACCTTGTTGTATTGTATGAGTGAAATAGCCAGTGCTCACCGTGTCTGTGATATAAATATTACAAGGGTTGAATCTGTCACATAAATCGTGATGCTGGCAAATCATCCTAAAGCAGGAACTCATTGCTCCAATTTAACCCTCCGCCCCCCACATTTTCTTGCCTTTTTTTTCATACTTTTTTCAGTTTGGGGTGGGGACGAGGGGTTGGCATTAATGAAAGCCTTAATTTCTCCTGCCTAGGACAGTTTCTAAGATGTATTTGTGTACTGGTTGAAAACAAAGCTGTGGGGGAGCATTAAGGTTGTTTAAAAGAGGAAACATTTTGAACCAGCTATCCATGTATATTTATTCTCCTTGACACTATCCACCATCATTGTTATCGCCATCATCACAATGTTATCTCGTCATTTCATCAGCCACCACCTCAAGCACCACCACCATCATCATCTTCATCGTCATTTGAGCGTATTATTTAAACTCGTTGGCCCCCTGACTCGGGGAATACACAGGCGTGATTTTCAAAGTTGAGTTTCAATTACCAGTGTGTAAATTGGGGATTTCCTGTGTCTTACTTTTTAAATTCTACTCGAAGAAAATGCGGCCCGAAATATCGGAACACTTTTTTTTGTTCAACTCAGTTGTGGCTCAAAATCAATGAAATAATTAAAAATGAAGCCAACTTCAAGATCTTTAAAATATGCCCGCGTACACCTTTACGTCTTTCTCTGGGTAATATAATATTTTGTAGAATGTAATGCTCAACAGCTAAAAAGCCTTTCATGATTACATTGGAGGCCTTACTTCCTTTATACATGATTTCAGTCTGTTTTATATCACCATCCATGGCACCACTCTTCGTGATCATTTCATAGTTGTTTTTTTTTTCTTTTTTTTCTTTCGTTTATTTGTTCTGTTTTGCTCACTTCAGCAGTAATCTCTGGTTATATTTCATTTCAATACAATTTTCGAGACCTTGTTGAGGGCCACTTCTTTATTTCTATTTTGGTCCCGTCTATCCTCTGCCTTTATGATCCCTGATAGATCCAAACTTCATACCTACCTGTTCAAACACTTGCATTTCGTTCTGCCTGGCGGGCACTGACAGGGGGAATCTGTCACTGTGTTTTGTACCATAAAGTTAGAGAGTGACGCCATGCCAGCTTGTGGAATGTCAAGGACGACCAACACGCCATTGCTCTGAATGTCCACACCCGTCTGTAGATAGTTATGTCTTGAATATTCACCCTATAGAGACCAGTGTTCCTTATTATTACTTGAAAAAATATTAGCTGGTGCTAAGTTTTCCATCCATCCATCCATCCATTTAGTTATCTACCCTCTATCTGTTTATCCACCCATCCATGCATCCATCTAATTATCCACCCATCCATTTATTTATCCATCGATTCATTAATCTATCCATCCATTCATTCACACATCATCCATCCATCATTCCGACCATCCGTCCATCCATCCATCCATCTAACTATCCATCCATTCATCCTTCCGCCGATCCATTAAATCCGTCAAATTATAAATCCAGCCACTCATCCATCTAATCATACATCCACCCATCTATCTAATCATCCATCCATCCATCCATCCATCCATTCACCCATCCATCCATCCAATCATCCATCCATCCACCCATCCATCTAATCATCCACCCTTCCATCTAATCATCCATCTACCCATCCATCCAATCATCCATCTATCCATCCATCCATCCAATCATCCATCCATCTAATCATCCATCCGTCCACCTAATTACCCGTACCCATTCATCCATCTAATTATCCTCCTGTCCACCCGTCCATCCATTCATCCATAATAATGTAACATGACTTACAATGATCTGACCCCACCCCCTAAAAAAAACCCAACCGTTTCACACATCCTTCCTTAGAGCACATAAACCAAGGAAGAAAGTTCCCAAATTTGACTGTAATAGGCTTATAACGACTTACAGTAATCTGACCTCTCCCCACCTCCCTCCACTCCCACTCAAGCCCCCTCTGAATCACACATAGTGTTATAAGATTGCAAGGACCCTAAGTACGTATAGTTGGTTAATGTTACCTTGTCGTCGCCCGCGAGCTGACGCAAATGCAGGACGGATACAGAGGGAGATACTTTCGTTATAATGACAACCACGGTTGTTGCGAGCAGGAGAATGGGCAAACTAAGCCTCTTTATAGCCCTCTTCATCTAGATAGGAATGAAACAGTCATGATATCAGTTACATATATATATAATATAAAAACTATTTCTGGTACAACAACGACAACAACAATAAAAGAGCTTAAATATATCAATAATAGTATTTTTGTGTTTTTGAAAAGGAATGAATCCGGATAATGAAAACAGCAACCACATCAGCGACAAAAATTATAACAACAAAACTTTGGAGAGGAAATAGAAAATCCTGTAAAAAATAACGGAAATGAAAAATGTGATTACATGTACTAATAAAGTTCACCTTAAAATTATTATTATTGCTTTTTTGTTTGTTTGTTTGCTTTTAAATTTCGTCTTTTGTAAACTTTAAGATGGTCACAATTCGATCCTCGAGCTAAAGGTTGAGACTAGTTTAAAGTGTAAATGTAGCGAGAACACCATTGACATTATATGTTATATATAAACAAAGGGGTAGCCTAAATAGCGCAAATGATCAGCTTAGCACTAGAATCAAGACTTCTCTAATATTCAAAATATCACTTTCTGTCACTGTGAATTTTGATAAATTTTGATCCTCTCCCCCCAAAACAAAGTCGTCAACCAGTTTTATGTTGTTGGGTTTCTTTTCTTATTTGTGTCTCGGCGATGTGAGTATCTGCAGTCCATTTTCACTTCTTTTTGATGTTTTAAATGTCCCAGAAATGATGATTAAAAATGAAATGACGGATCATACATTAAGAAACTAAGGACGACTCGCCGTGAAACTGAGATAAATGATAGGGTCCTTTTGATAGGTTTCACTGGAGCTTTCTTCCCCTCATGAACCCTTATGCTGAGTTGTTTTTTTTTCGGGGGGGGGGGGGGGTTGGCCACCAGTCAAAGCGCTCTTTCTGCGGGCGGTAATAAAGACATAATGTGACATAATCTGGGTAGATCTGGATGAGGTACCCAGCCTTTCCAAGGGATAAACCTGACTCCACCCTCCCTCTCTCTCTCTCTCTCTCTCTCTCTCTCCCGATCTCCCCTCCCCTCTCCCAGCCCCCGGGCGAGGCCGTCTTTCGGTGCAGAATCCGTCCCGACTTATCAAGACTTGGTTGAATTTTGCAGTTCCCGCAGGATGAAAGGGCGAGGTTTGTGTAATGGTAATAAAATGGATTAGGATGGAATTCAGGGCCAGGTGGGCCTCGGGCAAAGTTGTTTCCTATACTATGGGTTTGCATCACATAGCCTACTCGTACCTATTATGTTTTCTTAATGAACACAAGGTGGAAAAAATAATTATTTAAAAAATCATGCTTGAGTGCTGGAGGGAAAAAATTAAAGAAAATGCCCATGAGAAAAAAAGAACAAGGAAATAAAGATAGTAATAAAAAATGATTAACAAAATCAAAAAATAAAAAAAAAAATCCTACGTTTCTCTGCGTCCTGTTGTCTTGTTTTGTTTGTTTGTTTGGTTTTTTTTTTTTGCCCAGTATTTATTAGTTTTGTTGCAGTGCAAAGCTCAGGTTTCATTGTTTAGTTTTGTTGCACATTTGGTTTAAACTATTTGTAAAATGTGTGGATGGCTTTGAGTTTCACCCCCCCCCCCACTCCCCCCATCCCCGGGCTCTGTTTGTCTAACTTGATTAAATTTGTTTAGGAAAATGTATTTCGAAAATTTGAATATTGCTGTAGATAGATAGGACACACAAGCTCCATTAAAGCCTATTAAAGGCCTCGGTTCGCGAGATGTTTTGACATTTATGGGTTTGCTGTCGAAAGTTTGAAACTAATCAAGAAATTGCGTGAAAGATACATGTAGGCCTATATAGGGAACGCTTGAACATGTTCATGCCCTGAATCGATTGAAAATTGACCTATTGATCTTCATAGGATACTCATTACCTGTACTTACATACATGCCTTATAATTCACTCTAAATAGCGTTTAAAAAAAATTGAATGGGTTTTAAATTTGTACCAGTCACCCAGGGAAATGAAAATTTGAAGACTACCAATTCAAAATAGTTAACGGACAAAGCCCACCTACAAAATGTGATTGCTGCGCCTAGCAGGCTGCTAATCCTATATTGATATATTTATGTATATACTCATAATATATTAGGTATTTCCTTCCTCGCCTCTCTGTACACGTTGCTGGTCAAAAATCAAAAAAATTATCGTATCTGTGTATTCTGCAAGAATTTGTGGTGTAATAATAAGTTCGGTTAGTCATTGCATAGAATCTGGGTGCCGTTGTCAACGTAACCTAAATCTAGAGATAGACCGTCGGCTGGGCTTGATAGCCTAATCATACTTTGCAGGATCTGTCATGTTCGGGTCATCCAGTTTGTAAGCAGGGTTAACAATAGGTTAAATTTAGCAACGTTTTTTTAATTATAGGGCCATACATTTTTAAGCCTAATTTGATACTCATGACCCTTACAAAGGTTTTCAAACTCAGATGTGCGAACCCCCTAATTCTTGAAATTATGATGAGGACATAGGTCTACGAAAGCCCCAAACTGCATGCAGGTTTGCAATAGAAATATGTTTTGTCAACACAATAGGAAAAGTTTACACAGACAGAATGATTGAGAAACACACTACATAAAATACTGTTACAGAAATGGTGTTTATTTGAGTATGCCTGGAGACAGTCTGTACTCACTCGCACTACCCATAGCTTGTTATGGACAGTTTTGCTCTTCATCTTTGTCTCTGTACAAAGAGGAAACATAAATACACTTTAAAACTTCGACGTTTTGGTGGCTTTTTCTATAGTTCACGCGGAGCATCTAATTAATTTACGTAAATTTCAGGTACAATGTTCTTCTTTTCAAATACACATCAAATTTATCTTCCTATCTCATTGAAACTAAAGATACTAGATACAACTTCAAAAAACTTCTCCTACAGCGACTGAAGTTACAATTACAACATACGTGACATCAATCAACACCAACAATGATAGCTGAACGGTGTACAAATTTCAATATTTTCCCTTTACTGGCTTGGTAAACTGCGGCATTGTTCAGGACTTGCGCGCGTTCGTTGTCAGGTGGGCGGTGCGAAATCTGAGCACGCTAAACGTGACAGCTGTCTTATCTTATTGTGTCCAGTATCTTGGGTTAAACTCAGTGCCGTAACGTCATCATCCAACTAGTTGGCCGGTGCATTCCGGCTCAATTGCGCTGGTCAAAATCAAAGTCGGCTGTACTGGTGGTTATTAACAAAGAAAATGACTCGCACAAGTTGCAGGAATAAACACTTCATCTACTTCCAGTGACAGTATGAAGATAGTAACGACAGCAGCTAGTCTAAACTTCAGCTTTTCTTGAATGCGTTTGTAGGGGTGTTTTACATTTCAATATGACGATTAACTCAAATAAAAGTTCAACTCTCAGGTCAACCATGACCTGGTCCAGACATGGGCAACCTTAGCCCCGAAAAACAGCTTCCTTACGCACCGGTCATTCAACTTTAAGAAAATAAATATAGCAGGCACTCCCCCCCTTTTTAAAAAGGGAATTTTTTCTTTAAAAATCAACATCCAAATAAAAACAAAAAACAAACATCTAATGTGGCACATAAAGAAGGGCTATAATATTACGAGATGAGAGTATCGGGCTCTCTGCATCCTCACCTTTTCCAGGAACACGTATACATGCTTGCCCATGCCTGACACTGGCAGAAAGATTTTAGATTAGATTCCAATCCATCTTTCTACTAATGTTAAAATATTTGTTACAAAAAGAAGAAAAAAAC
The DNA here is from genome assembly GCA_963931925.1 of Onchidella celtica. Lineage (NCBI taxonomy): Eukaryota > Metazoa > Mollusca > Gastropoda > Systellommatophora > Onchidiidae > Onchidella > Onchidella celtica. Next base: position 29,707,134 of record OZ007581.1, on the reverse strand, counting down.
TCAGAAATTCTGTGGGGTCACAGCAGTGTTTGGCACAACATTAAAATGTGTGTGTGCATGTGTGTGTGTATGTGTGTGTGTGTATGTGTTGGTTTGGGACGGGGGGGGGGTGTCTTTCGCATTCTGGAATTCATGTACTGCTATTTTGCGTTTTTCCCCTCCATATTTGTCTGGCAGTGCAGTGATCATAATATACGAAATCAATAATGAAATATATCATAATCAAGAGACAGAAATATGTATACTATACCTTGTTTCAAAACAGCCCTGTTAAATGCAGCCACCGCCACAGATGCACCAATGACTATCATCCCAAGGGCCTAACAATGTACAACAGAGTCACATCCCTTACCTGTTACGACCGTTGCATCTCCACTTCTGAAACGTCAACATGACTCGGGGCAAAGGCAATTAAATAAATAATGAAAATCAATATCCGACAAAAACTGTCTCCTCGAGGTATATTTTACAATCTATGTCTATAGCTGTGTCTGTATGTGACAGACCATACAATTACAGAACTTTTGAGGGCTAAGAAGCAAGAAACAAGAAAAAAAAAAAAAAAACAGGAGAAACAAAAGAGAAGACAGACCGCAACAAGAAAAGAGAGGTGTAAATACCAAGGCAGTGATCCTTCTAAAACAAAGACCTCAAACCAGGTATATTTACAAGCCTTCAACAAGCTACACTAAACAATGTGTGTCACTGACATCGAAGCATGCAAGGACGGACATAATAATGTGACCCGGTTTCTCAAATTAGTAATGACGTCGCAGGAGCGGAATGAGGAAGACGTCAGCGCTTTTATCGGTCAAGGGTGATCTCGGTCAAAACTGAGTTTTTGTTGTTGTCCTTTTTTTGTTTGCTTGTCTGTGTTTTTGTTATTATAATCCCTATTATAATTTCTGTGTGTGTAGACCTACAAATTGCCCCCCCCCCCCAAAAAAAAAATCAATGAAACATTAATATCGAACAATTATTTACTGACAAGTCAGAAAGTGTTTAAAAAAATAAAATAAAAACTAGGAAGTAAAGGCTTGATTTTGAGGATAAATAGGTGGTGATCGGGTTATATATATATGGTTTTCAACAGCGGCTATTTTGCATATGATGCAGTTAGGGTTCTGGAATTTTTTGACTTTCCCTAAAATTCATTTATGTAAATGTGCGCCAAGTATCTTATAAAAATATACACAAATATTCGCTTGATCAGCGGGTTCTGACCACGACCCCCCTAAATGGTGATCGGGTCCAATGGCACTAAAGCAAATTTCCCAAATGGGATTAAAGAAGTATATCAATGAAATCAAAAAAATTGTTTTGAAAACAAAAACAAAACCGTCTTCAAAATCCCATTTATATTCAGTCACTCCCTCCTAGATTTCCTTTTTTAAAAGCAAACTAAACCTCCTGAATCCCTGAATAGGGAAAAAGTTGTCCATGCGTTAGCGAATCAGTAGAAATGATAATTGAAAAAAAAAAATTCCCTATCGTTTTACCAATCACCAAGTGCGCAAATAAAATTTTGAAAAAAGAATGGAACAGAAGAGACATTTTGGTTCACCTTTAGATTCAGAACATACATTGCAAGTGCAGTTTAATGCATTGTTTTCCGTTTAACCATTTTCCATATTATAATTGAAATTATATAGTTGAAATGGTATGGACATGATAAAAGGCAGTGGGCTATCAAAGTCCACCCTCTAGGGTACAGTTCAGGGAACAAGGAGACGCTGCAGACAAAGAAAGAAATGGGCGGACAATATTACTGAATGGACATGGGAAACCTTTGCCACAACACAGGCCCTTGCCCATGCCCGCCAGAGGTGGAAGCAGTTGATGAGACGCTCACTATGCAGTGCCCCCACGACTCTGGAAGGAATTAAGGGATCCAAAAGATATTATAATTATCGTTTTTTTTCGTTGATAGAAGCACGGTGGAGAAAGTGTGCCACAGAGAGTCATACATTTTCTTTCCTCTATCTTCCCCTAATCAGATCTCAGCTCTTATAAATTAAGGAGAGTAGAATTAAAAGGGGCCTAAGTGTCAGTTGTCTGTTTTTAGGAAAAATGAAAAAACAAAAAAAACAACCAAAAAAAAAAAAAAAATCATTTCAGAATGAACCAATCGATTTTAATTATTTACTCAAAGAATTGATGTCAGTATTGCAAAAGTTAATTAAATTCTATTGGTTTATATTGAAATGCTGGTTGTTTTTTTTTTTTCCGCTTTTCTCTAAATAACAGTCAAATGGCACTTGAATTTCCTCTGATTCTCGTACGCTCTTGATCGACTCTATACAATCAGCAATCCTTTATCAAATCCCACTCGTAGAATTGACGTCAAATTTGCTAATGGGAATGACATCATTCTTACATAGATCTGTTGGTTACGACATCACACCGACGTCGGTTTGATGTAGGGATTCCCCCCCCCCCCCCCCACATTAAGCTTACCAACCTTACGAAAATCCTATACAAATCTACATCCGGTTATTGTAGCGGGGGCCAGCTGGGTATATTCTCAACCTAAAATTTATCTGAGTTTTACAACACGGACACCAAACTGAATAACAACTCTGTTTTGTTACTTTGTTCCCTTTTACAATTTGTCAAGCAAGCCATGATCTGCCCTGCTTTCGTCAATCCTTCAAACATTTCTCACTCATTTATAACCTTCATTCACTCACTCACTCACACTCACTCACTCACACATTCGCCAGTACTCACGAGCACGGAGACATGATTCAGCGACTCACTCTGCACCAGGCCCATTCCATGAAATGTCAACCAGTATGAGGAAATACGGAATTTGAAATCTCAAATAAAAAATCCTTGGTATAACTTCTAAAATGGTTTGTTGACAAGGAAATGTCTTCAGAGGAAGAAAACAAATTGGATTTCACAACTTTATCGCAGGTTTTCTAAGAACAATATTTCATACTGAGAAGCAAAAATATTCAATACGATTTGCAGTTTTATATCTAATAACAAGTAACTGATGTGACCAGAATGTTATTTGTCCCTTTTTATATTGCATTGACATTTTGACAATGCAAAAATAATAAGAAAATTTTATTTCTGACTTAGGTTTTGACTAGAAAGAATCCAATAGACATTATTGGTTTTGTGTAACACACATCACACTCTGTATGATAAAGTTTTCTCCAGCAATAAATATTTCAGACAGATCACAATCAATTACAAACAAACATGATTTATTACTGTAAAGTGTTAAAGATTGAAGCTTAAATCCAAAACTTAATTTTGTTCCTGAAAATGGCACTTGAAATGTAAAGATGTAACACGTGATAAAAATTGTAATACATACGTCACGGCATTTTTTTTTCCTAAATCATCTAAATATGTAAGAACTATGGGATACAGAATTTCATAGCAGTCATTTACAAGTAGAGCATAAAAATTTAGGTCAAATTCTTTGATTACATTCACAGAAATTCCAGAAAATGTTACTTAGACTATAGAACCACTTTTCATGATTGTAACACACGTCACACCATGTTAAGCACCATGTTGACATAGCTCTTACTTTTAAGTTTTTTTAAAAATAAAGATAAAAACTTGTAGAGTTGCCTTTCTTCTTTTTATTGTCGAAAAGGTTTAAATGATAAATATGTCATTTAATGATTTCTTCTGCAAGATAGCAATAACACCCGTTATTCAGGTGTAACACATTTCACATGGAATGGGTCATTCGTCGTCCTGTTTTGCGTTCCCCGAAATGGGTCAAGGTTTTTTTCTTCACGAAATGACAAGACAAACGTGCACTTCACCCCCAATCCAATTCTTCAAAACCGCGGAAAATAACGGTTTTATGCGTGCTGTTTGTGAAGTTCTAAACAAGTTAAACTTGTTTCTGCTCTAATATAGATTATGCAGTCGAAGGCAAGTGTCTTTTTCAAAGACTTTTAGCTGCTGTATAGGCTCGCGAATGTACACGTTGTGCATTTAAAAACCCTTTCCAGAAATTTGGGAGTAGGAGATCTCACAGCTTGAACTACGATCAAGGGTGAGTGTGTTTTCCAGCATGACATAGTGAGTGCTTATTGCTTGATTACCTTTACAGGTTTTATTACCTTGGTAGGAAGAGACAGAATAATGATAACTCGAGTTTTTTTGTTTTTTTAAAAAATTAATGACAGGTTGGCCTGTTTTTTTTATTTGAAAAGGGGGTCGGAGGAGCACTCTATACATGTTTGAGTTTTGACAATATATGCCAATAATTAACTTAAGTGGAAGTCGTCGTCCATCCCCATTCCACCCTTCCTGAATTCTCGTCAAATACATATAATATTATAATATAAAATTTAATAATATCGACATTTGAGTGGATTAATTGTGACATGTGCACGCTTCATCTGAAGGGTCAAAGGAAATATATATTAATAACAAAATCAAATTTACCTTTTTCTTTGTTGTTGTTTTATGCTTCTGGATTTCCAGCTTCGTGCAGGTCAGTCCTTTCCCAACCAGCAACCTTAGGGAAATTCGAGGCGTAGGACTGACATCAAGTTTGCGCACAGGAATGATATCGTTCCTACGTAGATCCAGTGGTTACTGCATCGCACCGACGTCGGTTTGATGTAGGGAAACCGCCCTTGCAGATCTACGTTGGATTGACATAAGGTTACTGGCTGGGTTAGAGGCAACTTTAGCATATTAGCATGGAACAGTGACTGGTGAAACAGTAATAAAACTATTAAAGAATTGTTTCGTTATTCCCTGATTTGGCCATCCAGCATTGCTGTTTAATTTGCATTTTACTATTTAAATTAAAAAATTGGCTCTATTTAGCTTCTGAAACGAAAACGACGCTTCTTGTGTCTCCAAAGCTTATTTATCAGCAAATAGGCACGAATATTATCAGTGCAAATGTTATGTTATCTAGCAAGACAATTTTGATTTAATGGTAACTAGAATTGCGTATGTATTACATTTTGAAACAAGGTAAGCAATGCAAACACTGTGTCGTACTGCTTAATCTTCAGCAGCTCTAACGATGCAAGACGCTGTTGTCCTGTGATGGCAATACACTATTTAACAAGTATGCATATATATACATGTATATTCCTCCGAAAGCCCAAATTATTCTTTATGCAATAATCAAAACAACGCATATTTCATGGTAAATTAGCAAGGCTAATCGAGCCGCTTTCGGGCCTGACAAACTGGCGTTCAGCGAGCACCGCTCTAGTTCTTCTCCTTCAAATATGATTGTAATTTCCTTGCTTTATACACCATCGCAATAAAATAGTTACCAAAATAAGCGGAAATGGACACTGCTTTCATGCATGTTTGTTCTGTTGCGGTATGTGCAACACAGTCCGAATGCCTGCCGAGTGAAATGAGATTTTCAACTCGGGCGCGATTCATCCCGCGAAGTCGAGCTGACAATAATAGGTTTTGGGGGATACCCATGTTTCGCATTTTATTTTACCCCCTAAATGACGCAGTAAAACAAAAGGGATAGTAGGAAAACTCGCGAATGTACACGTTATGCATTTAAAAACCCTTTCCAGAAATTTTTCCCCTTTGATTCCCCTTTGCTCGGCACAGCTTCTCATCGGCATACACGGGGGGAGAGCCGAAAGACAACAGGGGGAAGTCAGAGATCAATTCCAAGAACCAGAGAGATTGTTTTCATTTTTTGAGCTGCGCAGAGTGATCTGGACATGATAAACTTTCTTCTCTTATACAATTTATGTAGGTTTTATGCATCCTTCTATTTCTCAATGAATTTTGAAAGTCATTTTACGTTGGAAAAGGCACTTTTTCGTGCAGTCGAGGCAAAAGCATGCACTGTCAATTTCCCAAAGTTGGTTACGGCCCCTGATTCTATTGATCAGTACCATGACTCACGACATTTCATCAGTTCTTAGGTCATTCTGATGCTTCAAATAGAAAAACGTCACTGGGGAATCCCTATTTCCGCTGGTACTGTCATTGCTATTGCTGTTTGTAATCGTAGATCTAGATCTAGAGATCTACTCTGCCATATGCTAGGCCTGACCACCAAGTACAAAAAAAAATTATTTTTTTTTTTTTGGTACTACACTACTACTTTTCAAAATGTTATAATGCACTTTATGCACTGAACCTCTCTCTCTCTCTCTCATTCCCTCTGCCCATCCACCTCGTGGCCTCTCCCTTTTATTACCAGTTGTGAAATAACATAAGACATGATGCATGTCACTGTCAGCACAATCAAAAGTGTAAATAAGTGTGTGTGTGTGTTTTTCATTTTTAAATTATGCACACTTTATAATTGCAAAAACATACTAAGCATTTTGATGAAGAGTTGGGAAAAGCAGAATATCCCGTGAGTAGGGTATGATTAAAGCTACAAATGTGGAAATTTTCACCACCTCTAGGAGAGAGTGGAAATCAAACAAATCATGAACATTTAATTAAGCATTTTTAAGAGCATCTACATGTGGTATTTAAATATTTTATTACTGATATTGCTAAACACAGTCCCCACTATTATCTTGTCAGTCTTCTTTAATGCTGTTTCTGGTTTGCTTTTCACATAGTGCAGGTTGTGCTGATCACAGTGTATTTTAAATTTTTTAAATCGGATGATAAATGCAAAAGTTATGAAGTTTGGCAATTGCGTGTTGTGCGGCTAGTGTTGTTCGATATTGTACGATATTGACATTTTTCATTAATCTGATTGCAATTTTGGTATTGCCATAAAATTTCCTTTCAGAAGGCAAAGTTTCATAACCATATTCCCATAAATAAACGTGTTATTAATTTTTTAAAGCATAACCCTACAAAATTTTTTTCCATGGCCACCTAAATAAATTACTGTATAAGCTATCTGATTGCACAATCATTTTTATCAAATTTTCGTCAGGAATTTTGCTGATTTTTGTGACTTTAAAAGACCATAATTTCTTTATTTTTTATCCGATTTTAAACATTCAAAAACTGACTTGTTTCAAATTTCATAGGCTTTCATTTCATATAGAGAAAATGTATTTTTATTCAATGATAAAAAATGGTTTAGCCTTGCTTGTTAAATACATTCCCAGCCAGCAACCCTACAGAAATCCGACTCGAGTTTGCCCATACGAATGACATCGTTCCTGCATAGGTCCCCTGGTCACAACATTTCGCTGATGTCAGACTAATGTAGGAACCCCCCCCCCCCCCCCCCACCCACGCCCCATGGTATTCCGACAGACCCTCCAAAAATCTACATCGAAGTGATGTAGGATAGCTGGCTGGGTTTATATTAGGAAGCGAGTTGACGCTACAGTTGTATCCTTTCGCAAATGCGTGTGGCGATTTAACCAACTTAAAATTTGAATCAGTCCTTTTTGGCCATGTCATCCATTTTGAAGATTTATTAGGCTGTGTTGTACAAGGTCGGCCGCAAGACTAAAGGGCGAATAGATATCAACAACTGGACAGCAAAAAGGCAAACACCTAACTTCTTTGTATGACGAAGAAGTGAAGCACCAAATCAGTGATTGCAAGAAATTCAGTTTTAAAAATGTTGTGCTACTCTCATCATAGATTTCTTCACCCTCCGACCTAACACAAGAACTAAATGAGATTTAATAACAAAATTGCTCATGTTGGGTAAAGTAGATCACTGAGTATCAAAAAGTGATGGATTTGTTTGGGATTTTTTTTTTTATCGTTAAGAAAACTGATTCGCAGCACTTCATACCCTACAGATAAGCATTTGGAAATTGAACAATCCAGCACGTACTTTCCCTAATTGATAGAATTCATTTGAAGTCTCTTGGTTACATCAATAACAATTTTAACCTTTATATATCACCTTGTGCTATGTTTAAGCACCTCATTGGTCAGTGCTGTGCTTTATTTGCCATATTTATTTCTCTTTTTCTTCAGACATGAATAAGACAATTCTACTCTTCACATTCATGAAAGGTACAGGAGCTGTCACTATCTGAAATTGGAGTTCTCTGCAGCCGCGGTCATCGTCTGGGTGTTACTAAGCAAGAACAGCAAGTTATCTCCAGAGCATTGGTAAATACAAACAAATAAAAGACACTTTATTCATATTTTATACCGCAACCATTTCCTGTTTACCCCTGCCCTCTACCTTGACATTTTTCTATTTTCTAGTCATTAATTTGTTCTTCCTTCAGTTGGCACAGATAAAACACAAGTCATAGATAAAACACGTCTTAGGTAAAAATACTAAGAAAAAAAAAAAGCCGAGATGAGATATTCAAGCGTAGAAACCAAACAGTTCCTGTCATTACTAGGTCACTGAATGATTCGAATCATGATTCGTTCATGCCATCACTGGCTCATCGACTGATTCAAATCAAATGAATTACTCAACCCACTGATTTGAATCGATTGAGTCATCAAAAGAAGAATCATTGTCCACCATTTATGCAGTGTCGACTAAGCATGGATGGTCTAGCTTAGACAGGAAGTGATAGCATCTTGGGCTTCTGTGTTTGTGAAAAAAAAAAATCCTCGCGAAATCAACAAGACAAAGCAAACTCAAAGAAAATACTTCCCTGCCATTTCTACTCTGCAATTTTTAAAAAAAAGAACCTTCTGCAGGTGGAAAGGCAGGCACCTTCAAAATTTCACTTAAATCCTTGTCATATGAGTGACAAGTCTCTTATAATATAGATTTGATGGATGCTGAGAACATTTCGCAGACTTGTCTTTTTTGTTTTATTTTTATGTCTACATCCAAGTGACAAATTCGTCTTTTTTAAAAAATTCTCATTATTGATGGTTGTTATCAGGCCTAGTATGATTTGATTCTGGGGTTCTGTAGTTGTTCTGTATGATTTTCTTTGGTTCATTCTTATTCACCGAATGTCGGAAAATGTGCACCTATTGTCAAGTCCGAGTTGACATGTACTACTACATCAATTCCCTTGACGTTCTGTTATGTTTCTTGGATTCATTTATATCCTGTTTCGAAGTTTGAAGGTCAATGAGTTGAAAGTCCTAAGGGACCAGAGTGCTCACCCTCCGACCTTCCTTCCTATGTTAATGTTGGCATCGATTTTAGTTCACCTAATAATGAATTTAATACTAGGGATCTAACATAAAGTCATTCTCAAGTCTTGTATCGAATTTTTTAAAATAATGTATGGAAAAGAAAAAAGGCTACTTACTGTCATGAGGAAAATGTGATTGCAAGAACAGAAATAGAGACACAGAAAAATTTTCCAAAAACAGGCATTGATTTTGTTGTCATATTCAACGATGTTATATATAATCGAATAAATACATAGTATCGATTCCACTTCCGGCTTATAGGAAAACTAAGATTGTGTCAAGGGCAAAGGACGATAATCATGTAATGGGGGTATAGCCTTTTTAAGAATGCAAAATTATGAAGCTATGGCCTGTCGAGAGACATCCATCTTAAAAAATATTAATAAGCATGAACGTTTGAATTAAAACAATATGTTTTTAGCAGTGTTGATCAAGGGATGAATTTAATATTTGAGTTTATGCATAATGAGGTCAAACCCATAATGGCAGACAATGTATGGATTCTGTGTCATATAAGAAAACCCCAAATTTATTTATAGTACAGAACAGCCACTCGTGGGAAACCTGGGTGGTCACTGGCTCCTGCTTCCATGTAGCGTCGAGGTCGGCGGTCGACCAAGGTACTCGCACGGCTAGTCATGCCCAACTAGTCTGTAAAGCTTAGGGTCTGGCGAGATTTCCTCCCTTGAGGCGCTACTGAGGGACTGAGAGTTGGGGTGGAGTTTGGTCGGGGGTAGGCCGGACAAAACATACGGATTAGAACCTACTTCCTTAGATCTTAAGGGGCAACTGGTACAATAGTATTAGACTTAGGATCGTCCATGTCATGGGAAAAGTGCTCTCGCAACCACATAGTCACACGGCACATCTGTGCTAGGTAGGGTAGTGTGTGCTGGAGTCCCTGTGCCACTTTTTTGTTCTTTTTATGTTTTCTAAAATTAGAATTAAGTTCACCTTGAGTGTAGCATCTTGCCCTCCCCCGGTTTTGTTGTTGTGCTGGTGGCTGAGCATGTGTCCACTACTTTTTTCATTTTATTCTTGACAACCGCTAGAGTGTACTATACTCCGTGACCTGACCTTCTTCTCCTAGTGAGTAGTTTTTTCCTCGCCCGCTTGTTGTCAGGTGTTTTGACTCGTTCAGTAAATATTAGTATGTTCCCGAACATTCGATAACACTGTGGAGAAGGATGTTTACGCCAGATTTGGCCTTGAGTGATGTAACCTGATGACGTATTGATGCGTGATTGGTTAGTTTGTGCGAGGGCAAAGGTAACGTTTATTTCGGGAACTTTCTGTGTGAGTGGTTGGGGGGGTGAGTAAGTGAGTTTCCTTTTGTGTGGCGTAGATATTTAGTTTCGCTGGTGTCTTCCTAGTAATTTATTGTTCAATATACAGTTATTAAACTTTAGTATTATTTAATCTATCGTCGGATCTCGTGTTTATTTATTTTACAGCTGTAATAGTTTCGTTTTCTAAAGGGTTGTAGTTAGATCAACTAACTCCCCCCTACTATAACGTGCTAGAACAACCTCAGCTGTTACATATTGGGGGCTCGTCCGGGATCCGACCATATTCGAGCGGACCAGATCAAAATTACTAGATTTATTTACATAGTTTATTGTAGAATATCATCGACAAGCTATCTACAACATGTCGGAGGTTATTGGAAGACTTAGCCAGGAAGCGGACGCTATGGAGCTCACTGGGCAGGAGAGACGGGACTACCTCCGTGAAGGCCTAGAAAGAGAAAGACAGCTGGAGGCTCAACGACAGGAGAAGGAGGCTGAACGACAGGCTCGGGAGAAGGAGGCTCAACGACAGGAGAAGGAGGCTGAACGACAGGCTCGGGAGAAGGAGGCTCAACGACAGGCTCGGGAGAAGGAGATGAACCACGAGCTGGAGATGGAGAGGATCCGCCAGCAACGTGGAGGCAACGACTCAGCGCAGAAGACCGACGACCACGCCAGTTCCAAGAGACCCAAGCTACCTGCATTTCAGGACAAGAAGGACGATCTGGATAGCTGGTTGCTGCGGTTTGAGAGGTTTGCCGAGACAGCTGAATGGCCCAGATCCACCTGGACGACATCACTGTCTGCCCTGCTGACCGGGAGAGCTTTGGAGTGCTTCTGCAGACTACCGATCGACGAAGCCAAGGACTACGACAAGGTCAAGGAAGCGTTACAGAAGAGGTACAACCTGTCAGAGGACGGATACAGACTCATGTTCAGACAAGGTAAGCCTGAAGATGGAGAAGATGTTGGAATGTTTTTGACCAGGATCAAGACCTATTTAGAGAGGTGGATAAAGCTGTCGAAGACGGAGGAGACCTACGAAGGAGTGAGAGATCTGTTCGTCAGAGAGCAATTCATGGATGCCTGCCCACCAGACCTTGCAACCCATGTGAGGGAGAGGAAACCAAAGACGCTACAGGACATCGCAGATTCAGCGGAGGCGTACCTGGTAGCGAGGAACCGGACGCTCAGAGGGAGCGCCAGACTGCAGAGCCGGCTAGTGCGACAGAGGCCCAACGGAGACAGAAGCCCACAGGTCTGCCATAGGTGCCAGAGGCCGGGACATAAGGCGACGGAGTGTCGTACCAAGATAAACGACAAAGGTGAGTTGAAATGTTACCTTTGTGGAAAGCCAGGCCACGTTCGGAGAATGTGTCCAGCCCAGAAGGATATGGGACAATGCAAGCCGAACAAGGCGGCGGCGGCCGTAGTTATAGCGGCGGACGAGTCGTCAAGACAAGATGTGACGACGGCTGACACCAGCATCAACGTTCAAGCGGTAATGAAGGACGGGAAGCTCCAGTTAGCGGTGCCTGTTACTTGCGGAGGATGCAGTGACGGAAGGACCGTGGAGAAACTGAAGTTACCAGTGATGAAGGGCTTGATTGGAAATCGAGCGGTAGATGTCCTAAGAGATACCGGCTGTGAAATTAATGAATTTAATGAGCAAATTGTACGGTTTTGAGAAGACTGTCATAATACTCACATCATTCCAGCCTATGGCTGACTGGATTTTTTTTTTCTTCTGGTTCCTTTTTTTTGTTCGTACCCTTTTTCTTCCTCACGTTTGTTTTGTTTTTTGTTCCTTTTTTTCTCTCCTAGTATTCCTTTTTTCCCCCAGCTTTTTTTACATGACTTTTTCTTTCTAGCTCCTTTTCTTAGCTGTTTATGATATGTTTAGCATATCCCAATTACCTCAGGTATTGAAAGGATCATTAAAAAGGCCCCACAGTGTCATATAAAACTGTACCTTTGAAGGCAAAAGTAACATATTTCATTGATTTCTTAATGAAGGTATTTCCATTCTTTTCATTGCACAGATGGTGCTTATGTCCTTTCTGAACACAGAAGATTATAACAGCGGCTGCAACTCTTGGGTCAAAAACAAAGTGTTGATGTGTGGGTGCTTTAAAAACACCACAAGAAGTTAAAATGAAAAAAATGGCTGGAATGCCTCATACAAGGGCTATGTACTTTTGACCTTGTGCATAAGAAAAGTTCCTACTGGCCACTTTGGTAAGTGGAGAGACTTGAGAATAATTTTATCTAATCTGGGAAAGATTTCTAGTTGAAACCTGGTGGGACTAATTCAGATGATTTGTTATTTTCTTGATTCAAATCTGATGTACCGATAATTAAAACAAGTGTGACACCTTTTTGTTTGAATGTAAAATTGAAGTTTATTTGGAAATTTGAAACAATACTTGCATTTTTTTCTTTCTGACACTTTGTCTTTGTTGTGGATTTATGTTATGTAAGAATTTACATATAGTCCTGAAAGTCCTAGAACCATATAGTATGAGATACAGATATCAGCTCAGTGTGTGCCCCCCCCCCCCCCCCCCAAAGGACTTCTGCATTGCATTTAGAAAGACATTAGGCATTTATCGTCTAAGCTTGAGGATATTTAATTCCATATCACTGCTTTAAAGGACAAAACAATTTCAAAACAGTGTGGGTTGTCTGTCATTTCTTAAAATGACTCCAAGGGGGGATAACAGTTCGTAAAATATATTTAATGCGATTCAAACTAAGTGCTGTCTGTTTGCACAGGTTGATGAATGGATAAAAAAAAACATTATTTGTAATAGCTTATTTCTTGTCAGTGGTTTGTGTCATGATTCAGATGTTATTAAAACTCACGCAGAGAGTGAGTTGTTTTTTTACCAGGGCCATGAAAAATTGGCTGGTGGCCTTGAACGGTCCTCGCCAAATTATAGTTGGTGAGTAAATAAATGTAAAGTTAAACGGTTAGATTCACGCTTGTGGGTTTTAATGTTCGTGATTAATAAGTAATGGAGTAGGGGTGAAACAAGGTGGGGACAGTTGACATTGTTAAGTATGACTAGACAAGTTTTTGCACGTTAACTGGCTGGTAGAATAGTGCAGACGTATTACTACAATTAAAATGGTGGGAGGTTTCGACCTATGAGATAGCTGAACTAATTGGGCCAGCGGACTAGCACGCTGGGTAGTTAGATAGTATATAACATCGTGTAACGTTCAGATTTGGTGAATACAGGCGAGCAGAAGCATCGTGTCGTGAAGTATCTCCGGTCGACCAGTACCTGAACTGTGTGCTTTGAAGACAAGAAGTCCTTGCTAACGGACTGACTGAGCTCTAGAAAGAAAGGTCTGAGTGGGCTGACCTTTGAAAGCCCACGCTGCGCTATTTTGATGTTCGCGCCTACCAGTAGGCGTGAGCAATGGTAATATATTTTATTTGTTCAAGCATAATAGAGATCGGAGATAGAGAGAGAACTACAGCCTCATAGGAAGACTAAGGAAACCCCAGCTGGCACTCGACCACGAGTGTCCTGTATCATAGATCTATTGCCATAGTATGATTGGAATAATATAGCACATTGTTGATGAATTGAATAGTGATTGTGCATAAAATATAGTCTTTTGGCAACTGTTTAAATTACCTACAAGCCGAAGAGTGCTTCTGTAGGCTTTGAACGTACTGGGCTCTCCTAACATTTAAGCCCATATGATTTATGGAGAGTTTGCCTGGCGACTGGCCAGTGGCGACTCAACTGTCACTTTAAATTGATATCTAGTTTCGTATAATATACCTATTTGCTATTGATTGCAGTACCTCCATAGTTACATGAATATCATTGGTTAAGTTATTAATTAGAGTTTTTTTGGTTTGGATATATACCCCTATTGTCTTTTGTTTTGTTATTAATATTTATGTAAACTATGGCCTGACCGGCCTGACATATATACGCTCTAGTTATTTAATACTTTTCTTGTGTGGTTGTGTCCGAGTGTGAGTTAGCTGCCTCTCGTGCAGTCGTAACATCCCCAAGACCCTAACTCTGCTCGTGACAGTTTGCATGCGATGGATTTCATGCAGTGGTGTGAAAGTCTGGCAATACATCTTCACGGTGAAATAATTATATGTCCTAGAATGTAGATAAATCTATTATGTGGCTCAGATTATTTTGATGTTGTATGTTTTGGTTAGGCTGTTGTTAGACCTTTGATTATATTTTCCGATGTTAAGCCTCCTTTTTTTGAGGCTCACTGGCTTGGGCAATTGCACCTCAGTCCTTATTATCATCTCCGTATAACAGCGTTAGAGGGTGATTATGTAAGCACCTAAAGCACCATGACTACTTGACCAAAAATTATGAAACTGTGCTGCCTCAATTTTTGATGATAGATTACATATCCAATTTGGACAAAATTTAGTTTGTAATATACTCATAAATCTTATTATAAAAGAAATGGTCTCAAGATTTCATTGTTGGTGCAAGTTTAAGTGTCAACTAATCTAACCCAGTCTCCTTTCTCCAGACAATCTTTCAGACAGTCTTTGAAAAATGCTGAACATTGTCACAAATCCCAGACTGGGAGATGTAATAAGTATGACAGGACAACAATCACGAACAAACAAGTTTAACACTTAACAGAACAACCCATCAGACTCACACATTTATTAAACATAATTATACATATAAGAGCGCAATTACATACATTATATTATTGAAATGACTGCCGTACAACGGCCTTATTCTCACACACACTCTCCCTCGGATCCACAATCCGGTAGTTACTCCTAAAGGCACTTCGGCCTCAGCCTCTCCCCTCAGGGTCTTAATAGTACATTAATAATTTACTGGCACCGCAGTCTCTCAATATCCCCTTCCTATTGTCATACACCTTAACACTCCCCTAGCACCTCAGCAGGGCAATAACACATTAGTATTTCCATAGCCATCAACATGGCAACAACATAGTATCAGTTCACTAGCCTATCAACATGGCAACAATATAGTATCTCATTCACTCTCATATCTACGTCCCTGTCCGTGGCCTGACTGCCACGACTTTATGTGCCTCCACTGTCCTGCACTGACAGCCTCACTTCTGGCCTATGTGTGGCCTCCGGCCCTATGCTGGCCTATCTCCTGTGCTCATCGAGGTGGCTCTGCGGCCCGTCCCCGACACCTACAAGAATAACATTACATTGGTATAATACCCTACCATTTCTATTCACTCCACCTCTCCTTACAATCCATGAAGCGTACACACACTAGTTCACCTTTCACTCACCACACATCTTACGGTAACACACCTCCATCGGAGTACACACTACTCACTCGCGCTACAAATCCATGAACTCACTTTCATCTATCGCTCATGGCGCACATTGCTATATCCAATATCAAGGACTTCCACATTCCTCACATATACTTATTCACATCATGGTAATAGACGAATATAATATAATACATCAATCATAATAATCAATCAACGTTCTACATACCAGTCATAACTGGAAAGACTCTTCCACTAGTCTTCTCGACAGCTCACTTTATGTCCGCCCGATAGGCTTTTATTCACAGGTCCGATCCGTAGGACCTTCTAACTTGCAGTGATAGTTATACAGCGCTTTCGCCTCCTTCAGACCCCCCCCACTACTCACAACAGCACGCTTAACTTGCTGTCTACTGTGAGTCCTTCTTACTCTACACCCGCTCTGTAGCAATCCCCTTAATTGCACTCACTCCACTCGTGACATCATCCCCCACCCCAAAAAAATTAATGCAATTAATTTCAAATCGCATCAAGATGACTGTCAACGAGTGAGCGTGAGCAATACCTACACTAAAAAAACTGACCTAGCAGTTCCCCTAGTATATAAAATACCGAAATCAGGGGAAAATATGGGGATCAATATGGCCTGCAATATGCATATATGTGTCACATCATGAATAGCTAACTAACCACAATACTTAATACAGAATCAAAACCCATTCAACCTATCAACCATTCTTCATATCATATTTATAATGTCAATATTTTAAAGTCGACTTATTCACACAGATCCTGTCAATGTTCCTGTCCTCCGATGTATAAGCTCCTGAAATCTTGCCCTAGGCTCGACTAAGGTAGTCGGCGATATGATTGCTGGTTCCTGGAATTGGTTGAATAACGAAGGTATACGGCTGCAAAGCCAATGCCCATCTAGACAAGCGTGGGCTGGACGAACGATTCTTCGACAAAAATGTCAGCGGCTTGTGGTCTGTCTGGATACAAAATTCTCGTCCCATGAGATAACGTCCTAGTTTCTGGACGGACCAGACAATGGCAAGACACTCACGCTCTATCACAGAATACTTTCTTTCTCTCTGCAATAATTTCCTACTGACATAACATACAGGATGGAGACATTCGTTCTTCTCCTGTAGAAGACAAGCGCCGACACCAGAGTCCGACGCATCCGTTCTGAGGATAAAATTAGATCGAAAATCGGGTAATATCAAAATGGGTGACGATGATAATGCTGTCACCAAATTATCAAATGATGTCTGACATTCAGACGTCCACTGGACCTTATCGGGTTGTCCCTTCTTAGTAAGGTCAGTAAGAGAAGATGACAAGGAGGAAAAATTTGGAATGAACTTTCTGTAATAATTTAAAATTCCCACTAAGCTTCTGACTTGTTTCTTTGTTTTAGGGATTTGCAACCCTACTAATTTGTCAATTTTTGTTTCTTCAGGTCTCTGAACACCTCTACCCACAATATGTCCTAAGAATACTATCTCTGGGCATGCCAAATCCATCTTTGCGGGTTTAGCCGTTAACCCAAAATGACGTAATCGTTGAAAAATTACTGTTAGTGTCTGAATATGATCAGACCATGTCGACGTATGGCATGCTATATCGTCAAAGAATGACACGACATTAGGTATGTCCTTCAACACTAATCTCATTAATCGTGCAAACGTCGCTGGCGCGTTTACCAACCCAAATGGCATGACCTTAAATTGGAATAATCCAATGGGCGTTTGGAACGCCGTGTATTGTTTAGACTCCTCAGTAAGCGGGATTTCCCAATAACCTTTCGTTAAATCAATCTTGGAAAACCACGTGGACCCGGCCAATGAAGCTATTAATTCCTCCTGGAACGGGATAGGCTCCCTATCGCCTACCGTAATAGTGTTCAATCTTCGAAAATCAATACAGAACCGCACCGATCCATCAAGTTTTTTCACGAGGACGATGGGTGATGAATACGGCGATGTTGATGGTTCTATCACATCTAACTTCAACATTGACTCAACTTCCTTTATGACTCTATCTCTCGAAGAAAACGGCAACGGATACGGTCTAAGAAATACTGGCTTATCCGAAGTCAACTTTATTTGGTGCTGAATCACCGTAGTGCGACCCGGCAAATCCGTAACAACATCCGGAAATGACGCTAATAGGGTCTCAAGTTCCCTACTCCTTGAACTGGTAAGGTCAGGGTTAATGTTAACGTCCCTGTAACCTTGTGTCGGAGTTAACTCCGGCAATTGAATTTGCAACTCTTCCTGCGCCTCGGTGTCGCTTACGTCACAGTCCAACTGGTCTACGACCCCCGTACAAGCAGTAGAGAAGAAAGTCTCCTCTGGTCTTGTCTGTGCACACAGATACTGTGGTCTCTCATAAAATCTCTGTAGCATATTAACATGGGAAACCTTACTCGCTCCATCAATGTGGATAGCGTAATCTACCTTTGAAACAACTCGCTCAATAACATAAGGGCCTTTCCATGTCATCAATAACTTATTATGGTCCGTAGGTAACAACAGCAGAACCTTGTCTCCTGGCTTAAAAATTCTCAGTTTGGACCCTCTATCTTTATAGTCTTTTGCTCTTTTCGAAGCGATACCAGATACGTTCTTTTTTTTCAGACTCTGTTCTTGTTGTACCGTGTAGTATAATCGGCGTAGTAGGTTGCATTTTTTTCCATTATAGTTTTTTTTTGTAGAAGCTTTGTCCTAGTCTGGTTCGTTGTCCTTGATGTACTTGTGGTCCTTCTACTGTATTTCTTCATTGTTGTCATTTCTATTTTCTTTTATAATTAATAGTGCTATGCATTTTATAGATATAGAATTAATTGTGTTGTAAAGGTAAATTTCTGAATTGTATTTGAGACAACTGGGTATTGTTATATCTGGTGTGATCTCAGGTCTCTGGTCGTGTCGTTAGTGATCATACCGACAGGTTGGTCGTTCGCATAATAGATACCATAACCATAAATCTGTGAAATGGCGGAACTCCAACAACTAATGAAGTTGGGTAAGGAACTTGGCCTGGAGGGAGACGAGCTACGCGGCTGGATTAAAGAACAGCAGGCGGATTTGCGCGATGAGCGTGCTAAGGATAGAGAGCGAGAAAAAGAGGCTCAGGAAAAGGAGTTAGAAGATAAGCAGCAGGAGAGAGAGGCGCGAATAAGAATAGCGGAGTTGGAAATCAAAAAGAATGCGCCAACGGAAACAGTTGAGCGGCAGGTACACAATAAAGGTGGCGTTAGGATTAAGCTCCCTACGTTCGACGACCGGAAGGACGACATAGACGCCTTCCTTTACAGGTTCGAGCTGAATGCACAATTGCAATGGGGGGAAAATAAGGAATTATGGGCCACGTACCTGGCGTCGCTATTGCAGGGGCGAGCGTTAACCTACTTTAAAGAGCTACAGCGCGAAGACGTGCAAGACTACGATAAGCTGAAGGCTTTGCTGCTTCGCCGATTTGCGCGTACCGAGGAATATTTCCGGGAGCAGTTTAGGCGAGCACGTGCAGATACCAGGGAGGACTTTGCTGCCTTCGTCGCGAGACTAACGGAGTATTTCGCGAACTGGGTAGACTTGGCGCATGTGGGCACGGATTTTGCTAAACTGAAAGACTTAATGATCCGTGACCAGCTGTACGCGTCGTGCCACAAAGATCTGGTGGCTTTCCTGAAAGAGAACGAACCCGCGACGGTGCAGGAGGCGTCTAAGTTGGCGGAGGCATACCGTACGGCACATCCGTCCAAACCAGTCGCCAGGGCGTACGTCCAAGATGCTGGGTACGTCGCCGTTGTCGAGGGGTCGCCTGCAGGACTTGGGGACAGGTCGCGTCAGCGTGGTGCCTATAGCGGGCAAGCCCAGGGGCAGCGTAGGGGCTATCACCAATCACCGGCATATGGATCCGGTAAGTTTGACCGAGCAGGAGGGCTAGGTCGCGGTAATGGCCGGGGGCGAGTTGTAACCTTTGCCGATAACCGACGGCATAGGGACTCTAGTTCCGGTCGCGATGGGTCACGGGGACCCAGGCCTAATACAGCACAGGGAGCGGAGTGTTGGACTTGCGGACGCGTGGGTCACTTTTCACGCGAGTGTAGGGCCGCGAAGTGTTGGAACTGCGGTAGAGCAGATCACATCAGCGTGAACTGCCCTGCAGGTAGGATAGCGGCGAACGTGGACAGTAGCTCCAGTCCATGTTCCCCAAATAAATTTCACCATGCGGCTGCGTGTGTTACATCGGACAACGGAGGCGGACAGTATTCTAAGTGTCCCAGTTGTGAGAAGTTATTATCTTCCGGTGTTTTACCTTGTGGGAGAAAGATCCCCGTTATAAATTCATGTCATACAGGAGGTGGTCTTAGGGTTTATCCGGGGTTTGTTGGGGACGAACCGGTCTCGGTTTTACGAGATACAGGATCTACCGTTGTGGGAGTGCATAGGGACTGCATTCGGGATTCACAGCTTACAGGTGAGACTGTCCCGTGCATCCAATTTTCGGGGGCCATTGAGAAATTACCCATGGCAAAAATAATGATAGATACACCTTTCCTTAGCGGGGAAGTCGAAGCAGTCGTTGGTTGTTTTCCAGGCGCCCAGCTCATCATTGGGAATGTATCACGGGTAGTTTCCCCTTCCGATGAGAACGTGCAAGCATGGTCGCAATCAAAAGGTATTGACTTTTGCGCCGCGGTCGAAACACGTCGACGGGTAGCTGATCAAGATAAGATTAGACCTTTGGCTACGCCAGCGGTCAACCTAGATATCACGCCGGAGCGCTTGGCGGGATTACAAAGGGAGGACCCATCATTAAACCCATGTTTTGGGGAAGCGCGAACCGAGAAAACGAGGAGATATAAGAACGGGTCATCTTCTTTTTTTGTCCAGGGGGGCATCCTGTTCCGTAGGTACGTCACAGTGGCTTCCGTTCAAAAGCAGGTCGTCGTGCCACGGTCGTTAATTGCTACAGTATTGCGTCTGGCCCATGATGTTCCATTAGCGGGTCATATGGGAAGTGCTAGAACCAAGGAGAGAGTTCTGAAAGATTTTTATTGGCCATCGATACATAGAGATGTGCGGTTATATTGTAAGACGTGCAGTGCGTGCCAAAAGACGACGCATAAGGGTCGTACACCCCAGGCCCCTCTTCAAAAGATCCCCACGGTTTCGGAACCGTTTAAAAAGGTTTCAGTACCTTGTTGATTTAAGAGAAAGACTATCTTCAGCGCGCACTATAGCAGAAGAAGCTTCGGGTATCGCTTCGAAAAGAGCAAAAGACTATAAAGATAGAGGTTCCAAACTGAGAATTTTTAAGCCAGGAGACAAGGTTCTGTTGTTGTTACCTACGGACCATAATAAGTTATTGATGACATGGAAAGGCCCTTATGTTATTGAGCGAGTTGTTTCAAAGGTAGATTACGCTATCCACATTGATGGAACGAGTAAGGTTTTCCATGTTAATATGCTACAGAGATTTTATGAGAGACCACAGTATCTGTGTGCACAGGCAAGACCAGAGGAGACTGTCTTCTCTACTGCTTGTACGGGGGTCGTAGACCAGTTGGACGGTGACGTAAGCGACACCGAGGCGCAGGAAGAGTTACAAATTCAATTGCCGGAGTTAACTGCGACACAAGGTTACAGGGACGTAAAAATTAACCCTGACCTTACCAGTTCAAGGAGTAGGGAACTTGAGACCCTGTTAGCGTTATTTCCGGATGTTGTTACGGATTTGCCGGGTCGCACTACGGTGATCCAGCACCAAATAAAGTTGACTTCGGATAAGCCAGTATTTCTTAGACCGTATCCGCTGCCTTTTTCTTCGAGAGATAGAGTCATAAAGGAAGTTGAGTCAATGTTGAAGTTAGATGTGATAGAACCATCAACATCGCCGTATTCATCACCCATCGTCCTCGTGAAAAAACTTGATGGATCGGTGCGGTTCTGTATTGATTTTCGAAGATTGAACACTATTACGGTAGGCGATAGGGAGCCTATTTCGTTTCAGGAGGAACTAATAGCTTCATTGGCCGGGTCCACGTGGTTTTCCAAGATAGATTTAACGAAAGGTTATTGGGAAATCCCGCTCACTGAGGAGTCTAAACAATACACGGCGTTCCAAACGCCCATTGGATTATTCCAATTTAAGGTCATGCCATTTGGGTTGGTGAACGCGCCAGCGACGTTTGCACGATTAATGAGATTAGTCTTGAAGGACATACCTAATGTCGTGTCATTCTTTGACGATATAGCATGCCATACGTCGACATGGTCTGATCATATTCAGACACTAACAGTAATTTTTCAACGATTACGTCATTTTGGGTTAACTGCTAAACCCGCAAAGATGGATTTGGCATGTCCAGAGATAATATTCTTAGGACATATTGTGGGTAGAGGTGTTCAGAGACCTGAAGAAACAAAAATTGACAAGTTAGTAGGGTTGCAAATCCCTAAAACAAAGAAACAAGTCAGAAGCTTAGTGGGAATTTTAAATTATTACAGAAAGTTCATTCCAAATTTTTCCTCCTTGTCATCTTCTCTTACTGACCTTACTAAGAAGGGACAACCCGATAAGGTCCAGTGGACGTCTGAATGTCAGACATCATTTGATAATTTGGTGACAGCATTATCATCGTCACCCATTTTGATATTACCCGATTTTCGATCTAATTTTATCCTCAGAACGGATGCGTCGGACTCTGGTGTCGGCGCTTGTCTTCTACAGGAGAAGAACGAATGTCTCCATCCTGTATGTTATGTCAGTAGGAAGTTATTGCAGAGAGAAAGAAAGTATTCTGTGATAGAGCGTGAGTGTCTTGCCATTGTCTGGTCCGTCCAGAAACTAGGACGTTATCTCATGGGACGAGAATTTTGTATCCAGACAGACCACAAGCCACTGACATTTTTGTCGAAGAATCGTTCGTCCAGCCCACGCTTGTCTAGATGGGCATTGGCTTTGCAGCCGTATACCTTCGTTATTCAACCAATTCCAGGAACCAGCAATCATATCGCCGACTACCTTAGTCGAGCCTAGGGGAAGATTTCAGGAGCTTATACATCGGAGGACAGGAACATTGACAGGATCTGTGTGAATGAGTCGACTTTAAAATATTGACATTATAAATATGATATGAAGAATGGTTGATAGGTTGAATGGTTTTTGATTCTGTATTAAGTATTGTGGTTAGTTAGCTATTCATGATGTGACACATATATGCATATTGCAGGCCATATTGATCCCCATATTTTCCCCTGATTTCGGTATTCTATATACTAGGGGAACTGCTAGGTCATTCTTCTAGTGTAGGTATTGCTCACGCTCACTCGTTGACAGTCATCTTGATGCGATTTGAAATTAATTGCATTAATTTTTTTGGGGTGGGGGATGATGTCACGAGTGGAGTGAGTGCAATTAAGGGGATTGCTACAGAGCGGGTGTAGAGTAAGAAGGACTCACAGTAGACAGCAAGTTAAGCGTGCTGTTGTGAGTAGTGGGGGGGGGGGGGGTCTGAAGGAGGCGAAAGCGCTGTATAACTATCACTGCAAGTTAGAAGGTCCTACGGATCGGACCTGTGAATAAAAGCCTATCGGGCGGACATAAAGTGAGCAGTCGAGAAGACTAGTGGAAGAGTCTTTCCAGTTATGACTGGTATGTAGAACGTTGATTGATTATTATGATTGATGTATTATATTATATTCGTCTATTACCATGATGTGAATAAGTATATGTGAGGAATGTGGAAGTCCTTGATATTGGATATAGCAATGTGCGCCACGAGCGATAGATGAAAGTGAGTTCATGGATTTGTAGCGCGAGTGAGTAGGGTGTACTCCGATGGAGGTGTGTTACCGTAAGATGTGTGGTGAGTGAAAGGTGAACTAGTGTGTGTACGTTTCCTGGGTTGTAAGGAGAGGTGGAGTGAATAGAAATGGTAGGGTATTATACCAATGTAATGTTATTCTTGTAGGTGTCGGGGACGGGCCGCAGAGCCACCTCGAGGAGCACAGGGGATAGGCCAGCATAGGGCCGGAGGCCACACATAGGCCAGAAGTGAGGCTGTCAGTGCAGGACAGTAGAGGCACATAAAGTCGTGGCAGTCGGGTCACGGACGGGGACGTAGATATGAGAGTGAATGAGATACTATATTGTTGCCATGTTGATAGGCTAGTGAACGGATATTATGTTGTTGCCATGTTGATGGCTATGGAAATAATAATGTGTTATTGCCCTGCTGAGGTGCTAGGGGAGTGCTAAGGTGTATGACAATAGGAAGGTGATATTGAGAGACTGCGGTGCCAGTAAATTACTAATGTGTTGTTAAGACCCTGAGGGGAGAGGCTGAGGCCGAAGTGCCTTTAGGAGTAACTACCGGATTGTGGATCCGAGGGAGAGTGTGTGTGAGAATAAGGCCGTTGTACGGCAGTTGATTTCAATAATATAATGTATGTGATTGCGCTATTATCTGTATAATTATGTTTAATAAATGTGTGAGTCTGATGAATTGTTCTGTTAAGTGTTAACTTGTTTGTTCGTGATTGTTGTCCTGTCATACTTATTACATCTCCCAGTCTGGGAATTCAGACAATCTTTCAGACAGTCTTTGAAAAATGCTGAACATGAATTATGACATGTACAGTTTTGAGAAGACTGTCATAATACTCACCATGAAAATATGCATGTATTACATTCAGATTAGTTCCAGTTACTATAGGCTCTGTTTGTGAGGTAACATTAAATAAATTAGAAATTAAGAAAATAAGACTTTCTCAATTTGAACTAATCAGTTATTCCTATTTTGCTCGCACAGGATGAAATGCATTTCCTTTTGGACCTCTACCGAACAATGGGCACATCCAGCATTATTTCATTAGTGCAATTGCAGGAGAAGGAGAGGACCTGCACAGAAGCAAGCTGTTGATCAAAGGCAAATCCTTTCTTACGGGTGGACGTGCCTGAAATTTGGAGGACAGTATGAGGGAGGCTTATAGCCTACTATTTAAGACTATGTTAGCATTTTGAAAATGTGAATACATTATGTTTCTCATTTTGAGAAAGGCGTCATGCGCTGCAATTTTTGTTCCAATTAGCTTTTTGTTAACTGCTGTTAAATGAGCTTACCGTACCATATATGTTATATAAAATTCAATCAAATACCAAAAGAAACAAAGGTATTATTTACTTGCTTTTGATGATAGCCCTGATCAAATGGATTTTTTTTTTCAGCAAAATGAGATAAATTTATCGACATTTTTTTAGAAAGTCTGTCAAACAGCTAGAGCGGCCCTCTAAATATAGATGAGTGAATTGGTAAATCTAAATCTAGGTTCTATTCAAGCTGAATTCTGCTAAATCTGCTGTAAGTCTAGATTATAGGTCAAGATCAATGTCTAGAAATATCTATGCGAGATCCTGTAGTAGACCTCACAGACTGAGTGGAATATATAGCTTCTGCCTAGACTCTAGATCTAGATCTAGAATCTGACTTCTGTCTTGATGTAGATTCTAGTGTAAAATCTTGTTTATAAGTCATTATTTTAGATGTAGATGTAGATAAATGAGGGTATTCCCCTTTTGATTTGTTAAGTTTAGTTTGAAAAAGCAGTGTGACATTTATCGCGTTATGCAAAACGAATGTTGTTATGTACGTACATCCCCCAAATTTTTTTGCGCTAGGGGTACATATTTTAAAGCCTTTTGTGACTCCAGAGCTAGGGAGCTCCTCCCGATATACTCCTAACAACAGCCTTAATTAATTATTCTTTCAGATTTTCTTTTTTTTTTTTTTTCCTCCTGTGTTTTGGTCAAAAGGGCAGGGTTATTGATTCAATTATAAGATTTAAGGTTGAGAATAAGGACTGAGTTAGGGATAGGTATAATATGTATCCACACACACCCCTGTCTCAAAACGCTTAGGTGTATACGTAGTCATAACAACAGCTTGCAAAAAAGAGGGATGATTTCATGGATTATTACCTTTGGATATATTTGCCTTTTGTGGATTTTTAAAACAATCATGTCTATGTAACTCGATCACATCGAGATATGATCTGATGCACTTATCTGTGATTTTATACAAATGGCGCATATCGTGTTTTACGGTCAAACCCTTCATTTGAATACTTGAACAGATGTGTTTTTCTCTTTGTCATAAGATGTAAACATCAGTTGTTTTCTGTATAAATACTAATCCTATGATTGCTCGAGGAAGAATATTTCTTTTAAAGAGTAAACCTGTATTTATATTAGGTAGACCAAACTGATTTTTAATTTTTATCACATCTCACCAGTTATTGTCAAATCTGATGGATCGCGAGCTTGTTTTTCTAATAATTTTGCTACCAAATTTATTATTCTGGCTTAAAGACTTTGAAAGTTATGGCATTTTCAAAAGTAAAAAAAAAAACCTCGAATTTGCTACCTTTTGCAGATTGGCAAAGATAGTGATTGATACGCCTTTCCTTAGCGGGGAAGTCGAAGCAGTCGTTGGTTTTTTTCCAGGCGCCCAGCTCATCATTGGTAATGTGTCTCAGGTAGTTTCCCCTTCCGAAGAGAATATGCAGGCATGGTCACAATCAAAAGGTATTGACTTTTGTGCCGCAGTCGAGACACGTCGACAGGTAGGTGATAGGAGTAAGATTAGACCCTTGGCAACGCCAGCGGTCAACCTGGATATCACACCAGAGCGCGTGGCGAGATTACAAAAGGAGGATCCATCATTGAGTCCATGTTTTGGGGAAGCGCGAACAGAGAAAACGAGGAAATATCCGATGTGTGGTCCGTCCAGAAATTAGGACGTTATCTCATGGGACGAGAATTCTACATCCAATGGTAATTTCTCAATGGCCTCTGAAAATTGAATGCACGGGACAGTTTCACCTGTAAGCTGCGAATCCCGAATGCAGTCTCTATGCACCCCCACAACGGTAGATCCTGTATCCCGTAAAACCGAGACCGGTTCGTCCCCAACAAACCCCGGATAAACCCTAAGACCACCTCCTGTATGACATGAATTTATAACGGGAATCTTTCTCCCACAAGGTAAAACACCAGAAGATAACAATTTCTCACAACTGGGACACTTAGAATACTGTCCGCCTCCGTTGTCCGATGTAACACACGCGGCCGCATGATGAAATTTATTGGGGGAACATGGAGTGTATGGCGAGGAATGTCTGTGATGTCAGGAAAATGCGACCGCACGCCGCATGATGCGGCCACACTTTTTGGCATTCCGCACTCTTTCCCGCACTTTTTGATGTTTCCGCATTTTTTTTTACGTTTTTTTTTTTTTTGCTTTTTTTTTTTGGCATTTTTTCTTTTTTTTTTATGGCTTCGTTTGGAGAAAAAATGGCCACTTCCAATCTTTTAGGACTTATTATCCGGGAAGTACCCGTATCCGAGTCCAAAAATTTTAAAGCATAACACGGCGTACAAAAATGCTCGAAATCGCGCCTCTTAGTTGTCGCCGGCTGGCGATCTTAAATCTCGTGCGCTGGAATGCTCACCGGGGTCAATGCGGTCAGATTCGCTCCGCGGGCAGCAATTAACGGGAGACGCTTTCATGTTAAAATTCGAGTCTTTTGATATCAAATTTGCAACAGTCCCCGTAGACCCATCCCAATATCTTGCTATGAAGACTCCAGCAACAATCTTTCCCTTACAGTCTGCGCAAATCCCAGCTTTCTACGTGCTTTTGTCTTTGTTCTACGCACGTATGTTTATTACCTATACATTGTACTATTTCGATGCCCAATCGCATATAAACTATTGTTAATTACACAAAAACGGCCGAAGAAAACAGTTTGCCGTTTTCATCTGTGTGATCAGAAATAATTTCTGATCTGTCTGCGCTAATTTCATTACCACCGCAGCTTTACTTGGAACGCTATATCCATTTATATGTGACGTGCTCACCTATTGTTGTTATGTTGGCTTAACTACTGACTTTCTTGTGATGTAATAAACTGCTTGAACATAATAATAACGTGAATCATGCACGAAATAAGCATATTTCTGCTTTGGACATTTGTGACGTGTGTTTGGAAGATAAAAAAACCCCACAAAAAAACAGACAAAAAACCATTTTTTTGTTGATTAATTGCATGCGACGTTGTTGTGTTTTTTTTTTGTCTGCTGACTAGACATCAGGGAAGGCTATATCGAGAAACATTCCAAATATATCTGTCCAGAATGTTACAAGATAGTTCAGGACGCTAAACGTGAACAAAGCACTGTTTCACTTGATTCTCAGACCCACTACCGGTATTGAAAACAGTTTAAACATTTGGAGCGAATACAACCCCAACTGTAACGAAACGGCAGAGGCAGCGAATGTCTCACGGCTGTGTCCTATTGAAGCAGTTTGCATCCCAGTCGTCCCACCTCAGCAGCCGAAAAAAAAAAAACACTGTAGACTCTCCAAGCACAAGTCTCTCTAAAACAAACATAACTGACCAAAACATACCTCACACTGAAACAACCAGCCAGGACATACCCTATATAAATGTAACTAGCATAATTTTCAGCAACACGGGCGCCGACAAAACAAAATACACCCAAGAATTGAAGCAGACAGAAGATGCATTATCTCTTAGCACATTTTCTGGGCTCACCCCGAACTCTGGCCCTCTTGCCTCCTGTTTCGATGGAATTCTCAAAACACACAGAATCTCACCACATGCTTATTATAGCAGCAGGTCATTTATTGGTAACCCCTGCCATAAGAATCTCAGCCTCTCTGAAGAGAGTGTCACTCAGGCAAAAACGCATACAGCAATGTATATTCATCATCGAGGAGGCATGTAACACTGCAAATGACATTCGACTATCTCAACAACTCTTTCAGTCAAGTTCACAGAGCCATCTCATACACTAAACCCATCCACACAGAATTACTCTCTGGATTTCAAACTCTGATAGTGATAGACAATTACAATGTGACATACCAGAAGCATGTTGAACAGCACATTGTAGAACACCACTAGATCTACATACTATACTATATAAGACAATAACATTCGGGTTCGGTTGCTGGGTGAGCAAGGCAGTGCGAGTAGCCACCAGGCTATCGCCAAACTCGAAAAAAAATAAGAGTATGTAGCATCAATGATAACTTTCGTAAACTAGAATTTATCATGAAAATCCATCTGTTGCAAGTAGCTCTGTCACTGAGCTGCACAGTCAAGCCCTGGCCTAAAGTGTGACCAAATGAAAATTCAGAGACCGACACCTCCACACAATAATGAAACAAATTGTGAGGCACTTCAAAACTGTATTTAGTGTACATAAATAAGCTGTTCCAAGTAAAAGAAATGCGCAAACATTCTTACGAGGAGACGGCAAGTGCAAGGTAAGGGCGACATAATATGCCAAGTAACAACACGTAGCTGTTTAAATTGACCTGTACGCATTATAAAAGCTGCGGCAAAAAAGCCACTTGGTGAGAAAGCTTGTACATGTGTCTATTTTATATGTTGTAAATTTGAACAGAAACCGACCGGCGGTAACCGAATTATGGATCTTTATTATGACATATCTAACAACAGTGTCAGCATTGAAATAGGGTCAACTTTAACTACCTACTACAACTAAACCAATCAATATTTAAGTATTTTTCTTTTGATATCTTACACTAACAGCATTTGCCTACTGCTGCCCACTAACAATTAATTGCTGGATCAAACGTTGTTAGCGTAATAACTCCCCGATAAAGTAAAAAAAAAAAACACGTTTTGCAACATCCATTCTACGGCACTCGCCGACTGATGAGTAACCCCGGTCACCGTCACGGCCCAACGACCGCGGGCGCCTCCAGCCTATTACCGGCGGCCAACTAAAGTATCTGGTTTTTGTACGCCGTGATAACCATTGATAACCTTCAAAAATTCATGTCAGATCAATATCCGGATACCGTAAGTAATTATTCATGAAAGCGAAAATTTCTACTACCCAAGCGAGCACACCCAACCCTACTTTCGCTTTCTTTTTGTGTTCAGAATCAGAATTTAGAATCTCTAGACTGCAACCACGGGTCCATCATCGTCATTCCATGTGTAGTGGCACTGTACTTTTAACCATTTTTGGTTTGTTTACTGTATATTTGGCAGTCTTCATTGCATTACTTATGACATTGTGATGTCGTTTGTGGCATTTTTTGCGGCATTGTTTGTCTTTTTGTTGCATTTTTTGGCATTTTTTGTGGCATCTTGTTGCATTTTTTGTCCCCAAAAATGGCATTTTTCTGACATCACAGGCGAGGATGATGTGCAAAGTTGTCCCCTCAGAATCATAAGGTTCTATCTCCACTTTTTGGCTGAACAGCGTTGCAAACTATGCTCACTACTTCTACTAGGTAGTCCAAACCGATTTTTACTTTTTATAACTAAGTTATTGTCTAATCTAATGGAGCTTGCTTTCCAAGAATTTTAATACCAAATTTAATTCTGGCTAAAGGCTTTGAAAATTAAGGCATTTTGAAAAGTCAAACACTTCGAATTTGCTACCTTTTGCAAATTGCATTATAGTCCAAATTTGACTACCCTTGAAATGACATTTATTGGGTCACCGCGTTGGAAATTTTCAGTTTCCAAGTCAAGGGGATTTACATTACGCTCAGTTTTTTTCGAAGAGTACAAATATAATACAAGTATCTCATTTTATTTTTTTTTTAGTCATCGAACTTCATCGACGTCATTTTTGTGTTTAATATTTTTTAACTGAAAAGATGGTCAACCGTGTTCCGCCATTGACTTATAGCGTTGGACAAAGGTGACGACTTCAAGCATTGGGTGGGTCTATAAGAATACGCCGAAACATGCCTCATGTCTGACTTTGGTATACACACGCTGGGGTTCATTGCGTATAATTTTGATTCTGATCTTATTAGTTTCTGCAAATTTCTCGGTCAGCAAATGATTTTTAAAGGAATCTCAGTTCAAAACACAATGAAAAACTCATTGAATTAAACGTCGTTCACCTGGCTTTCTGTGTGAATTATCTCCAAACGTGTGCTACATTGCCGCGGTGCTCTGTGACCCTTTGGGTTCAAGGGTTCAAATAGGTACACATGGCTCGGGGCAAAAACGGCAAGACTGTCTTGTTCATCAAGCAATAAAAACACACAGCTACACACATTAAACAATGCAAAGTATAGTATATTTTGCCAGAGGAAGAATTTTGAACTTTATTTTGATGTGGGATGCATGTTACATAAACACACAGCAGTAGTGGTCTTGTAATGTTGGCCTGAATTATGCCAAAATGGGATTTCGCCCATTTAGCGGGACAGTTTGGACTACCTACTTCTACATGCCTCCTCCATTGTGTATCAAAGTACCAAGCAGATTCAGTGTGTAATTTGTTACTAGCTAGAAAGAAAAAAAGTCGCACCTCTAGAAGCTATTTATTAGCACATGAAACTTCAATCATCAATTTCTCAAAACTTGATGGAAGCGAGTTAGAACTACATGTATGTCATTCCGAGGGAACGAAATGTCACGGTCAAATTTACAATTTTGGATGGCAGAAATGAGACAAACCAATAGCACATAAATACATTTTAATCCATTTTCAAGTTGAATAATTAAAACACATGCCGTATGGTCAAGTGTTCTTTCAGTGTATTAGGAAGGGGAAAGAATCTGTGAGGCACAATTGCAAAATAGGTGAAATGGCATTCCATTCTGCAGCTGTCAACTGACTTACGCCAAATTTTAGCACAACCTCAGATCTACTTGGGAGAGATATCCTTGTCTTCCTAAATATGCAATTAACTTTTCCATTCAGGCATAATGATAAACCGGTTTGCTGTACCTAGAGAAAAAGGGCATTAAAATTTCTCAACTTAACTCTTTCAGGATGTCAGTATTAGGGGCTTCGGTCAAGTCTGGACGTAATTAATTTTTTTCCCACTTTGGGGAAAAACAGCACAGTTCAGAAAAACGCTTACAGAAAAAATAAGTGTTGATAGTGAAGTAAAATGTTATTCATCAAATAATTGAATGCAGAATACAATATAAATCGGTGATACGTCCAAATGCATTTTTCACCGGTGCCGTTAAATCGGGGATACGTCCTGAAAGAGTTAAGGTTAGTTTGAAGATCCAACTGCTACTTTTACAAAATGCCCAACTTTCAGCACTGAAGCCCCCTCATCCCCCCAACACACACATACACACACTCAGTGCATCCAAGTTGACATCTTGAAAAAAATGCAGACAAATCTAGAGAGTTGTCTTTTCAAAATATTTATTACTTTAGATCAACAGCCCAGCCAGCATCCCTACATTAATCTGATGTAAGATTGGTAGGATTATCATAGGGTGGGTTCCTTACACCATACGGACGTCGGTTTGGTGTAACCAGCAATTTAGGAAGAAACCATGTCATGCCTGTGAGCAAACTTGCCGTTAATCCTATGCCTCGGATTTCCATAGCGTTACTGGCTGGGGCTAGAGTTGTTCATGCAATGAACGTAAGTGATGACTTAATAATGATTCCGAAACACACTTACATAAGGATAAAAATTGAACAGATCTTCAAATGGAGATCGGCAGGAATGCACAATTTAAATAGCCATAACAAGCAATGACAACAATCAATAGAAGTAACAACGGAAAGCACAATCAATAAAAGTAACAACAAAACTCTATCAATAAAAAGATCACTGCCACTGGTGAAAAACTTCGTTCATAACATTGCTGCACAAACCTTAATAACAAATTAGAAATATTTTTTTCTTGTGTTCTGATCATTATTTTGATAATAATACATAGAATTAACACAGTGCCCCATCCAGTTAACAACCAGGCTCTCCGCACTTTACAACATTTATAATCATTTAAACCACACACCACCACACACACATACACACACTCACGAAAAACGCAACTTGATGGATAGTCAGTGTAAAAAGACGACTCACAAAATTTTCAACCTCTCTCACAGACAGAGACAGAGAATTCCAAATCTTCAGTAAATTAATTTATTATAGATTTTAGAAGTCACAATTCACTGTTACTATACTGCTTGTAGGATCCGAGAACCTGACCACAAACATCATTTTTCAATATTTACCAAACTATATATTTACCCTGATTTAACTCATGAGACTTTTTAATGCCTACTATATTGCATCTTGTGTTTATACTGAGCGAAAGAAAAAACATCTTTGAGCTATGTCTAGATTTCAAACTGAATAGTGTTGAGAGTCCCTGTCCACACCCACAAAAGTTACTATGGGGAATGAGCTAAAGAAATCGGACAAGCTTCATATTCATATATTATCCATGTGAATTTGCATTAAATTATAGCTGGCTGTTTCTGATGATAATACTGATGAGCAAATAAAACTGTGTCCAAAGTTGAAAGCTTTTTGCCCTCTACTCATTTAATTTTTAAAAAATAAATATTATATATAAGACAGCATTCTTACAACATAGCCTACACGTAGCTCTGTGGCTTATTCAATTACCTTTGATTACATATATATTGAGGGTTTGGCAACCGGAAAGTTTTATGTTCAGAATAGTCAAATTGAGAAAAACAAGTTTGCAATTTGTAACCTTAATGAAAATTCAAATAGTCGAACTGCCATAACTTCCACACAGCCACGGAAATAGTTTTATTGGGTTATGAAATAAAATCACACACTTTGTGTCTTGGATATCAACAGGCATTTAAGAGCAAATAAAATAAAATTGGACCTTACACATTCTGGTCATAAACCCTCGAAATAATAATGGATATATTAATTTTTCATAATATATCATTTCAGTATATGTTTCAATCCACTTAACTCCAATATTGAAATTTTTAGAGCAAACTCCAATATTGAAATTTTTAGAGCAGTCACAAATTGGTGACTCAATGTTGACTGACAAAAGTTTTAAATTCTCAGAAATGGATGGAGAGATGACTATGTCTTTCTCTCTTTGCTTCATCGGATATTTTGAAAGGATGGATTAGATTGGGCCAATGGATCGAGACAGATCCCATATCATCGAGGCTTTTGTTTGGGGAACGTTGTCTAAGGATAATTCCAGGCACGCACTAGCTTATTTTGATCAGGCAACTACATGACCGACGTACTTGGATGGTGACTTGACGAATTTCAGTGATATTTTTGTCTCGTTTTTTGGACTTGTTTTGTGCATTTGTTTTTGGTCTGCTTATTTTGATGAAAGAGGAAGAACAGTCCATTTTTACACTTATCGGCATACGTACATGATATGCCATGAAAACCTTTAGTTTCAAAAAGTTTTTCAAATATTTTATTAACTTAATGATATCTGACCCTCGTTTTCAAATCAATACAAATAAAACTACCATTTTGTTGTGAATACTACTGAAAAAAACTTAGCCATCCAATAACAGTACCCAAACTTTAAAGAGGTCATTATTTATACAGACACTTCTACGTTGGATTTGCAAATGGATGAATGTTTGCTTAGCCTCTGACTGTTGGTGTGTGAGACCTTGCACACATTCTAATGAAATCAATATGGACTAATTACAGGTCTTGACTAAGCATGCATCACAAATCCAGCAAGTAAAATAACCACTGAACGAAGTAAAAATGACATAAATAACACGAGATTTTCGGAAGGAGATCGTCAAATATAGTAATAGTTCGTCCATCAGGTATGATGATGACCTTAACAACACCAGAGGAATAAAGAACAGAAATTGTTGAGAATTTCAACTCATGGACAATAAAGAGAACTAAAGGACACAGAGGACAGAATGGAAAGACTGTTCTTTCATGACTTATGGCTTCTCATGTGACTGATAAGTCCTATTTTTGCCCTGCAGACCCTTCCGCATAAATGACAAGAGTGCTCCGTTGGTTCAGTACCACTGGGCCTTTTCTTGCGCCGTTCTCTTTTCTTGATAGCCTGCTGGAGTCTGTCAGCTTCCCATGCTTTGCTGCCTCTGGTAAGGGCCGCCCTCCAATTTGCACGATCAAGCGAGAGCTTTTCCCACTCACTCACATCAATGGCAAAGGCCTTCAGTGATTGCTTGAGAGTGTCTTTGTAACGTCTCTTTGGGGCCCCAACATTCCTCGTTCCATTGGAGAGCTCAGAGAAGAAGATTTGCTTAGGGAGTCTGGAGTCGGGCATTCTGACAACATGTCCTGCCCAACGTAGCTGAATTTTTTTCAGGTGGCAGAAGATGCTCAATTCCTTGGCACGATTGAGGACCTCAGTGTCTGGAATTTTATCCTGCCATTTGATCCTTAGGATCTTTCTAAGGCAGGCCAGATGAAAGTGATTTAGCTTTCTGGCATGCGATTGGTACACTGTCCAGGTTTCAGCCCCATAGAGTAGGGTGGGAAGGACCACAGCATTGTATGTCACAAATCCCAGACTGGGAGATGTAATAAGTTATGACAGGACAACAATCACGAACGAACAAGTTTAACACTTAACAGAACAACCCATCAGACTCACACATTTATTAAACATAATTATACAGATAATAGCGCAATTACATACATTATATTATTGAATTTAACTGCCGTACAACGGCCTTATTCCCACATGCACTCTTCCTCGGATCCACAACCCGGTAGTTACTTCCTAAAGACACTTCGGCCTCAGCCTCTCCCCTCAGGGTCTTAATAGCACATTAATAATTCACTGGCACCGCAGTCTCTCAATATCACCTTCCTATTGCCATAACACCTTTGCAGTCCACTCGCACCTCAGCAGGGCAATAGCACATTATCATTTCAATAGCCCATCAACATGGCAATAGTACATTATCATTTCAATAGCCCATCAACGTGGCAATAGTACATTATCATTTCAATAGCCCATCAACATGGCAATAGTACATTATCATTTCAATAGCCCATCAACGTGGCAATAGTACATTATCATTTCAATTAGCACATTCACGCTCATATCTACGTCCCTGTCCGTGGCCAGACTGCCACGACTTTATGTGCCTCTACTGTCCTGCACCGACAGCCTCACTCTTGGCCTATGTGTGGCCTCCGGCCCTATGCTGGCCTATCCCCTGTGCTCACCGAGGTGGCTCTTCGGCCCGTCCCCGACACCTACAAGAATAACATTACATTGGTATAATACCGTACCATTTCTATTCACTCCACCTCTCCTTACAACCCATGAAGCGTACACACAATAGTTCACATTTCACTCACCAAACATCTTACGGTAACACACCTCCATCGTAGTACACAATACTCACTCGTGCTACAAATCCATGAACTCAACTTTCATCTATCGCTCATGGCGCACATTGCTATATCCAATATCAAGGACTTCCACATTCCTCACATATACTTATTTACATCATGGTAATAGACGAATATAATACATCAATCATAATTATCAATCATCGTTTCACCTACCAGTCATCACTGGAAAAAACTCTCTCACTAGTCTTCCGACTGCTCCCCTTATGTTCGCCCACTGGGCTTTCTCTTGCGTCCGCTCGTTAGGACGTTCTAACTTGCAGTGATAGTAATACAGCGCTCTCGCCTCCTTCAGACCCCTACCACTCATAACATGCACGCTTTCCCTTACTTGTCTACGTGCGTTAATTTTACTGTCCTCCTTTCCCCCCGTAATTATTAACTATCGCTCACTCCACTCGTGACATTGTACACTTTCAGCTTAGTGTCTGTGCGAATGCCGGCAACATCCCACACTCTCTTTCGAAGCCTGCCAAATGCAGAGCTGGCTTTGCTGATTCTTGAGAGAATTTCAGTATCAACACGAGCCGCGGAAGACAGTGTACTGCCAAGATAGGTGAAGTTCTCCGACACCTTCAGAAGACTGTCATGGACTTTGATATTTGGGGTCACAGGATACTTGTCTTCTGGAGTAGGCTGATGGAGCACTTCCGTCTTCTTTGTGCTTATTGTGAGGCCAAAGTTGTCACAGGCACTAGAGAACTTATCAACACAGTTTTGCATGCTATCCTCATCGTGTGCCAGAAGTGCACAATCATCAGCAAATAGTAGGTCACAGACTTGAGTACTTTTGGTTTTGGTTTTTGCCTGAAGTCTCCTGAGGTTGAATAGACTGCCATCAGTTCGGTACTTGATGCTTACCCCTTGAGGAGGAGAGCTAAAGGCTTCTTGTAGCATTGCAGAGAACATGATGCTGAACAGAGTTGGGGCTAAGACACAACCCTGTTTTACCCCATTTGTGACAGCAAAGGGCTCTGAAACACTGCCGTTGCTTTTGACTGCAGCTTGCATGCCATCATGAAACTGGCGCACTATTGTGATGAATTCGGGTGGACACCCAAACTTCGCCAAGATTTTCCAGAGGCCTTCACGACACACTGCGTCAAATATACAAATATACAAAACCCTTTACATTCTGATGGCTTTGGGAAATAGTGTCAAGATCACATCAAGAATCTTGTGCCATTTTGATTTTTGTTTGAGCAAGAGTTGTGGGGTTTTCAAATTTATGCCCATTGTTTATAAAATCTTTTCTCAAAAAGATGCTGTGGAGAATTTTACCTTGCTAAATCCAGTCTCATAATTGATCCACGGTGGAAGTAATTGGTGATGGAATTTCCTGCTGTCTATAGCTTCCTTGATGTTCTGTCCAAACCACAGCACATGTGCTATCACCTTTGTGAGAGGATGAACGACTTTCTATTTTTAATGTGCTTTCATGGTAACTCTGGTGCGTGAGTGAGGGACGGCCACTCATAGTAGTTTATGGACACTTGGCCGAGTACCATTAATTGGATTATTTCCCTTGTAATACTAGCGCGGGACCCGTTATTCACACCACGGTGAAAAGCGCGCATTTTGATTGGTCAGTTGGAAATGTTGACCACCGGGCTTCCAACTCTTATATCATGGCTTTAAGTTTCTTACAACTCGCTCCTTCGTTGTTATCCACCGACAGAAAGACGGGAACCCGAATTCATTTTTGAGAGTAGACAATACCCTATCGGTACAAAATAGGTACTCATGATAATGTTTGTTATCAATGGAGATACGTCGTATTAATGGACGAAAGTATCCCGCACAAAGTTGTCGAATGTTGTTAGTCCTGACACTTTGAAAATTTACATTAAAACTATTACTGGGTTTCTGGTATAAGTAGTCAGTTAGAATTTTAGCAGCAAGTTTCTACTTTATAATGGTACCAATTTTGTTGTACTTTGATGCACATATCCCATTGAAATAATTAATAAGAGGGTCTCGGATTTAAAGTAAACCACGAGTTAGGCGCATGTTATCCCCGATAAATCCAACCTGGGTCAAATTTATTCAATTATTGCTGGAGGGGTCGTTAGAGTAATTTCTGCAGTTTACTGGGATACCTAATTGACTTTTGTGTGCACCCTTTTAACCGTACTGTAAATTCGATTGTGTTAGGACCCTAACCGGTTATGTTGTTCGGCTGGACTCAATGTCCGAGCCTTTCACTTGTGCAACACGGGCTACGTAATAGCTCTCCCGGACGTCCGCGCGGGCTCATAAATAAGATGCGAGTTCGAGTGGTCAACACACTCCATCATAGACGCAGAGACAAGAGCCGACAGCACAGTGAACCCAGCCCAGCAACCCGGGCCCGTAGCAGCTCAGAGGCTTGCCGACGCTTGCCATCGCCACCCCGCCCCATAAGGCATGTAGCGGTAGCGCAGGACCCGGAGAGACTTTGGGTAAGTTGGAGACTATTATATTAGAAGTGACTTTAATTTGCGCACCCCCCCCCCCTTTCTTGGATGCCGCGTAGAGAATGCTGATCTACAGAGACCATTATGAGTCCGGCTCAACGGTAATTGCCATTGTCATTATTCGTGTAAGATGCGCTTTGCAGTACAGTGTCTTGATATTGTGACTTTATTGTCAAAGTTAACGTTTGCGGTGCTAGATGATAATGATGGCTTGCTAACCAAGCTATCACGATTTGCTTGTGTGCATATATGTAGTGTATGTGTAGCATTGCCTTGTTGTGGTAGGCAGTGAGGATTTCATGACATGTTGATGTGGATGGCTTATGTTATAGCGAGCGGCACTATACACTTGATTGTATTACGGGTATTGGTGTACCTTGCCAGTACCACTATGCTATAGAGAGCAGTGTGATTGTGATTGTGTGTTTAATGTTTAAGATGTGTAATTAATTACATGTAGGCCTATTGGAGATGTATAATATTAGTTGGGCCTCACATGTGTGAGCCCCAGGATTGTCCTATGTGCGGCGGTGGATGAACAATGTTTTAGTGAGTCTACACATGT
This sequence comes from Onchidella celtica, assembly GCA_963931925.1. NCBI lineage: Eukaryota > Metazoa > Mollusca > Gastropoda > Systellommatophora > Onchidiidae > Onchidella > Onchidella celtica. The sequence goes on along the minus strand of OZ007581.1, from coordinate 29,668,275 downwards.
TGCAATGAGTCTCGCCGACATATATATATATCATGTGCATGTATTATAGTTATCCAGATGTATTATGCTTCTATGAGTTTCGTAAGTGTGTGAGGGACAGTTTCATTTTAAGGAGTGTACACATTACTTTATGTATCTAGTGGTGTGTCATACACATGTTAGCCTGGCGGCATAGCTCCGCGGCTAAGGTCAAAGGGCATGACCCTTCAGTATCGATTGGGAAGGGAGGTAACCAATACAATAGCCCTGGGGCGGGTTAGTACTAATAATGGGAGTGGGCCTATGAGGATGGCCTGCATTGGGATGCAGCGTCTGTGTTATGGACGGTCAGTGGGCCATGTTGGCCACTGCGTTATTAAATGGAATGGCCACTCTGGATGTGTTGTACACCGGCTCAGTGGAGCGAAACTATTGTGTTCTTGCCCCTTCATTTGTTATGTCCTTCATACTTTGATTAGTACATTAGTTTGTGTTGCCAGTGTACTAGGAAACTCCTTGTGTATATGATATAGCCACTTGTAGTTGTTATTCATTAACCTTAGCGCTATTTTATTCCATGCATACATATGCAGTTGGTTATTGCTTAAATTCTATATTATATTGTTGTTGTTTGATTTAATACTTAATACTATTACTATGTATGTCCACCATTGATTGCCTGATTAATGTTGTCATTATATCCTAATCATATTTTTGTCTTTTTCTCTTGTTCCAGCTTATGGCTTGTTGGGCTTCTTTTCTGGGTTTCTTTTCTTTTTCTTGGTTTCTCTTCTTTTTCTGGGTTTCTTTTCCTTTTTCTTGGTAGGGTTTTTCCTATGCCTTTTTGGTAGTGATACCTTTGTTAGGCTTTTTGAATAAATAAGATTGCCCGCAGAACCCTGTGTTTGTTAATCCTGTGTATCCTTAAGGGAGTTACTATTGAACCCACGCAGTAACCACATTAGCCACTCGTAGTTCATCCAACATTTTCTGGTGTCAGAAGTGGGCCAGCAACCCGGGCCCGTAGCAGCTCAGAGGCTTGCCGACGCTTGCCATCGCCACCCCGCCCCATAAGGCATGTAGCGGTAGCGCAGGACCCGGAGAGACTTTGGGTAAGTTGGAGACTATTATATTAGAAGTGACTTTAATTTGCGCACCCCCCCCCCCCTTTCTTGGATGCCGCGTAGAGAATGCTGATCTACAGAGACCATTATGAGTCCGGCTCAACGGTAATTGCCATTGTCATTATTCGTGTAAGATGCGCTTTGCAGTACAGTGTCTTGATATTGTGACTTTATTGTCAAAGTTAACGTTTGCGGTGCTAGATGATAATGATGGCTCGCTAACCAAGCTATCACGATTTGCTTGTGTGCCTATATATAGTGTATGTGTAGCATTGCCTTGTTGTGGTAGGCAGTGAGGATTTCCTGACATGATGTGGATGACTTATGTTATAGCGAGCGGCACTAAATTTGTGTACCTTGCCAGTACCACTATGCTATAGAGAGCAGTGTGATTGTGTGCTTAATGTTTAAGATGTGTAATTATTACATGTAGGCCTATTGGAGATGTATAATATTAGTTGGGCCTCACAAGGGTGAGCCCCAGGATTGTTCTATGTGCGGCGGTGGATGAACAATGTTTCAGTGAGTCTACACATGTTGCAATGAGTCTCGCCGACATATATATATATATATCATGTGCATGTATTATAGTTATCCAGATGTATTATGCTTCTATGAGTTTCGTAAGTGTGTGAAGGACAGTTTCATTTTTAGGAACGTACACATTACTTTATGTATCTAGTGGTGTGTCATATGCATGTTAGCCTGGCGGCATAGCTCCGCGGCTAAGGTCAAAGGGCATGACCCTTCAGTATCGATTGGGAAGGGAAGTAACCAATACAATAGCCCTGGGGCGGGTTAGTACTAATAATGGGAGTGGGCAGAACGCCTCGGAGTGGGCCTATGAGGATGGCCTGCATTGGGATGCAGCGTCTGTGTTATGGACGGTCAGTGGGCCATGTTGGCCACTGCGTTATTAAATGGAATGGCCACTCTGGATGTGTTGTACACCGGCTCAGTGGAGCGAAACTATTGTGTTCTTGCCCCTTCATTTGTTATGTCCTTCATACTTTGATTAGTACATTAATTAGTTTATGTTGCCAGTGTACTAGGAAACTCCTTGTGTATATGATATAGCCACTTGTAGTTGTTATTCATTAACCTTAGCGCTATTTTATTCCATGCATACATATCCAGTTGGTTATTGCTTAAATTCTATATTATGTTGTTGTTGCTTGATTTAATACTTAATACTATTAATATGTATGTCCACCATTGATTGCCTGATTAATGTTGTCATTATATCCTAATCATGTTTTTGTCTTTTTCTCTTGTTCCAGCTTATGGCTGGTTGGGCTTTTTTTGTTTGGTAGTGATACCGTTGCTAGGCTTTTTGAATAAATAAGATTGCCAGCAGAACCCTGTGTTTGTTAATCCTGTGTATCCCCAAGGGAGTTACTATTGAACCCACGCAGTAACCACATTACCCACTCGTAGTTCATCCAACACCTTATTCAAAAGAAAAGAAAAAAGAAAGGTCAAATTTCACTCAAAATTTCATTTGTCGCTTACGGGGCAAGAGGGGTATCCCAGAGGCTATAATAATAAAATGAATTTGGGTCGAGATATCAAAAATGGGATTATTCCATTTTTCGGTAGTTTGACATCTTATCTAAGCAATAAAATAGTTTTCTTGGCTTAATTCTACTCATAAATGCGTTTTAAAGATGTTATTGTGAGGTTTGTTTTCGACAATGGAGTCTTTTTTACTTGTTTTCTCAAATTCACAATTTTCAGAATTCTTGGGTCACTGGGACAGCTGTAAAAATGTGGGTTTTGAAGATAGAAAGCTCTACTTTGAAGGGAATGTAGATTAAATGTATATGTTGAAAGTGACCACAGGATATTTTGATGCATCAATTATTAAGCAAAGTGATGGGGTGTTTCAAACATCGAAGGAATTACTTTATCTGCAGTGTTAAATAAGCTACAAGTTTTATTAATTAAGCACTTTGAAACCTTTCGTTACAAGGTGAAGTCCATGAAGATCTATGACTACGTATTGTACAGGGTGAGAAGGTAAATATTCCAGTGACTGATTGTTTGACTGCCAGTCTGTCCATGGTAATACATGTAGGCTACAGTGTAAACCGTGTGATAATGTTACCGTACAATAAATAAGTAAATCATTAAGTAAACAAATAGATAGATAAATCAAATCAATAATGATCGTGGAGGACGGTGGCTTCTAATAAGTAGGCCTGTCATAAATGTTTAAATTTGGTTACTTGATCTTTTTCTTTCTCACCCTCCCCTCTCTCTCTCTCTCTCTCTCTCTCTCTCTCTCTCTCTCTCTCTCTCTCGCCCTCTCTCTCTCTCTTTCTCCCGTCTATCTGTATCTCCACTTTAAATATTTTCACACAGAATGCTGAACTGTTGACTATGGCGGATTTCATCCTCGGCCTCCCCCTTTCCGCATATAAACCCCTCAATACTTTTCAAACGTAGTTCAGATTGTTTCGTTAGTTTTGGTGTCGATGCAACTAATAGTTTCAAAATGCTGTGTTGATAATGGTCTGAAACGAAAGTGACGCAGGCACTGTGTCGAACCTTCCATATGACTGAAATGGCACTAATAGGCCTACTGATGACAGGTGTTGGATTTAGAGACAAGATAGGCACTGTACTTGACTCTGCCGATGTATAACTTTATGCTTGTATACAGTGTTTCTCCAGGTGATTATTATTATTATTATTATTTTCAAATTGAAGCATGAATATATAATATACAAATTAGTGTCGGAGCCTTTGACTGTAAAATACATGAATTACTAATAAAAGAAAAGTCTAAGCAAGGTGTTATTTATTGTTCCAGTATCCATTCCATTTTAATTATTCACTCCGCAGTGTTCGAGTTGTGACTGAGATCAGGCAGTTAAATGGGGTTAGCACATTCACTATAAATCATGCAACGCTAGAAGGATCTAGAGTCCAGGACTAAGCAGAAAGATGACAGTGAGGGTTGTTTGTTAGAAGGGATAGGCATAATTTGTGACTCATTAAACAAAAACTGGGGCTGGGAAGAGGGAAGATCAAACTTTAAAAAGAAAGAGAAGAAAAAAACCCTAACACCTTTAAAATCATCTGAGTTGTTCTGCTAAGCTCTTTTCACTAGGTGTAAAAGAATATGCGGACATCTTATTGATATGATTTATTGCGATCTGGGTGAGAAAGATGCTTTGGATATTTTTGAAGGCTATATTAATCAGCAAATACACATATAGTATTATGCTATAATATTTACAACATAATATTATATTGCTAAAATATTCTGTTCCTGGACAAGAACATTTTACCAGTAAGCTGGATTGGAGTTTAAGCATTAATTATTTTAATTTTGGACAAAGTAGGCATTGCTGTTCGATCTTTTCTAAATCTAGATCTAGCAGCTATAGATCTTCTGCATTTCTTCCAAGACGGGCAGCAGCATGGCACATGGACAGTGTTTTTAAAAACAAATGTTCGTTATGTAAGCAAGGAATCTTGATGTTAAATTATGCAGCAATTATGCATAGTTAATTATTCTCGTTGCTGGAAATCTGTAATCTCATTAGTGCGTCCACCAAACTTTTACAAAAAGAGTGAGAGACAAAAAGAGTTTTTAATCAGAAACTAATTTCTGTGGACCATTTTACCCATCGTTGCGAAGAATTTGCCACTTAGATGAATCAGAGTTTAAATTGACACCTAATCTCAGGAAAAATAGTACAACGTAAACTAATTGGTGAAACAAAGTGAGAGTTGGGTAGTGATTCCTCCTTTCTGCCGTTTTTTTTTTTTGCTAAGGGCAGCCAATGCCAGAGCCTGGAAGAGGCAATTTAACGAAAAAAAATAATTAATAAAGATTGTAAAATTATTACATAATGTATTATTTTTCAGTACGTTTGCCTTGGCCAGCTGTTAATAAGCTTACCCTTCAGTCTATGTACTATATATTATTATTATTGCATAGAAATGATGTTCCAACGCAGGAACGAAGGAATCCTATTTAGGATTGACATGTTGGATTGATGTAGGAAAAGTGACAAGATCCCTATGTATAGGATTTAAGTCAGAAAAAGTAGTATTCTGATCAGATTGCCAACATCAGAACGATGTCATTCCTAGGTGAAAACTTGATGTCAGTCCTGCGCAGAATTCCTACATCAGATTGGTTTAGAAAATATGACATCATTCCTTTGAATGATTTAAGTCAGACCAAAGCAGTAGGCTATTTTGATCATATTGCCAACATCGGAACATTGTAATACCTATGGCAAATTTGATGTCCATCCTACATAGAATTTCTACATCATATTGATGTAGAAAAAAATGATGTCATTTCTAAGTCAGATTTAAGACGGAATAAAGTTTGAGTCTGATCGGATTGCTACAACAGAACAATGTCATTCCTAGGGGCAAATTTGATGTCAATCTCATGTAGAATTCCTACATTGGTCAGAACAAAGTTGTAATATGATCAGATTGTCAACATTGGAACACTGTCATTCCTAGGTGCAAACTTGATGACAATCCTATGTAGAATTCCTACATCATATTGATGTTGAAAAAATTATGTCATCCCTATTCAGATTTAAGTCAGAATAAAGTCATATTTTGATAGGAATGCCAACATCGTAACAATATCATTCTATGTGCACACCTGATGTCAGTCCTACATAGCACATAGGATTGATGTAGAGAAAATGACATCATTCCTATCTCGGATTTAAGTCACAGCAAAGTAGTATTTGATCAGATTGCAAACAACGGAATGATGCCATTCCTGCAAACTTGATATGAATTCCTACATCAGATTCATGCAGTAAAAATGACATCTTTCCTATGTCATATTTAAGTTGGAGCAAAGTCGTATTCTGATCGTACTGCCAACTGCGGAACGATGCCATTCCAACATGCAAACTTGATGTCACTCCTAACATGGAATTCCTACATCAGATTGATATAGAAAAAACATGACATCATACCTATTTAGGATATAAGTTGGAATAAAGTACTATTCTGATCAGATTGCCAACGCCAGAACAATGCCATTCCTACTTACATACTTGTTGTCAATCCTATGTAGAATTCCTACATCAGATTGATGTAGAAAAAATGGCGTCATTCGTATATTGGATTAAGACAGAACAAAGTCCTATTTTGATTGATGTTTGACATACCATTCCAACTAGCCAAGAGGTGTGATCAGTGAAACAGAGGTCTTACAAGTGTAGGTGCCAGACAGAGAAAGTTGCTTATTAAGGCCTGTTTACTCTCCAATTTACCCCTTCAAAACATGACCAAAACAAACGATGCGCATCGTTTCTCATTCAGAAAATGGACCAGTGTAAACAAACAACAATTCGAAGGGGGAAATCGGAAAACAAAAGATGGAGAGCCAGGAGAGTTCTTCCCACACAGTCCCCCATTCCTTTTTTCTATTCCTAAAACCTGCCAGTGTAAACAGGCCTTAAGCTTCATGCCGTTTGTTATTTTAGATGACTTAGAGTCAGTGAATGCATTTCAGCGCACGAATGCAGTCATATAGATAAAAGAACATCCTCTTGGTGCCACCTACAAGCCCTGCAGAAAGCCAGTCACATACAAAAGTTCCTGGTCATTTGACGCTCGCCACATCAACAAACTACAAAGTCACGTGCCACTGTATGTATGTATATCTCATGGGTAAGTCATTTGTCGCGGAATGACTTAAGTTTATGATTTTTTTTTTCTTCCATTCATCGTGTACGAGATGTGTTGGTCTTTTTTGTCAACAAACATGGTGACTGATGAACTGCCAACAGAATGTGTGGGTGAAGAAAGTCTGGAAGAACAAGAGACAGATCTCAGTACAATGTTGACCTGTCCTATCAAGAAAGATAATTTTGGTTTATAATCTAAAAGAGCCAAGATACAGGGGGGGGGGGTACAGATGGAAAAACATTACATTGAACGAGGTCATCTATTTCTTTGTTGATTATACATTGATATAACCAACGGACGAAAAGTACTGTGGCACTGTCTGCCATGTTCTTCACCCTTTTAGCAAGTTGGATATAGCATGCGACCTTTTCTGTGTGACACTTTTGAAGTCATATGGTGTGTGACTTTTGTCATAAAGCTTCTTCTTCTTTCATTTACCAAGATCTAAATCTGCAGATTTGTTCTTTTAAGAAAATCTACGGTTTTCTGCAGTTCTGGCAGAGCACCATAGAGTTTGATATTCAGGTCATAAAGCTAATCACGTATGGCAAGTGACATGTGTCACAAAAACTAAAAAATGTGACACCTATCTAAGTCAGCAATATTCACCACAAACCAAGAGAGATTTAGAAAACAGGAAAAAAAAAAGTAAAGGCAAATCACTGATTCACTTTATTGTATACTGTCATTTGTCATTAAGCTTCTTCTTCTTCTTTCGTTCACCAAGGAGCCAAATAACTCCCTTTGAAAACTACTGGCTTTACACCTTTTGTCTGAAAACAAATTGTGGAATTGTCCATGCGCTTATACTGGACGGGGTTATAAATGTGTTTCACAACAGCGCTGCGCATGTCAGTTGGTATTAGTGTCAAGTCTAAATTCCTCCAAATACTATATTTTCAGTTATCAACCCTATTCTCAAGAAGTAGCCCAACGGGCGACATCAGATGTAAGGGAAATAATCAAAATTTTAAGACGTTTGAATAATTATGATGGGTTATGTCCCCTACACGACAGCTGCCTTGCCTTTATCGTTCAATTGGTGACTCTTTATCAATTTTCCATTTTACTATTTCGTCTGTTCTAATATGTTACCGAAGTCTGTATTGACTTTTTTGCATTTTTTTTTCTTCCCATTGACTTTTCAGATTACAGAAACCAGCATTTCCATAGACTCATTCTTTTTTTTGCAAATTTCATCTGTTTGTTAGCTTTTAGAGTTTGATATTCGTAGCACGGTAATGAGCCAATAGTTTTGATGTGAAACAATTTGAATCCACACAGGTGAAAGATACTTATTTTTGTGAGTTGCATGCTGTAGAGCCTTTATTTTGATGATAATTGTAGTAACTTTGACATCACTATTTTTGCCTTCGTATAATGCTTTCCTTGGCACTAAATCAAATGATTGTCAACACAGCAAATGTGATTTCTTAATTATAATAGTACCAGGACACAAAAGGTTCATAATGATTACTTAATCAAGTGCCTTTGCCTTCATATATTAAATGGCCTTTCATTTTTTCAGCTGTCAGTAAAGATTTGTTTCATCAGGGGGTCTGTGGTAAGATACGTCCAGTTACAGACAGACTAATGCTACACACAATTATTACAAGCTGCAACAAGGAAAGAAGCAGCCCAGAATAAACAGAGATAGAATGTTCGTGCATGGATGATGAAGGTGGGTGATGATTTATGTATGGATAAGGATGGTTGATGTGTGTTTTGGAAAGACGGAGAATAATAGTGATTTTGTGCATTGCTTGCTCCAGATGAGTGAGTAAATATTGAGAGTGCATTATCTTAAGTTTGCTGATGAATGTTTGCGAATATGGCTTGGAAGAAAGTAAGAGGGGTGAGCAAGGTTTTATTCATTAACACTTTCCATGCTTCAGATTTCATGGACTTTTTTTTACCCCTGAATGCTTCTGCGTCCGTCATGAACTTTGCAAACTCATGAAAAAATTGGAAAGAATACAAAAGTAGGCTATAAGAAAGGCAAGAAGTGATCCTGATCATTTATTCACATAACTCAACTCTAGAACAGAAGATTTCTGAAGGAGTATGATGCTAAGAGCCATTGTTCTTTCTCATATTAAATGTTACAGTGAACAGTAAAGACACTAATGCTCCAATTTTATAACAGTGACACGGACAGTGTTCAGGATTGGAAGTCATTTTTGCTGTTGTTGTTTCATTTTGTGAAAGATTTCGATGATGTCTAGAAAAGCTTATGAAGAGATACAACATGTACTTGAAAGGTGAAAGATTTCAGTGGTTTGAATTTGTGGCCCAGAAAGACTGTAGCAAGTGAATACCTGAGAGATTTATTGTTATTTTAGTTAATGTATTACTTTTGTAATGGCACAGTTCAGTCTGAAACAAGGAACTTTATTGATCATTTAGTTGGAGATGCATGGTTTTGGTTATTGATTGACTTACATTGGATGTTTGATGCTTTTACCCTACATGAAACTGAATCTTGTCTTATCAGAGATTAGTCTTTAAAAAATCATTGTAATTTGCCTGAACGGTGATCTGTGTTTGCATTTTTTTTTTTTTGGTACTTTTATAGTTGGTTACTGTGAAAAATGTTAAAATTTCCAAGATAAGCTTTCCAAAGAATATTTAAATTTGGAATAAATTTTGTAGCCGTTGATTTGTCAGGAAACATTAAAGTGAACATGTATGAGACAAGTAGCATAGTAGATATGCCATAGGATTTAAATAAGACTATATGTACATGCATGTGATGGATGCTTTATCTCCATCTTCAGTGTTCATGTATTATTTCTTGCTTGTTGAAATAAATATTTTGTACACTTCAGAATGGATTAATGTTTTGATTCGTTAGTTCTGTAGGAAAGCTGTGGACTTGTGGTCATTTTGCTTTTAGTATTAAACTAAAGTCATCCACTATCAGAGGCAATGAAATACAATCAAACACCATGAGAATAATTATTCCAAAAAAAAAAAAAAACACAGCCAACTGCAGCTAACCATAATAATGTGTATGCAGTATGAATACAGGATTTTAAAATAATGCACATAAATGATTTGTTCCTTTCCACAACAACGTTTCCCTTTCTTTTCAACCACTTCATTTCGCTCTCTCTCCCCTATTCCATCCCATTACTATCGTCTTATGCTTCATTTTTTATAACATATTAGTACTTTAATGCTTGGAGCTTTGTTGATCATTTTCCCGTTCAAGATGAAATACACATATTTTAGTGTTTCGCACAATTTAGTTTTGTAGAAATATTATCAACAATGCAGTCTTGTTATATAGAGCGCAAAGATCCACCCTCAAAATCAGGTTGCAGTCTACAAAAAAAAAATGTGAATTTCACACACATTCAGTAAATTAAAAACCACGTGGAAATTATGTACACATTTTTCTTTCCTCTACCTTCCCCTAATCAGATCTCAGCTCTTACAAATTAAAGGGATTAGAATTAAAAGAGGCCTATAAGGTGCCATTTTGACTGGTTTTGGGAAAAATGCAAAGAACCAATCGAATTTAATATTTTAATGATTTACTAGAAGAATTGATGTCAGTATTGCAAAAGTTAATTAAACTCGATTGGTTAATATTGAAATTCTGTTTTTTTTTTTTTTGCTTTCCTCCAAAAAACAGTCAAATGGCACTTAGATTTCCTGTAATTCTCATACGCTCTTGATCAACTCTATACAATCGAACAGCAATTCTTTATCAAATTCCTCTCGTAGAGTTGATGTCAAACTTGCTAACAGGAGGGACACCAATCTTACATATAGATCTGCTGGTTACGTCATCGCACCGACGTCAGTGCGATGTAGGGAATCCCCCTACATTAATCTTACAACCCTACGTAAATCCTGTACAAATCTACACCGCATTATTGTGGGGGGGGGGGGGGGGGTGGTCAGCTGGGTAAATTCTCAACCTAAAATATAACTGAGTTTTACGACACGGACACCAAACTGAATAATTACTCTAGATCTGTTTTGTTTGTTTCTTTCTTTGTTTTTACAATTTGTCAAGCAAACCATGATCTGTGGCCGTATGCATAATCAATGCGTAAACTAAAGTAAATACGTTTACTGGTGTTAACGCAAGAAATGAATACAATTTCTCGTGTTAACACCAGTCAACGTTTTTACTTTAGTTTACGCATTGATTGTGCATACGGCCACTGGTCTGGTTTCGTCAGTCCTTCAAACATTTCTCACTCATTTATAACCTTCATTCACTCACTCACTTTCAAAGAACTCACGAACTCACACATCATTCGCCAGCACTCACGATCACGGAGACATTCAGCGACTAACTCTGCATCAGGCCCATTCCACGAAATGTCAACCAGTATGAGCAAATACGGAATTTGAAATATCATTTAAAAAATCTTTGGTAAAACTTCTAAAATGGTTTGTTGACAAGGAAATGTCCTCAGAGGAAGAAAACAAATTGGATTTCACAATTTTATCGCATGTTTTCTAAGAACAATATTTCATACTGAGAAGCAACATATATTCAATACAATTTGCAGTTTAGTAACTGATGTGATCAATTGTTTGTCCCTTCTTATATTGCATTGACATTTTGACAATGCAAAAACGATAGGAAAATTTTATTTCTTAGGTTTTGATTAGAAAGAATCTAAAAGACGTAATTGGTTTTGTGTGGCACACATCACACTTTCATGATAAAGTTTTTCTCTAGCAATAAATATTTCATCACAACAAATTACAAACAAACATAATTTATTAAAGTAAATAGTTAAACATTCAAATTAAATCAAAAACTTAATCTTACTCCTGAAAAAAAAATGCCACTTGAAAGGTGAAGATGTAACATATGTCATAAAAAAAATGTAATATGCGTCACAGCAATTTTTTAAATTTTTTTTTGCCTAGATCGATCATCATTCTAAAAATGTAAGATTTATGAGATACAGAATTTCATAGCCGCCGTTTACAAGTACTGCATAAAAATTTAGATGAAATTCTTGGACTCCACATTCCCAGAAATTCCAGAAAATGTTACTTAAACTTAAATTATAGAACCACTTTTCATGATTGTAAACACGTCACACCATGTTAAGCACCATTTTGACTTAGATCTTACTTTGAAATTTTTTTAATTAAAAATAAAAGTTTATTGAGTTGCCTTATTTTTTTTATTGTCGAAAGGTTTAAATGATAAATAATCTCATTTAATGATTTGTTCTGGAAGATAGCAAGGTGAAAACCCGGTATTCAGGTGTAACACACGTCACATGGAATGGGCCATCAGATGTCCTGCTTTGCGTTCCTCGAAATGGGTCAAGGTGTTTTTTTCTCATGAAATGACAACAAACACGTGCGCTTCACCCCCCCCCCCCCATCCCATTCTTCAAAACCACGGAAAATAAGGGTTTTATGTGTGCTGTTTCTCCATTTCTAAACAAGTTAAACTTGTTTCCACTCTAATGTAAATTAATAGGCAGTGTCTTTTTCAAAGATTTCCAGCCGCTACGGGCTCTTGGATGTACAATTACTGCATTAAAAAGCCCTTTCCAGGTGTTCGGGAGTTGGAAATCTGACAGCTTTAGCTGCTATCAAGGGTGAGTGTTTTCCAGCATGATATAGTGAGTGCTTAATGATTGATTACCTTCCTTTATGGGTTCTTTATTTGTAGGAAGAGAAAGAATAATGATAACTAGAGCTTTTTTTTTTTATTAATGAAATATTGGCCAACATTTTTTATTTGAAAAGGGCGGGGGGGGGGGGGGGGGAGGGGGAGCACTCTAAATACGTGTATCAGTTTTGACAATGTGCCAATTAACTTTCAATGTGGATGTCGTTATCCACCCCCATCCCAACCTCCCCGAAATCTCGTCAGATACATATGATATGGTATTTAAATTTTAATAATGTCGACTTATTTGAGCGGATTAGTTGTGACATGTGCATGCTTCATCTAAAGGGTCAAAGGAAATAATTAAAATCAAATTTACCTTTTTTCTTTGTTGTTGTTTCATGCTACTGGATTTCGAGTCTCGTTCATGTCAATCCTTTCCCAACCAGCAACCTTACAGAAATCCGAGCGTAGGACCGACGTCAAGTTTGCACATAGGAATGAAATCGTTCGCCCGTGCAGATGCGGGGCCCTCTTGCAGAAGAGGGACAGCAAAGAATACATCTGACGTGATACTGCGTGTCGTAAGAGGCGACTAAAGGTGCAAAGGTCCTGGTCTCCCGAGAAGAGCCAGTTGGCGGTGGGCCAACTACCCACCCTGTAAAAATAAACCAGTTACAGAAACACAAGCAAATACTTTAAATCAGTCTTTTATCTTGGGAGAAGGGGGAGCATCTGCACCTGTAGATTCAATGAAGGACAATGGACAAAGCCGAAAGGACTCCACTAGCCCGACTGCTCCTTCATCAAACAAGTCACTCCGGATTGCGTCGTGGAATGTCCGCTCCATGTATGAAGCAGGAAAGAGTGCCCAGGTTACAATGGAGATGAGGCGATACAGACTGCACATACTTGGAGTTAGCGAGACCCGCTGGATACAGTCCGGACTGAAACAACTTAATTCTGGGGAAAAGATTTTGTATTCTGGAAGGGAGGACAAAAAGCATACAGAAGGAGTAGCGATCATCTTGAGCAAGCACGCCCAGAGGTCACTGAGGGGATGGGAACCCTACGGAAGGAGAATTATATTGGCATCATTTACTACAAAGAACAAGAACATCAACATGAACATTGTGCAGATATACGCCCCAACAAATGAAGCAACCGATGAGGACAAGGACGATTTCTACAACCAGCTTCAGGAAATAGTTGACACATTGCCAAGAAAAGATGTAAACATTATAATGGGAGACGCCAATGCCAAGATAGGACAGGACAATACAGGGTATGAGGACATTATGGGGTGCAATGGTTTGGGACAAATGAATGAGAATGGAGAGCGGTTTGCAAGTTTCTGCGCATTTAACAGCTATGTGATTGGAGGTTCAGTATTCCCACACAAGAGGATCCATAAGGCCACTTGGATTTCACCGGATGGAGTAACTGAAAACCAGATTGACCACTTTTGCATCACCCGACGATTCAGACGCTCACTGGAGGATGTCATAGTACAGAGAGGAGCTGATGTTGGATCTGACCATCACATGCTGCTGGCAAGACTCAAACTCCGCCTCAAGAAACAAGGTACCAGAGCAGGAACAAAGAGGAGAAAGTTTCAAGTGAGCCTTCTGGATGGAGACAAGAAGGAAGAGTTCCAGCTGACACTGAGGAATAGATTCAAACCCCTTGTTGACCTCGAAGAGACAGTAGATTTGGAGACTCACTGGGCTAAGGTAAAAGGAGTATTTACATCGACATGTCAGGATGTTCTTGGGGAAAAGAAAGTGGAACACAAGGAATGGATCAGTCAAAAATCACTGGACTTGATAAGGATAAGAAGAGACCTAAAAGAACAGGTAAATGCAAGTCGTACAAAAAGCTCAAGAGTTGGTAACCAGGAAGAGTACCGAGCATCAGCTAAAGAGGTCAAAAAATCAATTAAAAAAGACAAAGAGGAGTTCATAGGAATGTTAGCAGAGAAAGCAGAGAAGGCAGCAACAGGAGGACACACGAGGATCCTCTACCAGACTACAAAGACTCTTGCTGGAAAATATGGAAAACCGGAAGTTCCTGTCAAGGATTACAACAGGCAGGCTATTTTTGGAAAGGAAGCTCAGGCAAAAAGATGGATAGAACATTTTAGTAGCCTCTTGAACAGACCTCCACCAAGCAACCCACCCGACATTCTACCCGCAAGAAATGATTTACCGATCAGTTGCGACCCTCCGACTAAAGCAGAGATTAATGATGCCATAAAGCAGTTAAATCGAGGCAAGGCAGCTGGACCAGACCAGATCCCACCAGAGGCGCTGAAGGCAGATGCTGCTGGGGCTGCAGAGGGTCTGCACTCACTATTCTCGAGGATTTGGATCGGAGGCAAGTTTCCAAAGGACTGGAAGGAGGGACACCTCGTGAAGCTTCCAAAAAAAGGGGACCTCAGCAATTGTAGTAACTACAGAGGAATCACACTTCTCTCCATCCCAGGAAAGGTTTTCAATCGGATTATTCTCAAGCGAATACAGAATGCAACAGACCCAAAACTTCGTGAGGAGCAAGCTGGTTTCAGGAGTAATCGATCAACCACCGACCAGATCGCCACGCTGAGAATTATAGTAGAGCAGTCGCTAGAGTGGAACTCCCAACTGATAGTGAACTTCCTTGACTACGAGAAGGCCTTTGATAGCATCGATAGAGAAACGCTGTGGAGAATATTGAGACATTATGGAATCCCAGAGAAGATGGTGAATCTTATCAAGAGCATGTACGAGGGGACAAGTTGCAGAGTCGTACACGATGGTGAGCTTACTGACAGCTTTGATATCAAGACTGGTGTTAGGCAGGGTTGTTTGCTGTCCCCATTTCTGTTTATTCTGGTGATTGATTGGCTTATGAAAGAAACCACCAATGGAGGAAGAAATGGCATACAATGGACCCCATGGACACAGCTGGACGATCTAGATTTTGCAGATGACTTGGCACTATTGTCGCACACACACGACCAGATGCAAGCAAAGACTACAGCTCTAAACAAAATTTCAGAATCTATTGGATTGAGGATACATCCTGCGAAGTCGAAGGTCCTAAAAATTGTTGCACCCCCAAGCGAACAAGTCAAAGTAGGAGATCAACCACTGGAAGATGTAGAGTCCTTCTGCTATCTTGGTAGTATCATTGACAATAAGGGAGGAACAGAGGCAGAAGTCAAAGCACGAATTGGAAAGGCACAGGCAGCTTTCACATCCTTAAGCAAGATTTGGAGAACCAAGGATATATCTCTAAAAACAAAGCTGAGGATATTCAACTCGAACGTGAAGTCAGTCCTGTTGTATGGATGTGAGACTTGGAATGCGTCCCAGGCCTGCATAAAGAGAATCCAAGTTTTCATCAACAGATGTTTGAGGAAGCTACTTAAGATCAGATGGACAGACAAGGTCAGCAATGAAATTGTTTGGAAAAGAACAAGACAGAGCCCAGTCAGAGAGGAAATTGGTAGGAGGCGATGGAGATGGATCGGCCACACTCTCAGGAGGCCAGGAAACAGCATCGCGAAGAAGGTATTGGATTGGAATCCCCAGGGCAAGAGATCAAGAGGAAGGCCGCGCGGAACGTGGAGAAGAGCCAGAGAAAATGATGTGCAACGAAGCGGAAAGACTTGGAATAATGTAAAGAGACTAGCCCATGATAGAGAGGGATGGAAAGTGTTTGTTGGTGGCCTATACCCTGATCCAGGGTGAGAAAGGCAATGATGATGATGAATGAAATCGTTCCTACGTAAAACCGACGTCGGTTTGATGTAGGAAACCTGCCCTTGCAGTAATCTACGTTGGATTGACATAAGGTTACTGGCTGGGTCAAAGGAGGCCTTTGGTACACCCCATACATTACGGAACAGTGACTGGCGAAACAATAATAAAAGAATTATTTCATTATTCACTGATTCGACCATCCAGCATTGCTGTTTAATTTTATCTTACTATTCAAATAAAAAAAATGGCTCCAATTAGCTTCTGAAACGAAAATGACGCTTTGGCTGTCTCCAAAGCTTATCTATTATAAAAAAAAATAGTGGCGGGAGTAATGCATTGTGGTACAATTTTAGCCCTTTTTTTGCTCAAAGCTGCAGCCTAAATGAAAGTTTCAAAAATTATGAAGTTAATTTTCGCAAGTGGCTTATAATCCAGTACAATCGCTTTGGTATTGATCCATTGAGTTTATTCAAGTTTCAGACAGTCTTTTTAAAAATATGTAAAAATGTGAAATACAAGGACCCTCTTTTTGGCTCCCTTTGATAAACCCAGATTTATTCGCTGACCAGTCATATTTGCAACCAAGAAAAAAAAATAAATTCAAAACCCCTAATATTTGCATCGAAGAAATAGACAAACAAAAACTATTCGATCAAAATTTCCTGTATAAATATCCCTGTTACAAAAATAAATAAGTAATCAAGAATCGCAACCCACAACAACAAGAACAAAAAAAACAAAACCAAAATCATCGTAGCACACTGCCAAATGTGGACAATCCCAATTTCTTGCAAACTTCCTGTCGATAAACGAGGCGGCCAGTCCAAACCATGCTACGAGTGTAGAGTGCCAAAATGCCCACCAGAGCAGAGCAAACGCGAAAAAGACGCCGACTACGTTATTCTGTCAATAATTTACATTTAGATCCACCTCAAGACCCAGATGTAGCTCTAAATCAAGGTGAGCCTGTAGAGCCGCATCATGTAGTAGATCTAGATCCACACATTCTGGAACCACGTGTTTTAGATCCAGACAAAGACCCCGATGGCGATGCAGATCATGAGCACGTAGAACTTAATCATCTCGGAGCAATGACAAGACCATGTCAGTTTTGCACAGCAAAGTTGTGGAAGGATGAAAGTAGTTCAATGTGCTGTGCTAATGGCCAGGTTATGCTTCCCCCTCTCCAGCCTCTCCCTGAGGAACTTATGAGGCTCTTTTACTTTACAGGAGACAGTGAAGAATCCAAAAATTTTCGACAGCGTATTCGTTCTTACAATTCTTCATTTGCATTTGCATCTCTAGGCGTCAATGAAGATGTGTTGCCAGCTGGAGTGTACTCATTTCGTATAAACGGTGCGGTATGCCACAGAATCGGACAGATACAACCAAGCCATCATCACCCTAAGTTTTCACAACTTTACATTCATGACACCCAAAATGAAATTGAAAACAGACTCCACTGGTTCAGTCACCTACAACAGAACATTGTCACCAAAATATCCACAATTCTTCATGACATCAATCCGTTCGTGAGAGTATATATAGGCTACCCTGCCACACGGATAATGTGGTGTATCATGCAGCACTGATCCAGTAGAAATGTTTGGTGTGTTCAGTATTCAAGATAACATGTTGTGCTTTTACTCTCTTTCTTCCTGCCTTTACCATTTTAACTGAGTCTTTTTGCCCGCGAAATCGAGGGCACTCTACTAGTTTATTAGTAAATACACATGAATATTGCCTGTGTAAAATGTTATGTTATCTAGCAAGACAATTTTGATTTAATGGTAACTAGAATTTGCATATCGATTAGATTTTGAAACAAGGTAAGCATTGCAGACACTGTTTTGTATTGCCTAATCTTCACTAGTTCCAACGTGGCATGTCGCTGTAGTCTTATGATGGCAGTAAGTCTACACTATACAGCAAGTATGCATATACCAGCAAAAGCCCAAATTATTCTTCACGTAATAACCAAACAAGGCATATTTCATGGTAAATACATTTTTATTAGGAAGTGAGTCACTGCTACAACTTCCTACAACGTAATGCTTTAATGTTGTGCAAATGTGTGTGGCAATTTAACCGAGTTAAAATCTGAAATCAGTCCTTTCTGGCCACATCATCCATTTTAAAGATTTATTCCAATGTGTAATATGTGGTTGGTTTAATGACAAAAGGGCGAATACATATCAACAGCTGTACAACGAAAACGCGAAAGCTTAACTTCTCTGTATGACGAAGGAGCGAACCGACAAAATCAGTGTTGCGAGAAATTCAGTTTTGAAAATTTTGTGCTACTCTCACCATCGATTTCTCGCCTTTTTGGCATACTACAACACAAAAACTGATGAGATTTAACAAAATGGCTTGTGTTGGGTAAAGCCCCCTGCAATATATTTTTGATAAACGCAAAAGAGTAAATATCTCAAATTTGACTTATTCGCCTCTTCATCATACAGGTAAGTTAAGTGTTCACCTTTTCGTTGTACAGCTGTTTCATTCGCCCTTTTGTCATAAAATTGACAACATGTTGATCACAGAGTACCAAAAGGTAATGGATTTGTTTGGGATATTTTAATTTTTGTTTTCATAAAGGACACTGATTCGCAGCCCTTCATGCCCTGCAAGTACGCATTTGAAAATTGAATAATCCAGCGTATACTTTCAGTGATCGTTGTTTCATCATTAACAATGTTAACCTTTACACATCACCTGGCGCTATGCTTAAGCACACCAGTGCTGTGACTTTATTGCTGTGTTAATTTCTCTTTTTCTTCAGATGCCCACTATAAGACAAGTCTACTCTTCACATTCATGACTGGCGCAGGAGCTGTTACTATGTGATATTGGAGTTTTGTGCAACAGTGATCATGGGCTGGACAATACATTGCAAGAACAGCAAATTATTCCAGAGCATTGGTAAATACAAAATGAAAATCATTTTATTCATATTTTATATCACAACAATTTCCTACATATCCCATATTACTATTACATGGACATAAATGTCTATTTTCTAGTCATTATTTTTTTCTTCCTCCAATTGACACTGATAAAACACAGGTCATAGATAAAACACGCCTTACATCTTAAAAGGAGATGAGAATGGGATATTCAAGAGTGTAAAAAACACAGAATTCAAACAAGGAAAGAACTGTGATTAAAACTATATCTGGAATGAAACCCAACTAATCAAAGACTTTATGAGCAGTTTCCATGTATTAAGTGAACAGTAGAGCTGGATACGCTTTTCGAAAATGAAATGAGTATAAATGTGAGCACAGGTCAACTTTGGTGTCCATTTTAGTATTTTATACTTTTTTCACGTTCTAAGAACGTAAAGAGAAAAGGTATCACTTCAAACAGAGAGGACTCTGTACAAAAAAAACACCTATGTTATTACAGGTGCCGAGGCGTATAGGATCATCCACATATTCAGCAAGACAGATGAATTTTTTTTAATTTCTAAAATAACCCACCCCCCACCTCCACAATCATATACACAACATGTCTTTTCCATACCAACCACCTGAGGGGGAAGTGGTCCATTGTGTAGGGAACTGATAAAAGAAAGCAGGCCTAATGTTAGCAGTACACATTGTACCCTGTGCGCACCATGGCATGCAGTATGTTGATGGGCATGAATTTAATCACTTACTCGCCTTCTTTTTTTTGCAATTCGAATAACATTTGCTGATTTGAATCAAAACCGAACGAATCAGTCGATGAATTAAAAATGATTTGAATCAGGATTCAAATCACCTTTAATTTGCCTCTCGCTTGAGGCTCATTGCGCAATGGAGCGAGCGGAGCAGACTTTGGCGAGGAGCTGGTATAAAGGAATAATGCATGGATCAGACTCATCACTCCATGGTAAGAAACGAATCAGTGATAATCCCTGTTAGGACCCATCGCTGACACAGTTCCTGTTGCTACTTGCTGCTGATCTGAATCTATTTTAGTCATCAGCAGAAGAATCATTGCCAGCATTTATGCAGTGTCAACTTAGCATGGATGGTCTAGGTCAGGCAGGAAGTGGTAGCATCATGAGTTTCTGTGTTTGTGAACACAAGCAAACACGAAGAAAATATTTCAACACCATTTCAAGTCTTCAAATTTAAAAAAGAACTTTCTGCGGGTTGAAAGGCAAGCACCTTCAAAATTTCTATCAAATCCATATCGCATGAGTAGTGAGTATTTTATAAAACAGATTTGATGGATGCTGAGAACATTTGGCAGACTCATCTTTTTTGTTTTATTTCTAGATCTAAGTGACAATTTCCTCATATTCTTATAATTCTCATTATTAATGTTTGTTATCAGGCCTGCTACCATTTGAATCTCGGGTCTTATATTTGTTCAGTAAGATTTTCTTTGGTTCATTCTTATTCACCAATGTACAGCCATTGTCAAGTCCGATTTGACAACTGTGACAATTCCCTTGACGTTCTGTTATGTTTCTTTGGTTCATTTGTATCTTGTTTGCAATTTGGAATGTCAATGAGTTGAAAGTGTGAAGGGATAAGGATGCTTACCCCTTCCTATGTTAATTTCGACATCGCTTTTAGTTCACTTAATAATGAATTTATTCTAATATTAGGGATCTGACATGAAGTCATTTACAGGTTTTGTATAGATTAAAAAAAATATAATTGAAATACGTGTATGGAAAAAAAAAAGGAAGCGGCTGATTATCATGAGGAAAATGTGATTGCAAGAACAGGAAGAGAGACACAGGAGAATTTTCCAAACACAGGCATTGATTTTGTTGCCATATTCAACGACATTTGTAATCGAATAAATAAATAGAATCGATTCCACTTCCGATTTATAGGAAAAACTAAGATTGTGTTAAGGGCGAAGGACGATAACCATGTGATGGGGATATAGCCTTTTTGAGAATGTAAAATTATGAAGCTATGCCATATCAAGAGACGTTCATCTTTAAAAATATTAATAAGCATAAACGTTTGAATTAAAACATGATGGTTTTAGCACTGTTGATAAAGGGATGGATTTAATATCTGAGTTTATGCATAATGAGGTCAAACCCATAACAGCAGACAATATATGGATTCTGTGTCATATAAGAAAACCCCAAATTTATTTATAGTACAGAACAGCCACTCGTGGGAAACCTGGGTGGTCACTGGCTCCTGCTTCCATGTAGCGTCGAGGTCGGCGGTCGACCAAGGTACTCGCACGGCTAGTCATGCCCAACTAGTCTGTAAAGCTTAGGGTCTGGCGAGATTTCCTCCCTTGAGGCGCTACTGAGGGACTGAGAGTTGGGGTGGAGTTTGGTCGGGGGTAGGCCGGACAAAACATACGGATTAGAACCTACTTCCTTAGATCTTAAGGGGCAACTGGTACTTAGTATTAGACTTAGGATCGTCCACATAGTCACACGGCACATCTGTGCTAGGTAGGGTAATGTGTGCTGGAGTCCCCGTGCCACTTTTTTTTTTCTTTCCTAAAATTTCCCGAGCAGTAATCACTTCACATGTTGTCTTAAAGTGAGCCTTGTTTAACCTTTTTTTTTTTTTTTTTGGCGTTATTGGTCGGGGGAGAGGGGAATTTCTCTCTAAATCATGGTGTGGTATGGTATGGTATGGTATCGAAGGCTGTAGGCTTTTTAGCCTCTTGTTGCCCCCTCTATATCTCTTGACTTATAGTATCCTCTTCCGGTGGCTTGTGTTATTGTGTTAGTATATCATTTCTACAACAGTCATTTGTGTTATTTCAATAAAAAACATGGATTAAGTTCTTTCATAGGTTTTCATAAATAATTTATACTAAGATAAATCTGATTCGTACATCAAGTATGCTAAATCTCTGTCAATTCTGGTTTTAAATATATTTATATTTTCGGAGTATTTAGTTTCAGTACTCAACTTATTCCAATATTGGATGACTCTATTTGTTAAGAAATTTTTTCTTACATTTGTTTTTGTTCTCTCGTTATTTAATCTCCTTCCATCCCCTCTTGAGAATCTTCCAATTTGAAAAAATGTTTCTCTTTCAATCCTGTTTTCGTTATTTAAGATTTTGTATGTATGAATAAGGTCATTCCTTAATCGTCTGTATTTTAGTGATGGCAGTTTTATTTTTGAGAGTATCTCCTCATATGACATATTTTTGTATCTAAGTAATTTAATCATTTTTTTTTGTACTTTTTCAATTTCCACTGATTGCCTTTTGTAATGAGGATGCCATATTGTATTGCCATATTCCAATTTACTTCTAACAAGTGATTTATACAGCAGTAATAATGAAAATTGGTCCAGTCCTGTAAAGCATTTCTTGATTAGCCCGACTATTTTGTTTGCTGCTTTTGTACATGAGTTAATGTGGTAATCAAAGCTAAGTTTGGTATCAAAATATACTCCAACATCTTTTTCTTGTTTAGTTTTAGAAAGTTCTAGTCCTGATATTTTGTAATTAAATTTAGGATTTTTTTGACCAATGTGCAAAACTTTGCATTTAGTACTGTTGAAATCCAGTTGCCATTTTCTTGACCATTCTATCAGTTTGTCAATATCATTTTGTATTACACGGGAATTTTTACTAGGTCCATATATTTTTGTATCATCTGCAAACATTTTGCAGCATGAGGATACTTCAAGGGGTAGATCATTTATGAATATTATGAATAACAAGGGACCTAATACACTGCCTTGTGGTATGCCACTGGTTACTTGGGAGTTACTAGACATTTCATTGTTTATTTTTACAGCTTGAGTTCTATCTGACAGAAAATCTTCAATCCAGTTATATATATTTCCTGAAATACCAGTACTTTTCACTTTCTCTAACAGTCTCTTGTGTGGTACCGTGTCGAAAGCCTTTCTGAAATCAAAATACACTATGTCGACGTCGTCTCCACCATCAATGAGCTTTGTTATGTCATCTAGAACGGTTATCAGTTGTGATACGCAAGATCTGTTGGGTCTAAACCCATATTGGTTGTTATTTATAATTTTATGTTCCTCAAAGTATTTCATTATTTCATTCTTTATGATGGATTCCATGATTTTACAGATAACTGATGTAAGACTGACCGGTCTATAATTTGCTGGGTCTTTTGTTTGTCCTTTTTTGAATATTGCCGTAACAACTGCATCTTTCCAGCTTGTAGGAATTTTCCCTTCTTCTATTGACTTGTTAAATATAACCGTCAAAGGTAGTGAGATTTCATCTGTTATTTGCTTTAGAAATTTAGGCGAGAACTTATCTGGTCCAGGTGCTTTATTTTCATTTAGTGCCCCTAGTTGATCTTTGACCGCTTTTTCTGTTACTATTATATTGTCTATAAACATATTGTTATTTACATATTTGGGGTTAGGTATATTCTCACAATCTTCCTTTGTAAATACACTAGCGAAAAAAGTATTCAGCACTTCAGCCTTCTCAGCGTCATTCTCCGTTAGAGATCCATCTATCTTTTCCAACGCGTGGATTTTTTCTTTTGTTTTCATCTTCCCCTTTACAAACTTCCAGAATGATTTTGAATTACTCTTGCTTTCCATTGCAATCCTCCTTTCATAGCTCTTTACACTTTTTCTGATCAGCCTATTGGTTTTATTTCTTGCTTCAATATATGTCCTATGTGTAAATATTGTTTTTTCTTGTTTATATTTCTTGAACGCTTGTTTCTTTTTTTTTATTTCTGTCAATACCTCTTCATTCATCCACTCAGATTTTTGTTTTATTCTCTTGTTAGTAACTTTATTTTCTGGTGTATGATTATCAATCAAATCCATACAGGATTTGTGGAACAAATTCCATGCATCTTGACAACTATAGTCATTTAGAATTTTCCAATCTATGTTTCTTGGTTCCTTCTTGACTCCTTCGATATTGTTTTTTTTGTTGTTTTTGTAACTTATTCTTTCGTTGTGGTTAGCAAGATCTAGATACATTTCAAATGTGATGACGCAGTGATCGCTTTTGCCCAACGGGTTTTCCATATTTATATTCTTTATTAGATTATCATCATTTGTAAGGATTAGATCTAGTATGTTAGACTTTTGATCTCCCTTATGTCTTGTGGGTGCCCGTGACAGCTGTGAGAGAAACAGATCATCGAGGCATTCTTTAAATTCTTTTTCATAGTCACTTTTTTGATTGTTATTTCCAGACCAGGTTATGTCCGGGTAATTAAAGTCCCCTGTGATTATTACTTTGTCATATTTATCGAGATGTAAGGACTTTAATAGTTTAATGACTTCCCTTGTACTTTCTAATTTATTTAGACTCGGGCTCCTATACAGACAGCCGAGCAGGTGCTTTCTACTTTTTGTATTTACCTCCACAAAGATAATTATGTTCTATCATTGGGTTAGCATTTTCCACTTTGATTTTATTGGTTTCTAGACTTTTGTGTGTATAAATTACAACACCTCTTTTCGGGTTATCATTCATGTACAGTTCGTAGTCGTCAATCTTATATTCCACTATTTTCTCCTCCATTTCTACATTGACCTCACGTTTTGATATGACTTCAGTTAAGAAGATGACCTTCGGACATAGGTTAATAGTTATGATATTTAGTTCATTCATTTTATTGGACAGACTGTCCACATTTGAGTAAATTACATTATTGTTAGGTAAAGAATTTTTATTTTCTGCCATACTTTTCTCCATTGAACTTGAAGAAGAATTATTATTGTCTGTTATACAACTTCCACTCAATTTGTTTAGTAGTAAATCAACCGTTAAAGATATATCATTTAAAAAACTATTAGTATTTAGGTTAAAACTATTTGCCGGCTGTGAATTTTCAGACTGGCATTGTCATGCCCTAGAAGAGGCTGCAGCCGCTTGGCTGTAACTCTTCCTCAGGACCACTTCCTTTCCTCTAATCATGACGTCTTCCCCGAGATCCTTCCTTCTTTTCAATTCAATCCTCAGTATCTTATCTTCTTCTCTTTGTTTTAGTGTCAGGTCATTATTTACATATACTCTCCTGGATGCTTCTTCCTCCTTTTTATTTATTTTTATGGCCGACTGAAATATCTCTCTCTTGTTGTTTGGATCATTCAAGATAACTTTCAGTCATGTGGGTTTGTTGAGATGGTCCCTCCTCTGTCCCAGTCATGTGGGTTTGTTGAGATGGTCCCTCCTCTGTCCCAGTCTGAATGTTTCTTTTATATCTTCCTTTGTTATTTTGTTTTCTTCATCTTTTTCAAGGTGTTTTACAATTTTCTCAATGTCATTTGATTTGTTTTTCCCCTCCTCCTCGTTTGCTGCGTTTGTCTCCTCCAAATTGGCGATTACCAAGTTCGGCTTTCTTTTTTCTTCCTCCCTAAATTCTTCAATTGCTCTTTCGACCTTTTCCTCTATCATTTTCTCCATCTTACTTTCCATATTCTTCTTGCAATCCTCCACTTTGTCCATCCTCTCCAAGACCTGTGTCATCACAATAGACAACTTAGCCAGGTTGTTCGCAACAGTGGTCCATTGGTCTCCCTTGTTTCGAGCCTCTTTACTCACTTTTGGCCCTGCTGCGCATACCTCACATGAGTAAAGGTAGCATTTACTATGCACTAGTGCCCTGTATTCCTGGTTTGATACCTCTGTGCACCTTCTGTGAAACCATGTTTCGCAGAAGTCGCACATTATGCCCTGGTCCTCGTCTGTTACCAGCGTTCCACATTTTTCATTTCCACATTTTGATCCATCCCCACCCAGATCTTCACTTGTTTTTACTAGATTTGCCCCTGTTGTTTTACTATTTCTTCTTGTGGCCATTGCTTTCTAGGTTCTAGATATTTTATTCTTAATTTTTTTTATTTTTATTCTCTAGATCTAGCAAAAAATAAAATGTATCCTTATTAAAATTATAAGAATCTAGTCTAGGTAAGTCCTAACTCAAACTAGATCTAGCCCTAGGCAACAAGTCTAAGACTAAGGCTTTTACAAGTCGAATACGGACGCCACACTTTCTAGATCTAGATCAACAGACTAATAGTTAAACAGGAAGATAGAGGGTTAAAGTTAAAGCATCTTTGGGTCCTGGGCGACTCAGCACCAGCTAACTTACCGACAATACAGCCAAACACTGTTAGTAGTATTAATAATGGGTAATATATTAATAATTCAAGTTGTATTCCTCAAAATTAGACAGAAAAAATTTATGCTGCCATCTTGGTTTGCCACCGGAAGTTATTAATGACAGTGGTTTAAACCTGTCTCTTGGAAGACTGTTGTTTTACTGTCCTGGACTTGAAAATTTCAGCACTAAAAGAACTATTCTCTCACCATGTTTTCATCTCGTCAGAAATCCCTCCCTGCATCCACACACGAATTAATGACGACAGACCACACTGGCGGTTGACAACGTTCGCACCGCTGATGGATGTGAATAATACCAATGTTATTCAGGGTGCGCAATGATTAAGATTGGGGATACCCGTATTCTGTGGTGAATCAATCACCATGGGGATGCCAAATTCTTGTCTCTCTCTGAGTTCGACTCACTTATTTAAACCAAATTACATGCCCCCTTGATCTTAAGATTAACTCCAGATCAATATATTACATATGTACAAATTCCCTGCTTCTATTCAATATCATAATCCGAGAGCCATGCTGGAGGCCGCCTTAGCCGTCTCGGGTTCCGCCGTTGTTCATCAGGCTGGTCACGCACTAGCTCCTCGTTTTCAGCTTCAGATCCTTGTGGTCCATCGTTGTTCTCTTCAACTCGATCGGCTTCTGTTTCTTGTTCTTGTTCTATCACTCTCCTAATGTCAAGGATGTGCCGAGGCGTACCGTCTACCACCACATTGTTCACAGAGTTAATTCCAGTCACCGTTCCCTTCTTCCACTGTGTTGTGCAACGATTGTTAGGTGGTTTGACCCATACCTCATCACCAATCTTAACGCATCCACTTTTCACGAGAGATTCATCCTCCTGTTCAATGCGGGCGGGATTACCCCAATCATATTGGTAAACTGCTTGGAACGGCACGGAATTTGAATCAGTCCCATACCTTGGAGTAGAGTTATACCAAAAGACCGCCTCTTGTGGAGAAATGGAACATCGTTCTGCAACAGCTTTGATAAACCGGTGATTCCGCTCAATGATCCCGTTCCCGCTTGGCCGATAAGCCGCCCTAAACAACCCAACAACGTTCCATCTGTTCAACAGGTTTGTCACAACTTCAGAGTGAAACGCCAGTCCGTTATCCATAAGAACCTCCAACACCGGTCCTCTCTCCAGAAACACTTCTTCCATGATTTCTGCTACGGCCTCACCAGTCTCACGGTTCAATTTTCGCCATATTGCAAACCTTCCGGGGCCACAATCTATGATTGAGAGATACGGAATTCCATGATAATGTGTAACATCAATCGCCAGTCTTCTCCAATTTTCATAAATACTCAATTGACCTCTTTCGTGAACACGTGGAGCAGGATCTATTGATTGGCACCTTGAGCAGCTTCTCACGACATTTTTCACAGCCTCTCGACTTACGTTTGGCATTGACTTTCTTGCCAGGAACAGAGTGCGATCGACGCCCATATGGTGCATCTCATGAAGCGTACGCAGGTTTACATATCCTGCCGCACAAATACTTGAATCATCTTGGCTCATCTTACTAATTGGTCTGTTAATCCATTCCTTCTTCACTCTTGTAAGAACATCGGCCTTATTCTTGGAAGTTGAGACCAACGTCACGGTAACGCTGATGTTGAACTCATCAATCAGACTCTCCAAAACTCTCAACCGTCGCTTCACTAGCAACTCAGCGGCCCCTTTGGTGTGAACCCGTCTCTCAGCGGTGAGAATAGTTTTTATCCATGCGCTAACTGTGGCGGAGTCTGTTACAATCTCGATTTCCGTTAGTCCCCATTTTATAGCCATATTTACGCCTTTCATCACAGCTTCCAGTTCTGCAACATTGATATGGCTAACATCGGAAGGTTTTCGGAGCCACGCTGCATCTTCCACAACACTGTTGCCAATTTCCAAACATGCTCCAAGTGCAATGTTGCTCGCATCACACCATACAATCCCTTTCACTTTCTCATGAACCTGCCATATTCCGGTCACCGGGTCATTCTCTTTCACCCTTTTCAGGACATCTCGTAACATACAAATAACATCTTCAGCCACCTGCTCCTCCCATCCTATACAACCTGCCTTTCTCTTGATGTAACTTGCTGCCACTCTCAGCCATCCAGCCACAGGATAATGCCCAACGAGCTTTCCGCAGATCGAAAATAGTTCTCTCTTGGTAAGACACGTCACCTCTTCAGGCAGTTCGTTCCCTCTGGTAAAAACCAGGACGCCACAGTCATTGGTTTTCAATCGCAATCCAAGAGCCGCGCCGCCCTCCAGTGATTCAGGGGGTTTTGTCACAAGTCCATATCTGTTAAGATGACTGATCAGCTCATCGGGTGTCACCTGGTTCTCATCAACCAATATGTCGTCAATATATGATTTCGTCCCAGCCTTCACCTTTTCTGATTTTGCGAGAACCGTCTTCAATATTTTCGACATTATACGTGGCGCTGAATTTAACCCAAAGCCAAGTCTTGTTAAACAGTAGGTCTTGCCCTTGTAATTTACGAGCTGATACTTCCAAAGCTCCTTATCCATGTGGATTTGTAAGTAAGCGGACTTCAAATCAACAATTGTTCCGGCGTCTGTTTGTCTCCATTCCCGCAGAGTTTCACTGCACACGTCTGTTACATCGTCGCCTGTATGACAACTTATATGCAAGTTGAGTTCTCGAAAGTCAAGAACCGGTCGCACTTTGTTCTTTGTAGGTTGTTGCACGGCCATCAGTGGGATAATGCCACTCTTAACAGTCTCTCCCCATGGTACCAAAATTCCCTCATCAATCCAACGCTGAACTTCGTTATGAAAGCCATCCCCCACTTCACCCTGAAGATTTCTGTCGTAACAGCCTACTCTGTTCATTAACACCGGAGGAGATGATTTCCACTTCCACTTAACAATCCACTTTTCTCCATCAAACTCAGCTGTAAAATCGACATCTTCAATTGAACTGCATGATCCATCTTTAACTCTATGTCCCATCCCACTAACAGACTTGTCTTCCATGTAGGTTGGTTTCTCACCCAAATTCTCATCACTGCCCGGTGCCTCTTTCGCCACAGAACAACTCTCAAAACCAAACCTAACAGTTCCATTTCGGACAGTGACGCCTTTCATTTTCTCAATCAAATCCATTCCCAAGACGATAGTTATATCTCCAAAGACTGAATCCGATACTATGGCATGACTCTCTACTTCAATTCCCCGTACCTCTATCCGGAGCAATTGCTTTCCCTGGCACCTTACTTTTGATCCATCAAAGGCCACCATGAAGGTCTCACCATCACAACTTCCGACAGCCTTCGAGCTAACAACAGTAGTATCGCAGCCGGTATCTACTAACGCCTTCACCACTCGTCCCCCCAACACAACATCTATCACGGGTAACAACTGCGCCATCATTCCTGTTGAAGAGTGGCTGCTGGCGCACCAGCCACCCGTCGCTCGTTTCCCTGATTCTGATTGCATTGGCTTGCAATGTGTCCGACCTGGTCGCAGCGATAGCAGATTATATCTCTGCGTTTCATTCTGGTATTGCAGTACTTTGCCATGTGCGGTCCTCCACATCGGTAGCATGATCCCTTGAACTGCCGACCATCATCTCCTCCGCCGTCCTTTTCCACTCGCCTGATCATCCGTGAAGTTGTAGCAGAGGCAACCACTGTTTCTCCCTTCGTTGCTGTCGTAAGCACTCTCGCTCTCCCAATCACATCACTCATTTTCATCTCGAATACTCTCTCAATCTGTTGTAATTCGCACGACACACTATCTGGAAACCCATTCACAAAAGCAAGCTTGGTCACCCTCTCAAGACTGTCACCACTCAAACCTGCTAACCCGCCTAACCTTCTCAACCCATTGGCATACACGTCAACCTGCTCACCGTTCCATCTCTTCTGTGATAATTTAGCAAATGCCACGAATTGACTATCGGTAAAGGCCTCCAGTAGTTTTCTTTCAATTATTTTGATGTCAAGCCGTTCGTCATCACTTAGCTCCAAAAATAAGGCAAGTGCATCTCCTTCTAAGTACAAAGGCAAAAATGTTGCCAAGTCCTTTACTCCTTGTAGCCTCGCTACCAATTTCACCTTTTGCATCCATGCCACCACATCCCCATCTCCAGCAAAGGACTTCAACATCTCCGCAGTCACTCTCACTGCCGCCATGATCCTCGCCGAAATAGCTTGTTGTTTTACTGTCCTGGACTTGAAAATTTCAGCACTAAAAGAACTATTCTCTCACCATGTTTTCATCTCGTCAGAAATCCCTCCCTGCATCCACACACGAATTAATGACGACAGACCACACTGGCGGTTGACAACGTTCGCACCGCTGATGGATGTGAATAATACCAATGTTATTCAGGGTGCGCAATGATTAAGATTGGGGATACCCGTATTCTGTGGTGAATCAATCACCATGGGGATGCCAAATTCTTGTCTCTCTCTGAGTTCGACTCACTTATTTAAACCAAATTACAAAGACAAGACATGAATATTCTAACACTCCCTCAACCCTGTGAGAGGCGTCGAAATACGGCATCAACCATAGATATAGTACACTAGATCGCCGACTCTCATTGGTCGGAGGAACGGAAACCGACGCTTCCCAGGAAGTCCGGCCGCCATTGTTTAAGCCTGATAAACAGCAGACAGCGTACTCTTCCTGTGCAGTTTCATTTTCGTTTTTTAAATTGACATCGTTATTGTTTCAAGATCGACTGCAAACTCCAGCTGACAAGAATAAAGGTAAGGAATCACAAGATATTTATTTGATTGGTTTTATTATCTTGTTTACCAAGAGTTTTAGTCTGTTTGTTGCAAAGTTAGTGAGGAACAGGCTCTCGTTCTGCTAGCAGTAGCAGCGCGTCATTGACCGCTATGATCTAGTCTAGATCTAGATTCTAGATTTATGTGGGTGCAATTAACCGAATACAGTGGGCCTGGCAAGATTTTTTATATAGACTAGATCTATATTATATGAGAATGGCTTTCTGATGTTGTTTGTCAAAAGTTTGTGTTAGTTTATTGCAAATTTAATGAGGAACAGGCTCGCGTACCGCTAGCAGTCAACAGCGTGGCGTCATTGACCCAAGTACAGCAGTCAGCATCACTGTCTGCTATATAACGGTATTGATAACAGAACAGCTAGTGTGGTTTGGCTAATCAGATTTCGTTTCTTGAACTGCTTTCGTAACTTCTGTTTTGGCTGTGCAACTTATTATTCTCAGCCCGGACATCTGGCACAGTACATTAATGTCTGATGTCAATTGATGCTCAGTGATGAATATGAGTACTGAGGGGAAAAAAAGTTAAGAGAGGTGTGCTTACAATTACATTTGCTTTGGGTAGCTATGTAAGCAATTAAAAAGGCCCATTATGAAGAGCTAGCACAGTAGGTGATAGAGGCAAGGATGAAATTCATATGTGAAATAGACTTAATACTGATAGTGTAGCTGTTCCTCAGTCAGTCAGTGTTAACTATGAAGATATATAGGCCTATTATATTTTTAAAAAAATAGATCTAGAGTTTGTAAAACAGGACAAAAGACTTAAGTCTGTTGATCTGATAGCCTGCTAACCTTCTTGTCCCCTCCCTCTTTGGAGGCTGTTTTACGAGCTGCAGACTGTGGTCTTAATGTGAAAACCATTGTTGCAGATGGACTGCAGGCAAACATGAAAGCTGTAAAGATTTTGGGTTGTGAGATACGTGCAAGAAATCCAAAACCCTACTTTGTCAACCCTCATGAAAGAATTTACTTCATTTGTGATGCACCGCACATGTTGAAATCATTCAGATATCTGTTGGCCGAGTATGGGTGCATATACATGTGAGAGGATGAACGACTTTTTATTTTTAATGTGCTTTCATGGTAACTCTGGTGCGTGAGTGAGGGACGGCCACTCATAGTAGTTTATGGACACTTGGCCGAGTACCATTAATTGGATTATTTCCCTTGTAATACTAGCGCGGGACCCGTTATTCACATCACGAGGAAAAGCGCGCATTTTGATTGGTCAGTTGGAAATGTTGACCACCGGGCTTCCAACTCTTATATCATGGCTTTAAGTTTCTTACAACTCGCTCCTTCGTTGTTATCCACCGACAGAAAGACGGGAGCCCGAATTCATTGTTGAGAGTAGGCAATACCCTATCGGTACAAAATAGGTACTCATGATAACGTTTGTTATCAATGGAGATACGTCGTATTAATGGACGAAAGTATCCCGCACAAAATTGTCGAATGTTGTTAGTCCTGACACTTTGAAAATTTATATTAAAACTATTACCGGGTTTCTGGTATAAGTAGTCAGTTAGAATTGTAGCAGCAAGTTTCTACTTTATAATGGTACCAATTTCGTTGTGCTTTGATGCACAGGTCCTATTGAAATAATTAATAAGAGGATCTCGGATTTAAAGTAAACCACGAGTTAGACGCATGTTATCCCCGATAAATCCAACCTGGGTCAAATTTATTCAATTATAGCTGGAGTAAGTTAGAGTAATTTCTGCAGTTTACTGGGATACCTAATTGACTTTTGTGTGCACCCTTTTAACCGTACTGTAAATTCGATTGTGTTAGGACCCTAACCGGTTATGTTGTTCGGCTGGACTCAATGTCCGAGCCTTTCACTTGTGCAACACAGGCTACGTAATAGCTCTCACGGACGTCCGCGCTGGCTCATAAATAAGATGCGAGTTCGAGTGGTCAACACACTCCATCATAGACGCAGAGACAAGAGCCGACAGCACAGTGAACCCAGCCAGCAACCCGGGCACGTAGCAGCTCAGAGGCTTGCCGACGCTTGCCATCGCCACCCCGCCCCATAAGGCATGAAGCGGTAGCGCAGGACACGGAGAAACTTTGGGTAAGTTGGAGACTATTATATTAGAAGTGACTTTAATTTGCGCACCCCCCCCCCCCCCTTTCTTGGATGCCACGTAGAGAATGCTGATCTACAGAGACTATTATGAGTCCGGCTCAACGGTAATTGCCATTGTCATTGGACGTGTAAGATGCGCGATGCAGCGCAGTGCCTTGATATTGTGACTTTATTGTCAAAGTTAACGTTTGCGGTGCTAGATGATAATGATGGCTCGCTAACCAAGCTATCACGATTTGCTTGTGTGCATATATATAGTGTATGTGTAGCATTGCCTTGTTGTGGTAGGCAGTGAGGATTTCCTGACATGTTAATGTGGATGGCTTATGTTACAGCGAGCGGCACTATACGCTTGATTGTATTACGGGTATTTGTGTACCTTGCCAGTACCACTATGCTATAGAGAGCAGTGTGATTGTGTGCTTAATGTTTAAGATGTGTAATTAATTACATGTAGGCCTATTGGAGATGTATAATATTAGTTGGGCCTCACATGGGTGAGCCCCAGGATTGTTCTATGTGCGGCGGTGGATGAACAATGTTTCAGTGAGTCTACACATGTTGCAATGAGTCTCGCCGACATATATATATATATATCATGTGCATGTATTATAGTTATCCAGATGTATTATGCTTCTATGAGTTTCGTAAGTGTGTGAAGGACAGTTTCATTTTTAGGAATGTACACATTACTTTATGTATCTAGTGGTGTGTCATACGCATGTTAGCCTGGCGGCATAGCTCCGCGGCTAAGGTCAAAGGGCATGACCCTTCAGTATCGATTGGGAAGGGAAGTAACCAATACAATAGCAAAAACCCAATCATGAAGGGAACCAAAGCTCCTTTGTCTAATGAAAATAGAGACACCTGGGAGACCACCTTACAGGACTCTGTGGCATACCTTCTGTCCTTGCATGATGCAGCAGGAAAACCGCGACATCAAAGGCCAAGGGGTCAGGCCGTCATAGGATTCATTGTGACAGCCACATCTACCCTAGGACTGGCCAGGGAGCTACTGGACAGAGGAGCTTTGCAGTACCTCCTCACTTACAAATTCTCACAAGATCACATTGAAACCTACTTCAGCAAGGTGAGCCAAATTTCCACTTATTTTTATGACAAACATAATGATTCAGGGGAAAATCTCATTCATTTTCATCCCAGTTTCTAAATATGTGGAATTCCTGATTCCATTAAATGAGCTAACTCTGATGATCTGTTTTACATAAATATTCTTTCTTTTTAAAATGTAAAATTAAGATAGCCTACATAAATTTACTTTCCATCGTCTTTTGTCACAAATATATAGAAAAAGATTCGTTTTGAATGTCATCTGATTATCACTTGTAGATCTGTGACAATTGACATTGACAGACTGGGGCGGTTTTGGCCTTGGGGAGGAGGGGGGGGGGGGGAGTTTGACTGTGAAAGAAACAGATTTTTGCCTCACATGCCAAAGATAACCAGATTTGATCTCAAGCACTGCACTGATTTTTTATACCTCTGATGCTATGGTGGGTAGGACTGAACTCCAGGTTCTTTTTGGGATAGCAAAATTCAGAAGTCATGCACGCTCATTGTGGATATTAAGGCTGCCATTGTTTGCCATCTGGAAGTTGAAAAGAGAATGCTGTTTGGACCATTGCTCAGGCAAATGTATCTATTCTACTCTATAGTAATCACTTGCAGATTTTATTGTTTAGAGAAAAATTTACCTGTATTTTATCGGGCTTCAGTTCGCACACTCATGATTCAGAATGATGTGAAAGCATCCGAGTATGCTAATTGCCTTCAACTGGATGGCACAGAGGAGTTGCAGTTGGACTGTTTTCTTTTGAAGGCACCGGCAAAACCCCAAAACCTGCCTGATTTCTCACAGTATGACATGTTTGCTGCTGCGGTTGACAGGCTTGAGTCCACCTTTACACTCCCGGATAATGAGTGGAGATACTCATGCTTGACCTACACAGCAGGATTTGTGTGCGCACGTCTGATTCCAAAAATAAAATGTTCAGATTGCAGGGCTGCCTTGACATCTGCGGAAACTCCGGAAGATATTCGTTTCTCCTTCCTGAGCAGAAGAGATCAAGGCGGTCTTGTATGCCCTTCCGACGGTGTTGTGCAGCTTTTGTTGGCAACAGAAAAAGCATTCAGGGTTGTGATGCATAGCCCAGATGTCATGCAGACCTTGCCACACAAGAAATTCATTGATGTACAGATTCAAAACCTCGTCCTCACATATGTAAAGGAGAAATATTTTGATCTATTCCCATCTCTGCGGGATCATTTCTATGTCAACGAGATGATTGTAGAGGAGGACCACATCACTAGCCTCATCAAAAGTGTGGCATCTTAATACTTGCGGATGAGACTCTTTAAGGTTGGCAAACTGCACCAACAGAGAATGATCCTTGGAGGCAAAGCAGCCAAGAGGATGATGTCACGAGCGAGTGAGCGAGGATCAGTAGTTACGAGAAGAGGGTTAGAATAAAGTTAACCCACGGGCCACGGGGTAGGGGAAAGCGTGCATGTTGTGAGTGGTGGGGGTCTGAATGAGGCGAGAGCGCTGTATTACTATCACTGCACACTAAGACGTCTAAGAAAGCGGACGCAGGAGAAAGCCCCAGAGGGCGAACATAAGGAGAGCAGTCGGAAGACTTGGGAGTAGTGTTTTTCCAGTGATGACTGGTAGGTGAAACGATGATTGATAATAGTTATGATTGATGTATAATATTCGTCGATGACCATGATGTAAGTAAGTATATGTGAGGAATGTGGAAGTCCTTGATACTGTATATAGCAATGTGCGCCATGAGCGATAGATGTAAGTTAAGTTCATGGATTTGTAGCGAGAGTGAGTATTGTGTACTACAGTGGAGGTGTGTTACCGTAAGATGTTTGGTGAGTGAAATGTGAACTATTGTGTGTACGCTTCATGAGTTGTAATGAGGGGTGAAGTGAATAGAAGTGGTATGGTATTATACCAATGTAATGTTATTCTTGTAGGTGCCGGGGTCGGCCGCCTACGGTGAGCACAGGGGATAGGCCAGCATAGGGCCGGAGGCCACACATAGGCCAGGAAGGAAGCTGTCGGTGCAGGACAGTAGAGGCACATGAGTCGTGGCAGTCTGGCCACCGACAGGGACGTATATATGATCGTAATGTGCTATTGCCATGTTGATGTGCTATTGAAATGTTGATGTGCTATTGAAATGCTAATGTGCTATGGCCATGTTGATGTGCTATTGGAATGCTAATGTGTTATGGCAATAGGAAGGGGCTATTGAGAGACTGCGGTGCCAGTGAAATATTAATGTGCTATTAAGACATGGAGAGGAGAAGCTGAGACCGAAGTGTCTTTAGAAAGTAACTACCGGGTTGTGGGCCCGAGGAAGAGTGCGTGTGGGAATAAGGCCGTTGGACGGCAGTAACGTGAATAATATAATGTATGTAGTTGCGCTATTATCTTTATGTTTATGTATAATAAATGTGTGAGTCTGATGGGTTGTTCTGTTAAGTGTTATACTTGTTCGTTCGTGATTGTTGTCTTGTTATAATTATTACATCTCCCAGTCTGGGATTTGTGACAGATGAAACTGAACAAGTTGGTACTGTTTAGTGGCCAGTAGTTTGTTTTTTTTTTGTGCTGCTCCTCATCCCCGTCTTGGAATACGTGAACACCGGTGGTGAGTACAATTTTATGTATTTATTGTTTCTTGGTTCCTTGTTAAACCTGAATAGAAAATTACTCTATATGTGGACTTGCAATTTCTCTTGCGACCCGAGTTATTAGTGTTACAAAAGTGAATGTTTCATTTAACGTCCTCAAGAGATGTAGACTATCCTTACTGTGAAACATACGACAGCGTGTGGAGTTTGCTTTTTTAACAGGATGTATATGTGTTACCTCTCCTCCTTCCATCAAACTGTTTACTGATTTCCATCTTTCCTTCTGTACCTCTTCTTCTTTCTTTCAAGAAATACTGTGTCCCGTGTGTCGTCCCCATACATTCTTCACGTTTGGCTGATATTCAGTTGGATTAACTGATAATAAGGCTCTCTGTCTCATTCCTTTCTCCATTATTGAAATGTTGCTTTTTTTGAATGGGTGACTGTGGACATCAAAATGATGAGTCGCTATAGCTGGTCAAACCATTGTGTGTTTTAAACATCACTGTGCGTCGTTTTGTTTTGTTTTTTGGTGGGGCGAGGTGGGTTGTATAGCCCATTGAATGCATATGCGGTATGTATTTTAATTGAATTCCGCCAAGATTAACATTGTAGATGTAGATAATTTTTTCAAAATTTATTTATTATTATTATTTTTTTTATTTGAAGGTCGATATACATAGCACTATGACAGTATAAAGCTGTCTCATAATGAGTTGTTTCAATGCTCAAAAACTTCTGAAGAGCATTTAGAACAGTTATTTGTATATTATTGTCTCGCAAACTCACACATGGTAAACCCCCCCTCCCCCCCCGAAAACAAAAAACAACGCACGCCCGCAACATTACTGCTATACTCCTTGGTTAGCACGACTGTACAGCATCGGCGAGCTTCAGGCTTAGCGTAATGGCGGCCTCGTTTTCAATTCGTTGCGTGGGCCGCTGGCTGGCTCAGCGATCTAGTGTACTATATCTATGGCATCAACTTTGCAGACATTCACTCTGCACGGACATACCAATACGGCAAGGTCAAACTGGCCGTGTAGTACGCAAGCCGTGTTTTCACGCGTCAGGTCACTGTCCTCTGAGACGTAACTACCGTCTTATTGCTTGCTCACTGTAGCTTTTCTAAATCAAAGGTATTGTGAACCACTGGTTGGACTCACAAAGACTAAGCTTTCAAAGGCTCTCCCTACACTATCAAAAGGTGTAACATCGACATGCGAACTGTTGCTCAACAAATTTGCAATATTGTCTCATTTTCTCCCAAGCTGACCATCATCAAGAATTGTGTATATATCTAAGAACCAATCAGATATATCCTGTATTTACTGAAATGTATGGGCAATCTTATAAACATTTTTGGGGTTTTCTGCTTCAGTTATTTGTATTATTTGATTTATTACTTGTTTGTTTGTTTGTTTGTAAGTTTTGTTCATTTTTATTTGTCCTGTCTTTCTGTCTTCTCTCCCCGCCCCTCCCACCCCCTTTCTGTTTGTGTACATAATTCACACACATACATGTGTGGATAATAATAAATACAGTCAACAGATTAAGCGACATATTTAGAGCAATACAAGATCTGGCAGTGTGAACAAACTGCAGCACTTCCATGGGCAAGGAACTGCTAATCGTATTGTCCACTAAAAGACAGGTGGAAACAGCATGTTCTTAATCACAGGACGATCAGATGCCAATCCAGCAGATACCATCACCACATCCATTTCACTCGATGCCAGTGAAGCACATATGATTCATCCTTCACTCATCTAGTCACACGGTCATAGAGCGCATTATGCACTTTTCTATAGCCATCATGTTACTGGATTTCATGGTAAGGCTGTCACGTTTTATCTGGCGACAATTCCCCATATCGTGCATAGTAAGAAAAAACAAAACATAACAGCTGGTAGCATAACATTAACAATGACTTTGCCCTCAGCTGTTCAGATATATATAAGAATCTCTTCCCAACTGTTGCAATGCTGAGTAGCCCAGTATAATAAGTTATACTGGGAAACTATAGCGAGAAAAGATGGAGCTCACGATCTCACAATGGCCGAATTGGTTGGTGGGAAAGGAAGCTTCTATCTACCGTATACTGTATGCAGATTTGTGATGTAGGCCTAACGTAAAATATTTCTTTATCAACATCATTTTAATAACATACACATCTGCGAATAAAATTTTGATATTATTTTCAGACATCTGGGAATTATATCACGTCCTTATCCGCAGACATCTACGAATGAGCATGCGGCTGCATGCTTACAATAATGATCTCGCACGCCTTTGCAGCACGGGGCCAAAGAATGTAGAACTAGAAGTAACAATAAGGTATTGGCGTGGCCACCCAATGCGACATCGGATATCAGCGGGGCGGCCCGAGCAAGCGCCGTAGAACGGTAGGGTTTTCATTGCAGTTTGTGCACAACTACATACTTCCTGTAACAATAATTACCCGAAAAATCTAGTTCACAATGTCACTGGTGTTCAGCTGTGAATAGAAACAATAGATCTGATGTCTTTCTACCGCCTCACCTGTGCGTTTAATGTCACGATTTAACTAAACAACAAAGTCAAAACAAGCGTGCTGTATACTGACTTTGGTGAACTGAATCTATAATTCTGTTATTTAGTGAGACTATACTTTGCAATCTTTTAGTTAATTACTGAATGAGTAGTTCTTATTAATTACCATTCTATAACTCAGCTTTTGAATGAGAATGTATTTTACCAATCTATAACTTTGTTAATGAATTGAGAATGTAGGCCCCTACTTTACCAATTTATATCTTGGTTAATGGATTGAGAATGTACTTTAGCAGTGTATAACTCAGGTGTTGAATGAGGATGTATTAATTACCAATCTACACATAACTTTGGTAATGAATTGAGAATGTACATTACCAAACCATAGTCGATGAATGAGAATGAAATTTATCAACATATGACTTAGTAAATTAATGAGAATGCACTTTACCAATTATAACTCGGTTGTTGAATAAGAATGCACTTCAACAATCTCTATCTTAGTCAATGAATAAGACTGTACTTTGCCAACCTATAATTTAAGAGTAAATGAATCAGAATGTACTTTACTGTCTGCACTTTCTCTCACCTCCATCTCTGAGATACTATTGTTTCACAAAATGCTCTGCAATAAATGCATTTCTTTCATGCTGTCATTCTAACTGCTGCTTTAAAAGGGTGTAATGTTCGTTTTGTAGGCCTGTCACAAGTGCAACAATCGTACCCATCAAAAACTGTTTGCAGAGAAGATTTGGAATGAATAACGGTGGCGTTAGGAACACTTTGGGACATCTTTTCTAATTAAAACCAAAACAAAGCAAATTATTTAGACCAGATGCTGGTTATCCATAAAAATACTTTATAAATTGAGCACGTAGCAGTTCTGATTGTTGTTGATTTGTGATCGTCACAATGCCCTAGACTCTACAGCGATTCGTGGACTATTTTCTTTTAACTTTCTCTTTACTGCCGACTGCCCGTGTATTTTTTACCGCGCTTCCTAACAAGGAAAGTAAAAACACTGCAAAAAGAAAGTATGTAGCAAAGCCTAGAATACCCAAGCGACACAAGAAATAATACCCAAACGATAGAATGAAACGCAAAAAAAAAAAAAAAACAACTAAAAAATTTGTTGGCGTTTCATTGTATCGTTTGTGTATTACATGTATTTCTCACGCGAGGCTTTGCTACATTGTACATAGGGCCTACAGCTTTGTCTTTTTGCCAGTTTTTGTCCCTGCAGCGGCTCCACGTTTTTTCTGTGGTTCTTATAATAATTTCGTCAATTTCCTGGCAAGGAGGGCAGTTCGCTTGATGCTAATGCTGAAGTAACGGGGAGCGACCGGAATAGAGTTTCCTGTCACTTCTTGCCCGGACTGCCGGAGCTGTGGCCCACATTTTTTTATATTTTATATTAGCCTGTGGACGGGGCACAGGTTCGGTCTCGGCCCGCTACTAAAGTACTAGACTAGGCACACCGGATTCTGAAGTGAACACACCGACAATGAATTTAAAAATAGAGAAGGAATTTCGAGAATCTGAAAGTTTTCATGTTGTTTTTTTTTTTGAGAAATGGAGGATTGGCAAAAAGAAGAAAAAAATGGACACTTAGGGAATTTCCCCCGGAAATCGAAGCCCTGTGCGGGGTTTGCGTATGCATGACATAGACAAGCCTAGCTTAGCGACAGCGTATACGTGTCGGGAGCATAGAAGTGGTCGAAGTGTCAGCGTCCATGCGTGGTCGGAAGTGTCAGCGTATTTAGGCCAGCAAAGCGTCGCTCCAGTTGGTTACAAAGTGTTAAAACAACTTTTTAAGACATTCAGAGGTGAGACACTTTCACAATTTTGCCAGAAACTCGGAAATGTTAGAGTTTAGCTCTAGATTTACAAAAACATTAGAAATCTAGATCTAGATCTAGAGTCTAGATCTAGAAAAATCTAGATCTAGATTTAGTTTAGTAGCTAGATCTAGATGTAGATCTCTATAATGTAGAAAATCTTGATCTAGATTCTAGATTTCTAGATCTAGATCTACTTCTAGATCTAGATCTAGATCTTCACGTTGTTTGTGAATAACAGTTTTTCTTGAAAATGAAATTGAAAAAAATGTGGAATAAACCAGTATAGGTAGTTCGCTATATTTCGTACCCCTTGAGGAAATTCCTGTTTGTGCTTTTACAATTATCGGGGTTACATTATAAATTGCGTTGAGTCAATTGTCCGGACAACTGGCATGTCCACACGTTGTTTCCGTGTTTATTTTATGTAAGGATGTTATATTTTTTCATTGTTTAAAAAGGTAAGTAGAAATGTCATACTTCGTACCTGGTCTTATTATTTCGTATGGTGTTTTTTAAATTTCGTACCCCTGGTT
Organism: Onchidella celtica; assembly: GCA_963931925.1. Lineage (NCBI taxonomy): Eukaryota > Metazoa > Mollusca > Gastropoda > Systellommatophora > Onchidiidae > Onchidella > Onchidella celtica. The sequence continues at coordinate 29,626,608 of OZ007581.1, read as the reverse complement.
GCATTATTTCGTAATGGGGGGTACGAAATATAAACATGTTTGTTTTTTTTTTAGGTTCACCGAAAGTATAATGATCCATTAACCCTATATGTTACTTGTAATGTAATATCATCATCATTATCCCCATCATCGTCATCATAAGCACCACCAACATCACATTACCATCATCATTATCATCACAGCAGCATTGCCATCATCATCCTCACCACTACCATCACCACCATCACTACCACCACATCATCACCATCATCATCACCACTATCATCATTAAATTTGTTTTCCCCATTCTCATCCTCCTTCAGCCTTCACATCACATCAATCATGCATTTATCAAGCGCACAGAAACAAATTCATTAACACTTTCTGCAGGAATAATAATGAACATAATTTTTATGTATAAAATTGAAATTCAGGAAATTACAATCAAAGTTGGTAAAAACATAAATGGCACATAAAATCCTCGTTATCCTCAATCGCATTCATCATCACATGTTTGTGAACCGCAGGCACACAGTCTTGATGCATCCACCTTCCACACACATCACACTTAACCCATTCACCTTCTTTCTCAGTCAAACACACAAAACATACATTCTGGAGAAGGGACTTGGACTTTGGTATTACTGCTTTCCCTTTCCCCTTCCCTTTCCCACAACTTGAACCCTTTCCTCCAGAAGTGGAAGCCTTAATACTAGTTTTCTTTTGTTTGGTGGCAGCCTGGTTTTCTTTATCAAAGTAAACAGCATCGGCTGTCAAAACCCTGTGTCCTTGGGGTTCTTTTCTCGCCCTTTGGGATGGGACACCTTGGCTCACATTTTGATCCGTTGAACAGTTGTTATTAATATTCAAAATGAGAGCCAAGGCATCCTCCCAATGGGTTTTTGCAGCAGTGCTATTTCCTTTATGAAACTGGTCTATCGTCACACATGTCTGCATGTCACCCTCTGTAATGACATGCTGGCTGGTCCCTGTGGTCACTTGTAAGCCAGTCTGAAATGATACTGTGCCATCAGGAACATCAGCCACCATGTCATCAACAGGCTGAACAGTCATAGGCTGACTTGAGGGTATAATTTCATCCGCCACGTCATCTATGTGCTGACTAGCTGAAGAGGATGACATGCAGACATGTGTGACTTCTGACACTGACTGATCAAGACTGGCATTAAATGTAAAGGCCCTATCTGGGATGACTGAGGGATTAAAAGGCATGATGCCTGTACATTTAAAGCCGGCCTTGACGTTCTCTGAAACCATAGCACCTTGCCAGGCCTTCTGAAAAATAGACAGAAAAGTGCCTTTTGTGATCGTGTTTGCCTTGTTCTGACTCATAAACTCAGTGGCTGCAGCATGATATCTAGAGGATAAGGATGAAAAACATCCCTTATCCAGTGGCTGCAGCCAGTGAGTCGTATGAGCAGGCAAAGCAAACACAATCACATTGTGTTCTCTTGCCAACCGAAGGAAATCAATAGCCTCATGGCTGTGGTGTTGATCCAAGATCAGCACCTGAGGACGCGAGAGACCACAGTATTTCAAGAAAACATTCTTAAACCACTCTGGTCCCAACGCATCCTCCATCCATGCCTTCGATTGCTAAGAGAACACAGAACCGAGAGGAGCATCTTGTGTTCTGTAAGGATGGAGAGCTTTTTTAGTTTTCCCTTTTATTACAAACATAGGGGGCATGACTTGGCCGCTGGCGCTGGCAGCAGCCACAACAGTGACATTTTGTCGACACCCACTCACTCTCGCATTCACACTCCTTTCTCCCCGGTTGCATACAATCTTACACGGACTGTGTTCAAAATTAAAACCACATTCATCCATATTCCACAAACATATCTCTGGCACGCCATCAATCACATGTTTAAGGTCTTCAAAATACTCATACACTCTCCCTCTTTCCATCGCCCTTCCCCTCTGTGTTGCCATCTTTGCAGGCTTTCGCAGCGTCAGTTGTTGCCTCCTAACCAATCCATAGAACCATGTGTTCCCAGCTTTTCCATTTTTGAAAGGATGGGGCATTTGCAACTTATCGCAATAATCACGGGCCTTGGTGCATACAACATGGCGTGTCAGCCCAAAGCCTTGTCTGGCAGCGTCATTTAATTTTGCAGCAAATGCAGCTTCATGTTCTGGTGGCATCACAGTTTTTTTGCCTGCCTTGACCCCTGTTATGAGAAAGCAATTAGATTAATAAACACCTTTAACTTTAAAGGATTTTAAAAATCTTGAATGGGAAAAGAGTGGATAATATTACAGCAAAATATTTTTTTAAAAAACCTTAATAATAGTTTTGTCTGCTTTGAACCTGTTGAAAGAAAATGATTAAATAATTAAACTCCATGTGAAGGATTTGTCGCCCATTAGAATCTGTGGAAGGAAAACTGAATAATATTAATGCAATATTTTAAATAAAAAAAGGAAATCAGTATGTGCAGGGTGTTTGAAAGTGTGAAAAGCAAGGACATAATATAAGTGTTAATGTTGAAAATAATGTGAATAATGTTAAAATTACACGCACATATTACCTTCTTCGACTTTTCCATTCAAGTGATCAGACAGTGTCATTAGCGGTACGTTATACCACTTGGCCGCCTTTTTCATCGACAATTCTCTTTCTTTAACTTTCATCATGGCCTCATGCAGAGCTTCTTTGGTATATCGTTTACCATAAGGCCCTCTCTTTGCTTTTGTGTTGGGTATTGCATTCGTTTCACGTTTTGCTGAACTGTTTCTAGATGGTGCCATTCTGGATAAAGAGAAGAGAAGGGAGACTCAAAATTTGTTTTGTTGAAATATATAAGCAAATGTGTGTTTTGATAATAATAATAATAATAACAATAATAATAACAATAGTAATAGTAAGAAGAAGAAGAAAAATACTAATAATAATATTAATAATTGTAAAATAATATTAAATAATAAAACAATAGTAACAATAATAATAATAATAATAATAATAACAATAATAATATAATAATAATAATAATAATAGTAATGATAATATTTAAAAAATAGTATACATATTCTCCCTCACCTCTCTCTCTCTCTCTCTCTCTCTCTCTCTCTCTCTCTCTCTCTCTCTCTCACCATGTTTTAAAGTTCGTACCCTTAAAATCATACAGGGTACGAAATATAGAAGTAAGTGTTAAAAACGTTGTCATAATTCGTACCCTTTAATTTTAGCACCTTCAATAATTTATTTCAGCTAAAGCAGTAAACCACATTAAGTGCAAAGCTTTTTTGAATAATCAATAATGATTTGTAGAGAAAATGAACCAATACAAACCTGTTCAAACAATCAAGGGGACCGAAAAGTTGATGGAAAAAATTCTTCACGTACACACCAGGCAGGCAGGGTTAACTGGCAAAAACGCAGACGATGTAAACATAGTAGTTCAGCCCAAAATAAAATGCATAGTTTTCATTGGTTCGTGATCTATATTTTCGCCGGAACCACTTCCGTTGCAGTTTTGCAGGGATTTACGAGCCGAAATGGATTTGCGAGGCAGCAAAAACGAGATTTCTGAGGGGTACGAAATTACATAGAGGTACGAAATATAGCGACCTTCCTCTACTGCGGCGACGCTGGATCCGCTGCGTGTACAAGATCGAAGTATCTGTAGGGGACCCTACAAGATGCATGCACTATGCACTAATGCAGCTTTAAAACCATTACCGTGGCCTGCTGCTGTTACATCCTGTTAGTGTTGCAACAAGACAAAATAATCAGGTAGGGCGATTCCCGTTTTATCTGACTAGATATTTAGATCTGAATGTTTTTGATACCACCCACATCAGAAGAGGTCACATCTTCTCCATTCTTAGTGATCTTGATGTCTGACATGAAAATGAAACCAACACAACATCATCATCTCTGAACATTTTCCTCAGATATCACAAGGCAGTCATTAGATTTGCTAATTGCTTCCAGATTTTATAATTGTTGTTGTCTAATTCGGAAGGAGTTCCGTACTCGAGCGCCAGTATATAGCTACTCCGGCGGCTTTCCCTGATAAGTCAATCTGACTACTGCTCGGACGAACATCGGCCTACGGCCTCGATGATACAAACTGACTAGACCCTCACGTCGTTACATATCAATCATTGCTTTTTTTTCCAATGACAATTGGATAAACTAACAAAATTAATAAGTACCGAAAAAATATATAGGGTTTTTTATCAAAAAGTGGCGCTCGAGTACGGAACTCCTCCCTCTAATTCACCCCTTCGCAATGACACGTTTTGCATTCCTGTGTATGACAGGTTTTTTAGCTATTTTGGTTAGCCCTTACGACAGCGCGCGAGTAGTTGTTAAGATTATGTTTTAAAATTGACTGTGATCAGTTTATTTGTACAGTTATCCCCACAAAAGTAGGGCCTATACATTTTCTGAAAGGAAATTGAATGTAGTTTCTAAATGATTGTATGCCATGTTTTTTCATCTCCAGCAATATACAAGGTCACAAAGTTACGATCAAATCGACAGTGACGAGAGGAACGCAACTGATTGAAGATTATTTGCTCTGATGAAGCGCTAGCAGTAAAGAAATTTCCCAAAACTGGAATCGAAGATGCGTAAAATTCAATGCTGATTCAGAATTTCGCCCGTACTCGCCCATAGCTTCGAATACAAAGCATTTGTAGAGCAGTTTTAGTATGCTGTACCTGGTACGTCTACATTTTATTGGGGAACCCAGAGTATTGCAACTTCCGTGATGTACGCTACTTGGTACAGCACACCGGCAAAAATTGCATAAGTTTGTGACGTACCAGGTATGTCACTATGGGATCGAAGGGGTTAATAGCGTTTGCTGCCTTATTAGCATATTGATTTGGTATGATGAGTGTTAGGCAAGATGAACAGAATTAAATGCCTTGCAAAACACGATCTTTCAGTGCTTTCGAGGCTTCCTCTATCATGTTATCCCAATCCTGCCTAATGTGGCTCGATATGACCATGGTCATATGAGCCAAATGCTCCCGAATGCATCTCATCAGTGTGCTGTTTGTAAAATTTCATAGCAACCTGATTTCGTTGGCAGTGTGATTTAGAGCAGTCATGTTAACCCACAACCCGCGCGCTACCGGTAAAGCCTGCTGACCAGTCAGTGACCTTACTCACTGGGGATCTTATCTGGGTCGCACTGACCCTTGCCAGTGTGCGATGATCACACTACTGCTGTCCATGTGGTGTAGTTTGTATTTGATTGGTATGAAAACATTCGCTGTTATGCCCTATTACACTTGATAATGAATTAACCAGTGAAATCTTTGTCTCTAGTCTAAGTCTCTAACCAATGATCCGACTCGTGATATGACTTTTCTCTTGACAGCTGTTATTTTCGTGAGAACGAAGCATGATAACTAGCCACGCCCTCCAATCCCTAAACAAAATTTAATGGTTTTGTCCAGATTGGTGCATACTAATGAATCAACGTGGGCATTTGGGGCAAAGGCCGTTTCAGAGATGTTACTGATTCAGTGATTGGTTCATAGATACAGACAACTCTAGATGATGGTTGTGATAACTTGTTATAACATGGATGAACATAGATTTAGACGCTCAAGTAGCAGACAACAAATTCAACAACAAGCCATGTTTTCGGCTGATGACCCAAAACTGATCTTTTATTTATTTCTAATGAAGAGTACAATCTCAGTAAAAACAAGGGGACATAACCATGACAGTTAATAGCAGACATGATGAACCATTATCATTCTTTTGGACAAACATTTCAGATATAAATCTAACAGATAATACATTACAATGGTCAGCTTGTGAGAAAATGAGATAATATTGTAAATTTGTTGGGCATGTCGATGTTACACTTTTTAAATTAATACTATAATGATAGTATAGGGAGAGCCATTGAAAGCTTAGCCTTTGTGAGTAAGACCAGTGATTCACTGGTTAACATGTCGTTGTTACAACAATGCCTTTGATTTAGAAGAGCAGAGTGAGCAATAAGACCGTAGTTGCATCTCAAAGAAGTCAGTGACTTGATATACGCGAAAATATAACGTTTTGATCTCATACATGCAGCGAGTTACTCCTTTCAGTTTGTTTTTTGGCTTGGAATCTGAAATTGTGAGTTAAAAAAAATATTCAAGTGTATCTGCATGCGGATGTGTTTTTTGTTTCAGGTTGGTAGACGCCTTACAAGTTATTGTAAAATTCAAGTGAGATTCGTCCTAAGGCAGGGAGATCGATCATCTGCCCAGGTGATACGCCAACAATGAATCCTATCAGCAGTGCATCTGTCTACACCACTGCTGGGGTCATAATGGTGACCTGAGTTCAAGATCGCCTTTGTTTCATCTTGAAGTAAGGGAGGCATCTCCCCAGGTGCTATGTCAGCTCAGTGAATCCTATCAGCTGTGTGTCTGTGAGTATTTATTATACGTACCATGGTGACCCGAGTTCAAAGAACCTCTCTCTGTGCATCAGACACTGGTGCTCAGCATCACGCTTGAAAAGTTCTGGCAATGAAAGAGATGCCTGCAGGGTTCACACAGGTCCTTAAAAGTCCTTAAAGTCCTTAATTTTAATAAAAGAAAAAATAAGTACTCAAAAAGTTAAATTCTGAAAATGATGCCAAAGTCCTTAAAATTTTTGTTTTAGCTGAAGATTCAAATCTTCCAATTGCACAGTGGATAATTGGTACTTTGAAATAACTGAACTTTCCAGAGTGACTGTACAATGTATGAACTTTGGATACAGAAACATTCCGTTCCGATGAGTGCTGCACACCACTTGTATAGTTTACTATTTCTTGGTCACAGGCACACAGGTTCTTAATTTGTTTACTGTGAGTCCTTAAGGAAGTCCTTAAAAAGTCCTTAAAATTAGTTTTCAAGACTATGTATGAACCCTGTGCCTGTGGGTAGGGATTTTGCTGGCCATAGCTTCCTTCAGGATTGTGATTAAAAAAAAAGTGATACAAGAACCTTGAAATTGGGTGATTTTGCGATGAAATTGTATGAGTGTGGGTTGGATTCTGAAGCCAAAGCCCTTACGTCGCTTATGATGTATTTAAAATAAACTATAGTTGAACATATGCATCCAACGTGTTACCAGTAGCGACTCTGTCTGATGGATGCATGATTTTGACGCGTTAGCAATAACTTAACTGAGCTTTGTTTCATATGTCAGTTTTCATACATGGCATTTTTCCCCATATTGTTTTATCTCCTTTGAGACAATAGTTATTGTTCATCTTATATAAGTTAGACCCATGCATTTGTACAGATTATGAACTCTTTTGTATTCTGATGACTAGACATGGTCAGTAAGTACAACCATTATTTCACCAACACATCAGTAATCCTATATCGGGTAGAAACTCAGCTAGCTTAAACAGGCAGTTTCATTACTGCATTTTTGCATGGTTTGCCCATCTAGTTTTGTGTTGTTGTTTTCCTTCCTACTTCGACAGGGCTTGAAATCAATTACTCACTTCCTGGAAGCTGAATCGCATCACCAGCATACTACTGTATTCACTTTTCTGTTTTACATGACCTCTGCATGATTTGGGCTCCATATCTTTAATTATAGACTCGTTATTCTCAGACTCATAGGTGTCCTCGGGGATGGGATGGCCTCCATAGCTAGGCAAGGTAAAGGAATTTGGAGAATTTTTAATAGTTCTGCATGTTGAATTGTTTGCAGTGTGGTCACAGGGGCCAGTAACCCATAATTTCTACATTGTGACTTAGCCCGTTTTTCCCGTGGACTCTTCAAATGTTATTACATCACAATATAACCTCATCCCTTCTTCTATTACCTTACCTTACCGCATGGTACTGGAGGAGGAGAGAAGTTGTGATGTAAATTTGTAACTGAATGCCATGGTCAGAAAAGTAAATGTTACTTCATCACAATATAACCTCATCCCTTCTGCTGTTACCATATTGCATGGTGTTGGAGAAGGAGAGAAGTTATGATGTAAATTTGTTACCAAATTCTGTGGTTGAAAAAGTAGACGTGATTGCATCAAGATATTAGATATAATCTCACCCCTTTCTCCGTTATCTAGCCATAATTGTGGCACCGGTGAAGGAGAGATATTGTGAGGTTAAACTGGTGCAAAATCTGTGAGCCTAGAAAACTGACGCCACAATATAATGTCGTCCATTTTGCCAGTACCCTACCATGTGGTATCGCCAAAGGAGGGAAGTTCTGATATATATATATAAATGAAGGGCAGAGGGACTGACCACCATGTGCTTACATTCAATTTTCATTATTTTGGCGAATTTCAGACACCCTCTCCTCTCTTCAGCTTTCCAGAGGCCTAGCTTCTACACACACACACACACAATACGTTACTCCCCATCCCTTCTGCCATTGGCCTGCTATGGTGTTGCTGAAAGAAAGAAATTGTTATGTATGCAGAATGCTTGGTCCATACAACAAACCTACATCACAGTATAACCCCATCCTTTCTGCCATTACCCTCCCACATGGGTACTGCTGAAAGAGAGAAGTTGTGATGTGATATGCAAAGTGCTGTGGCTGATACAACAAACCCAAGTACATCACAGTATAACCCCATCCTTTCTGCCATTACCCTGCCACATGGGTATTGCTGAAAGAGAGAAGTGATGTGATATGCAAAGTGCTGTGGCCGGTACAACAAACCTTAGTACATCACAATATAACCCCATCCTTTCTGCCATTGCCCTGCCACATGGGTATTGCTGAAAGAGAGAAGTTGTGATGCGACATGCAAGGTGATGTGGCCGGTACAACAAATATAAGTACATCACAGTATAACCCCATCCTTTCTGCCATGACCCTACCACATGGGTATTGGGTACTATTGAAAGAGAGAAGTTGTGATGTGATATGCAAAATGATGTGGCCGATACAACAAACATAAGTACATCACAGTATAACCCTGTCCTTTCTGCCATAACCCTACCACATGGGTATTGGATACTATTGAAAGAGAGAAGTTGTGATGTGATGTGCAAAGTGCTGTGGCCGGTACAACAAACATAAGTACATCACAGTATAACCTCATCCTTTCTGCCATAACCCTACCACATGGGTATCGGGTACTGCTGAAAGAGAGAAGTTGTGATGTGATGTGCAAAGTGCTGTGGCCGGTACATCAAACCTCAGACATGACAGTATAACCCCATCCTTTGTGCCATAATCCTACCACATAGGTATTGCTGAAAGAGAGAAGTTGTGATGTAAATATGCAAAGCGAAGTGGTCAGAATGATGAAAAAAAAAATGATACAACCAGAGTAAAGTTAACTTTCTGCAATGATCTTATAGTTGTTGGTCGAGGAAAACTGTTTTGGTGTCAAATTATGCAGTAATCACCATCTCATCACAATATACCCCCATCCCTTTTGTCTTTACCTCATTGGTGTTGACGAAGGAGAGAAGTTGTGGTGGTTTTGAAGGTAAGGGTATGCAACATAGTCTTCAAGAGAATGTTACTTGATGATGTTACTGTCTCATCCCTTTAGAATGACAAGGTTCTATCTCCACTTTTTTTGCCAGTTGCACACTATCTCTACAGGCTTTCTCCATTGTGTGTCAAAGTATCAAGCGGATTCGGTGTGTAATTTGTAAATACTACTAAAAGAAAATTAGTCATATCTCTAATAAAGCTATGTGCACATGAAACTTAATCATCAATTTCTCAAAAGTTGATGGAAGAGAGTTAGAACGACAATCTATTACTTGTAAGTTAGAGCATTGTTTTATTTTTGCACTTTTTATCTGTGTTTTTATCATTCTGTAGCCATATTTTATCTTTGTTCCATCTAAGCCATGCTGCAAACCCACAGGTTTTTTAATATGATGTCAGTTACATTGAGGATCATTTCGGAGAACGATATAAATGTGCCCATGATCAGAAGTATTGTCTCAAAGGAGATGACCCAAAACTTAATACAATGCCTCAAAATGCTCACTAGTCATTAGTTTGAGCAGCCCTGCACAGGCATCACCGGCCCTGTATGAAAGAGGCCATATCCATCCATCCCTTATCCAATGTATAGCTGTGTAATACACCCTACTTATGGGTGAAGCAGTATAAGGCTCTTCTAGGAACCAGTTTCCTTGCAGTTTCTATTTGAAATGCTGACTGTGGCTCAGATTCACCTTGTACCTACCACTGACAGGTACACACTGTCACAAATCCCAGACTGGGAGATGTAATAATTATAACAGGACAACAATCACGAACGAACTCGTATAACACTTAACAGAACAACCCATCAGACTCACACATTTATTAAACATAAAGATAAAGATAAAGATGCAATTACATACATTATATTACTCAATTAACTGCCGTCCAACGGCCTTCTTCCCTCAAACACTCTTCCTCGGGTCCACAACCCGGTAGTTACTTTTAAAGGCACTTCGGCTTCAGCCTCTCCACTCAATGTCTTAACACATTTAGTATTTCTTTCGCACCGCAGTCTCTCAATAGCACCTCCCTATGGCAATAACACCTTAGCCTTCCAATAGCACCTCAACATGTCCATAGCACGTTAATAGTTCAATTCACATTAGTATCTCAATGGCACAGTATATTAATATCACATGTAATACATCTTAAGAGCACATTAACATTTCTATACACATCCCTGTCTGTGGCCAGACTACCACGACTCATGCGTTCCTCCTGTCCTGCTTGACAGCTTCACTCCACTGGCCTATGCTGGCCTCTCCCCTGTGCTGCTCGCTCACCGCGGGTGGCTTCTCGGCCCGACCCCGGCACCTACAAGAAGAACATTACATTGGTATAATACCATACCATTTCTAACCACTTACCCCTCCTTACAAACCATGAAGCGTACACACAATAGTCCACCTTTCACTCACCACACATCTTACGGTAACACACCTCCACCGTACCACACAGCACTCACTCTCGCTACGAATCCATGAACCTAACTTACATCTATCGCTCATGGCGCACATTTCTATACACAGTAATCACTGACTTCCACATTCCTCACATATACTTATTTACATCATGGTCATAGGCGAATATAATACATCAATCATCATAATTATAAATCATAGTTCAACCTACCAGTCATCACTGGAAAACACACAACAATCTCCCGACTGCCTCTGATCTCACGTCTGTCCCCTGGGACTCCCTAACTTGCAGTGATTGTCAGTACAGCGCTCTCGCCTCATGCCGACCCCCCAACTCACAACATTTCACGCTTTAACGTTAACTGACAGAAGTCAATATAGGTGAGCAGCCTCACTATCCCGTGAGTCAATCCCTCACTTCCATGCCCCCGTAATCCTTGAATCCCGCTCACTCCACTCGTGACACACACCAATTATTAGTTTGAATGGGTTTGCTCTTACACATGGGCATGGGAATCTCCTGCCCCATGTGAAAGGGGATCCATTGCCATACGTTCTTTACTCCATGTGTCTGTGCCACACACATCACTTACCCTGTCCTGTCTGACACCAGGATTTATAAAGGCACGATGCCTGCACCAATATTAGGTCAATTACTATATTGGGGATCATTTCAGAGAATGATGTAAATGTGCATATGATCAGAGGTATTGCCTCAAAGGGGATAACTGAAAACTTAATACAATGCCTCAATATGGGTTCACTAGTCATTATTTTGAGCAGCTCTGCGCTTTGTGTGATAGGGCCCTTACCCCATACCCCACTTACCCCCACACTAGGAATTCTTTTCTCGGATATCACATATGACCATATGGGACCACCATCGTCTGTCTTCTTCTCACTGTGACTCAGATTCACCTGGTACCTGCCACTGACAGGTATCATACCGGCCATTTAGTTTGAATGAGTTTGCTCTTACACATGGGCATGGGAATCTCTTGCCCCATGTGAAAGGGGATCCATTGCCATACATCCTTTACCCCATGTGTTTGTGCCACACACATCACTTACCCTGTCCTGTCTGACACCAGGATTTATAAAGGCACGATGCCTGCACTAATATTGCGTCAATTACTACATTGAGGATCATTTCAGAGAATGATGTACATATAAATGTGCATATGATCAGAACTAATGTCTCAAAGGAGATGACACAAAGCTTAATAGTACGCTGCCTCAAAATGGGTGCACTAGCCATTAGTTTGAGCGGCTCTGTGGTTTGTGTGAATGGACCCACCCATCCCTTACCCCATTTACCCCCACACTAGGAATTCTATTCCCAGGTGTCACGTTTGACCATATGCTACCACTGCAATCTGGCCTCTTCTGACTGTGGCTTAGGTTCACCTTGTACCTGCCACTGACTGGTACCACACCAGTTATTGGTTTGAATGAGTTTGCTCTTACGTGCGGGTGAGGGCATCAGCTGCCCCATGTTTCTGTGTCACACACATCACTTACCCTGTCCTACCTGACACCAGTGGTTCTCAAGGCACGATGCCTGGTAGGACATCAATGAATCCCATCAGCTGTGTATCTGTAGGTATTTACACAACTACTGGACCTTTTGCTGGCTCACCAGGATTTCTCCTCTCATGTATCACATGTAACCGTATGCGACCACCACCGTCTGTCCTGTTCTGACTGTGGCTCAGATTGACTTTGTACCAACCCCTGACTGATACAGTATAGATACCAGTCTTGGGGTCATAATGATGACCCCGTGTTCAAGGATTCCTTTGTCATACAAGTGAGCCCATCCGTCGCTTACCCTCTCACCAGGATTCCTACTCTCATGTATCACATGTAACCATATGCGACCACCACCGCCTGTCGTCTTCTGACTGTGGCTCAAATTGGCTTTGTACCGACCCTTGACTGACACAGTATACATACCAGTCCTGGAGTCATAATGATGATCTGTGTCCAAGGACACAGTTGTTATACAAGTGAGTTTGACCTTGGTTAATTCTGACTTTCTGCCCCACTGGTAGGACTTCAATGAATCCTATCAGTTGTGAATCTGTAAATATTTACACAACTCTTGGTTCCCGTGATGCATATCAGTCTTTTATTAAAGACATCCATTTTATGATTCACTCAGCCATTTTCATTTTGGTGTCATAAGTGTTAGACCAAGACGTATGTTTTTCACAACACATGTTGTCAATGTCTGTGATAGTCTGCTTCGTTTTTGGACGACGAGAATGCTGGTTGGACAAACATGCCACTTTTCTCTTGAGACATGAACCCATCCATCTTTTATCCTCACACCAGGATTTCTACTCTCATGTATCACATGTAACTGTATGCGACCACCACAGTCTGTCCTCTTGTAACTGGCTCATATGGACTTTGTACTGCTCCCTGACCAGCACAGGATTGTTATGTGCTGGTTGGTGTTTTCTTTTGGTATTACTTTACTAAGTTACTCTTTGGGTGCTGGACACTCAACTTGGGTGTGAGAGGACAACCACGCACACAAAACAGTGAACGAACTAGTGTCAGTTCATAGATTTATTCATATCAAATAAAACAAGGAAATAATACTTGTATGTAAATGAAAAGTTCCTCCTATATTTTACTAACCTAACTCCCTAACTTTCTGTCTTCTAAGTCTATTTCTGATAAACGCTACTAAGATGTTAACCGTGTGCTTGCTAGGTCTCGACTGTCTTGTTTTCGTCAGTTTCCTATACTTTAAAGCTCTGACCAACTTGTTTACAACTCGGAGGATGGCAGTACCATGACACGAAAAAAATATTCTGAGGCTCAAAATCAGATAGTGAAGGAAGTGCCATAACAACTTTTTTTTGATCATCACTGGCTATAAGTACTAAAATTTATAACTAGTGACATTCCTGTCTAATGATAAGAATTGATTAACGTGTTTACTAATAGAACTTGAAGAACCCTGGGTACCTGGCATACCTTATTCTACCTGGTGATCGTACAACAATATAAATTACACCAGTGGTGGGGACATAGTTATGACCAGTGTTCAAGGACACCACTGTCATACAAGTAAGTTTTACCATGGGAAATTAGTGAGAATAATATCTGTCTAAGTTGTAGGCTGGCAATGAATGCTATCAGCTGTTTGTCTGTAAGCATTAGTTTTGAAAGTATTCGACACCCAGGTCTATGATTTTAAAATTCTTTTTTTTTCCTTTATAAACAGCCGATTCGAAATTTAACGAATCTGTCACGTTTCTCTTGAGATATCAGCCCATCAATCCCTTACACCCCACACCATAATTTCTTTTCTCATGTATCACCTGTAACCCTATGCCACCGCCACCGGCTGTCCTCTTCTGACTGGCTGAGATTGACTTTGCACCTACCCCTAACCGGTACAGTAAACATACCAGTAGAAGGATCATTATGACGACCCGTGTTCAAGGACACCTTTGTCATACATGTGAGAGTTTGACCTTCAACAATTTTGACTTTCTGCCCCACTTGTAGGACGTCAATGAATCCTATCAGCTGTGTATTTTATTATAATATATATATGTATTATTCCTGACTAATGGCGTCATAGTGGTGAACTGTGTAATGGATACTTCTGTAATACCAGTGTGCCTTTAGTAAGAGAGATTTTCTGCTGAGTATGCAACTTTGCTTCAAATTCGGTTATTCCATAATCACCCCCACCCTCACGGATATCCCACCCACCAACGTGCCAAGGTCAGACACACTTGGTTAAATTGATAGGTGAATTGGAATGTCTGACACAACTTCATATATCCAAATTATTGACAGAATCATCATAGTTAAAGGATGCGTGCTGCTCAAAATTTACTGAGACAAGAGTGCTGGCTGAACAAACATGCCACTTTTCTCTTGAAACTTAATTGCTCCTTGGAGCCTCGCCCCCCCCCCCCCCCCCCCCCCCCCAGAACTTTACACCCCACATCATGATTGCGTTTCTCATGTATCACCTGTAACCCTATGACACCACCACCGTCTGTTCTGTTCTGAATGTGGGTCAGTTTGACCTTGTACCGATCCCTGACTGGTACAGTAAACATACCAGTGCAAGGCTCATAATGATGATCTGTGTTAAAGGACGCAATTCTTTTTTTGGACAATGAGAATGTAGGTTGGACAGACATGCCACTTTTCTCTTGAGACATGAACCCATCCATCTTTTATCCTCATATCAGCATGTCTACTCTCATGTATCACATGTAAATCTATGCAGTATGCAAACACCACCGTCTGTCCTGTTCTGAATGTGGCTGAGATTGACTTTGCACCTGCCCCTGACCGGTACAGTAAACATACCAGTAGAAGGGTCATTATGATGACCCGTGTTCAAGCACACCATTGTCATACATGTGAGAGTTTGACCTTTAACAATTTTGAAAGGTACAGTACATATACCAGTGCTGGGGTCATAGTGATGACCCGTGTTCAAGGACACCTTTGTCATACATGTGAGAGTTTGACCTTTAAGAATTTTGAACGGTACAGTGCATATAGCAGTGCTGGGGTCATAGTGATGGCCCGTGTTCAAGGACACTGTTGTCATACATGTGAGAGTTTGATCTTTAACAATTTTGAAAGGTACAGTACATATACCAGTGCTGGGGTCATAGTGATGACCCGTGTTCAAGGACACCTTTGTCATACACGTGAGAATTTGACCTTTAACAATTTTGATTTCTGTCCCACTGGTAGGACGTCAACGAATCCTATGATTTGTGTATTTTATCATTACTATGGGGTCATAGTGGTAACCTGTGTAAAACGAACCTCTGTAATACCAGTGCAAATTGTGCCTTTAGTAAGAGAGATTTTCTTCTCTGTAGGCAACTTAGTTTTGATTTCCATAATCAACACTCCCAGCCACCAACATACCAAGGTCAGACACCATTGTTTAAAGTGACAGGTGAGTTGGAATGCCTGATGCAATCTGGACACAGTCTTTGTGATCTGCTACATCACCACTCATGTCAACAATGACAACAGTCAGCACTGACCTCCTCCTATAGATGTCTCATGACCAATTTGTCTGCCAGTGTCACACACTTGTGGATAAACCACATAAACAGGTGAGCTAGAATTGTGAAGTATTCATCCTCTGTGGAGCTCGCTTTACCTTTGGCTTTTTCTTCTTAAGCAAGCACATCGTTAAAGGACGTCAGTTTTAACAGGTCTTGAGTGCCATTTCATTTTTGCACTCCACCAGCAATCCCACACTTCTCACCTTTGTTACCAGTTTTTGGTTCCTGTGATGAATTCCATTCTTTTGTTAAAGACATTCAACACATTTTATGATTCACACAGCCATTTTCATTTTGGTGTCATAAGTGTTAGACCAAGATTTATGTTTTCCACAGCACATGTTGCCAGAGATTGTGGTAATCTGGTCCCAGTCTGTGTGGTTTGTTTCATCACCACTCATGTCAACAGTGACAATGACAACTGTCAACAATCAACACTGACCTCTTTCTACAGATGCCTCAGCCATTACTTGTTTTCCAAGGTCAGAGCCCATCCATCTCTTACCTTCTCACCAGAATTTCTACTCTCATGTATCTGTCACTTGGTGCACCCTGTGCAGGCAAAAGCATGCACGTACGGCTTGCAACCTTAAAATGTTTCAGTCTATGTGAGGCTATAACAAACCAATGGAACAAGGTGTTAAACAGTTACACATACAACACAATTTTATTGGGAGTCGTGGGATGGTGTTCAAATTGCCTCCCCCCATCCCTTATAGCCCACATCATGATTGCTTTTCTCATGTATCACCTGTAACCCTATGCCACCACCACGGTCTGTCCTGTTCTGACTGTGGGTCAGTTTGACCTTGTACCGACCCCTGGCTGATACAGTATATATACCAGTCCTGTGGCCATATGCATAATCAATGCGTAAACTAAAGTAAATACGTTGACTGGTGTTAACACGAGAAATTGTATTCATTTCTTGCGTTAACACCAGTCAACGTATTTACTTTAGTTTACGCATTGATTATGCATACGGCCACTGGAGTCATAATGATGATCCATGTTAAAGGACACAATTCTTTTTTAGGACGATGAGAATGCTGATTGGACAAACATGCCACTTTTCTCTTGAGACATGAACCCGTCCATCTTTTATCCTCATATCAGCATTTCTACTCTCATGTATCACCTGTAACCCTATGCAACCACCACCGTCTGTCCTCTTCTGACTGTGGCTGAGATTGACTTTGCACCTACCCCTGACCGGTACAGTAAACATACCAGTAGAAGGGTCATTATGATGACCCGTGTTCAAGCACACCGTTGTCATACATGTGAGAGTTTGACCTTTAACAATTTTGAAAGGTACAGTACATATACCAGTGCTGGGGTCATAGTGATGACCCGTGTTCAAGGACACCGTTGTCATACATGTGAGAGTTTGATCTTTAACAATTTTTGAAAGGTACAGTACATATACCAGTGCTGGGTTCATAGTGATGATCCGTATTCAAGGACACCTTTGTCATACATGTGAGAGTTTAACCTTTAACAATTTTGATTTCTGTCCCACTGGTAGGACGACAACGAATCCTATGATTTGTGTATTTTATCATTACTACTGGGGTCATAGTGGTAACCTGTGTAAAATGTACCTCTGTAATACCAGTGCAAGTTGTGCCTTTACTAAGAGAGACTTTCTTCTCTGTAGGCAACTTAGTTTTGAATTCCATAATCAACACTCCCAGCCAGCAACATACCAAGGTCAGACACCATTGTTTAAAGTGACAGGTGAGTTGGAATGCCTGATGCAATCTGGACACAGACTTTGTGATCTGCTACATCACCACTCATGTCAACAATGACAACAATCAGCACTGACCTCCTCCTATAGATGTCTCATGACCAATTTGTCTGCCAGTGTCATACACTTGTGGATAAACCACATAAACAGGTGAGCTAGAATTGTGAAGCGTTCATCCTCCGTGGAGCTCGCTTTACCTTTGGCTTTTTCTTCTTAAGCAAGCACATCGTTAAAGGACGTCAGTTTTAACAGGTCTTGAGTGCCATTTCCTTTTTGCACTCCACCAGGAATCCCACACTTCTCACCTTTGTTACTAGTTTTTCGTTCCTGTGATGAATTTCAGTCTTTTGTTAAAGACATTCAAAACATTTTATGATTCAAACAGCCATTTTCATTTTGGTGTCATAAGTGTTAGACCAAGATTTATGTTTTCCACAGCACATGTTGCCAAAGATTGTGGTAATCTGGTCACAGTCTATGTGGTTTGTTTCATCACCACTCATGTTAACAGTGACAATGACAACTGTCAACAATCAACGCTAACCTCTTCCTACAGATGCCCCAGCCATTACTTGTTTTCCAAGGTCAGAGCCAAGACCTACTATACTGACAGGCCTGCTACCCGACGCACTACACACTTCTCGCATGGGCCGACGATGGCTGAGCTGAGACCAAGCGGTAGACACACCGCGCAGTTTCACTGAAGGCAATGCCTGGTATTGTATAGCGTGGTGGAGTGGTAGTTAGTTTCCGCAGTCATGAGTCGCGTATTTGGGTTTGATGCGCTGGTCCTGTAAATAATTTCGCCGTTTTACGAACATAATTAAAAATCTATATTTTATCACGACGACACTTGATTTTTCGTTAAAAAGAGCAGACAAACATTAAAATCAAGAATCTTGGGTGTTTTTGAAACGTGAAAAAGAAATAACAGTAGAAATAGGAGAGGAAGAACAACACAACAACAACAACAAAAGAACAGTTGGGTAAAGCTTAACGATCAACAATAATAATGAAGAAGAAGAAGAAGAAGGAGAACAACAACAACAACAACACCAACAATAACAACAACAACAGCAACAATAACAAGAACAACAACAACAACAACACCAACAATAACAATAACAACAACAGCAACAATAATAATAACACACCCGCACAAGAAGAAGAAGAAGAACAACAACAACAACAATAACCACAACAGCAGCAACAACAAGGAGAGGAATTGATGAATAAGAAACAGAACAGCCGGATAAAGGAGAGGAAGAACAACAGCGACAATAATATCACAAGAAAAAAAAAAAAAAGAAAAAGAACAACAACAACAAGGAGAAGAAGAAGAGGAAAGAAAATGAATTATAACAACACAAAGCAACAGCAGCAAGGAGAAGAAGGCTACAACAATAACGTAACAGCAGCAACAACAGCAGCAAGGAGAAGAAGGCTACAACAATAACGTAACAGCAGCAACAACAGCAGCAACAAAAAACACAAAGCAACAACAGCAGCAAGGAGAAGAAGGCTACAACAATAACGTAACAGCAGCAACAACAGCAGCAACAAAAAACACAAAGCAACAACAGCAGCAAGGAGAAGAAGGCTACAACAATAACGTAACAGCAGCAACAACAACAACAACAAAAAACACAAAGCAACAACAGCAGCAAGGAGAAGAAGGCTGCAACAATAACGTAACAGCAGCAACAACAGCAACAACAAAAAACACAAAGCAACAACAGCAGCAAGGAGAAGAAGGCTACAACAATAACGTAACAGCAACAACAACAACAAAAAACACAAAGCAACAACAGCAGCAAGGAGAAGAAGGCTGCAACAATAACGTAACAGCAGCAACAACAGCAACAACAACAACAATAATATTGCTTTTTCTACCTTATTGCTTTTTTGAAGTCAGTTTGGCAATTTTTCTCTTGTCTTGTCCATTGTTGCCTGTACTGTTGTTGCCTGTACTGTTGTTGCATGCATATCGTTTCATGAAAACATTGCTGATTCTCATTGCAGCAGCTTTTTCTAAATTCAGTTCAATGTGAAAAACAGCAGGGAAGGTAAGTAAGATTTTTACAAATCTGTTCCTGCACAAACGTTCTGGAGTTTTGATAAAGAAGATGTATGCCAGGATCAGCAGTTTAAATAAACTCATAGAAGGATAATGAAGGCCGCCACGGTTCATGGCATCAACAAATTCTTTGTATTCTGTATCAACTTCCTCTGTCGCACAGTATTGCATGTGTTTCTGGGCAATGAAGCCTGCAATGTAATACAAACTCATCTTTTCGTCGCTCGAAACAGATTGTATTTGATCGGGCAAGTCATCCATTAGTTGAAGTTCAGTGGGTTGTACACTTTTGTCACACAAGACACAAACATGACCTGACTGCTTGTAGTCAATGGAATCCTCTTCCGTATATTCCAGGAGAAATTTCGTTCTGTCAATGTAATGTGTGTTAAGGACATCCTGGACAGTCAAATAAAAATTGGAACCAGCCGACATTCGAAAATGACCAAAATGTCTTTCTAAATCATCCTGCTGGAAAAATCCTAAGCAGACATAGTCGTGGCGGACCGATGATGATGTTTCAAGTAGAAATGTAGCAATTGCAGCAAGGCATCTGCAGGTCCATGTAAGTGCTTCAGCAGTGTCTTGTGTCAAACACTGTTGCCTGACTTTGGTGGCTCTCATCAGCTGGGCCTTCATTGCCCATTCAAGCAACAATTGTTTGGCTGTTTCTCCTTCTAAACTGCAGTCTATTGCTTTTCTGTCTGGATCCTTGAGGCGAATAGACTGCCATTTAGATTTGCAGTTGAAAAGTTTCCACAACTGTACAACAGATTCTATGAACTCAGCAGTTTGGATCCAAGCAGGAGTCGACTTCGATGACGTTCTTAAAGCTGACGCTGTTCTGCCACAGAAAACATTGACTACGAGAGAAACCTTTTGTTTCTCAATGTTGGATGGGGAAACGGTAGCTTTCGTTAATTTTGATAGCTTAACAAATGTGTCTTCTTCATGCTTGTTCAACTCAACTATGTTGTTCCAGTCTGCAACTTTTGACTCTGTTGATGTATAAAATGTAATTCTTTGTGTTTTTTCCGTAAACCAGTTGTTACGAATGTTTTTGAAAATGTGGACTGGATCGAAAAGCAAAAACAAGGGCTGTTGTGGGTTGCTAGGGGAGCTTACAATCCATGGAGTCGTTGGTGAAGTTTGGTTAAACATTTTGAAAAACGATTGATTGACTCTGTTATTGTCATTAATAATGGCTAAAACTTTTGCACCACTTTTTTCCATGGTTGACATGACAGAGGTAACAGTGGAATGTAAAAAATTGGCATTTAGAGCGTGACAAGGAAGGAGTTTAACCAGAAACTTTTTTGACGTAAAAAAAAATTTTGCCATAACACACAACAACGTAGTGGCAAGTTTGTCGGGTTGGTCAGCCGCAGTACCAAACAATACTCCTCCTTGGTATGTTATTGAAGCTTTTGTGTAAATTTCATCTAGTATTAGAATGCACCATTTTGATCTCTCGTCTTGTTGCCCAAAGTAAGAAGTAAAGAGGGCTTCATCATCCACGTTTTTTGCCAAGCTTGTGATCTTTCGAAGAGTTGTAACAGAGGGTAGATGCAAAAAATTTCTCAAGTGCTCATACAAAATTCGTGATTTTGAAAAAAAGGTGAAGGCCAAATAAAAATCTTCATTTGTGTAGAGACGAGAATTTTTGGGCAAGTTAAGCAGTTCGATTTGCCGAAGGATGAATTTGAGCTTCTCATGCAATTGGTTTTCTTCTTGTAATGAGTAATATTAGATACGTAGGTCAGAAGTTCGTCAAGTTGACTCCAACAGGTAACTGCTCCACTGAGACCAGGATGCTGGACACGCATAAGTTTGTGATAGGCCTCATATTGAATGTTCTTGATTTTCACATCATCAACTTTTGCAATGGTTAAAAATATAGAAAACTGAGGAACTGGTCCTTCACGCTGTTTGCTTGTAAGTATTATAGTATGCGAATCTTGAGAAAGAAAACCCAGATGAGCCACTTTTTGTAACAGACATGCATAAAATGTTTTACTATACATGGTGTCTTGATCTTTGAATTGTTGCATCTGATCAACACCTGGATTTCTCACCAAGATGCCAGCTGAAGCTTTTGTCTGTCGATGTTTTGGTTCTGGGGTTGAGCAGCATGATTTTGGTACATTGGGGAAAATTGACGGGGGTTCTGTTGGTTGTTGGCGATTCCCAAAAAGTTTCCATGGTGACACCAGCAGGAAAATGAAGTTCACATACTCCCATATTTATTGTTATTTTATCAGCAGATATCTTATTTGGAATTTTTCTTATCCAAAGTTGTAGTTGCTCTGGGTCTTTTGGAAATCCGTACACTGTCAACTTTCTATCAGGTTTTTGGCTGGCATACCCAGTCCTACACCCAAAAACTGAGCACTTTCTCCCCATATTGAGAAAGTGTTTTGTGGTCTTTTTATTCTTTAACTAGACCTAGTCTGCTAAAAATGGAAGAAAGAAAATGAAGAAATTGTCCCTTTAAAAACAAAATCTATCATGTAGATTCGACATTATTCGATTTACAGTTACGGTTAAGATTAAGAGCTTTGTGAGGAGTTGATCTAGCACCTGGTTTGACTAGCAAAGGAAAAAAAATATTTTATGTGTCTTCTGTCTGACAACTTTTTACGGTTGATATAGTCTACAAGAAATTTGGTGTCGGTGTTAGCAGGGCCTCTCTCTTTACAACTCCTCTGATGGAGATTATTATTCTATAAATATTTACACCATTTTACACCAAATCTAGATCAGGATGTTAGTGTAATCTCATTTTACATAATAATTCCGAATTTATCACACAATCATAGAAAATAATCCAAGAGAAAAAGGAAATCCAGACGACAGCATCAGTTAGACGTCCATCATCGCCTTTGCTTGCACTATAACAACACACTTCCGACTCATGTGGGCCGGCCCAAGCGAACTTGACCTAGATCTGGGGTGGCAGGCCTTTAGTTAAGAAGGCGTTGGTCAGAGCCCATCCATCTCTTACCTTCTCACCAGAATTTCTACTTTCATGTATCTGTCACTTGGTGCACCCTGTGCAGGCAAACGCATGCACATACGGCTTGCAACCTAAGCTGTTTCAGACTATGTGAGGCTATAACAAACCAATGGAACAAGGTGTTAAACAGTTACACATACAATACAATTTTATTGGGACTCGTGGGATGGGGTTCAAATTGCCTCCCCCCATCCCTTATAGCCCACATCATGATTGCTTTTCTCATGTATCACCTGTAACCCTATGCCACCACCACGGTCTGTCCTGTTCTGACTGTGGGTCAGTTTGACCTTGTACCGAGCCCTGACTGATACAGTATATATACCAGTCCTGGAGTCATAATGATGATCCATGTTAAAGGACACAATTCTTTTTTAGGACGATGAGAATGCTGATTGGACAAACATGCCACTTTTCTCTTGAGACCTGAACCCATCCATCTTTTATCCTCATATCAGCATTTCTATTCTCATGTATCACATGTAACCCTATGCAACCATCACCGTCTGTCCTCTTCTGACTGTGGCTGAGATTGACTTTGCACCTACCCCTGACCGGTACAGTAAACATACCAGTAGAAGGATCATTATGATGACCCGTGTTCAAGGACACCGTTGTCATACATGTGAGAGTTTGATCTTTAACAATTTTGAAAGGTACAGTACGTATACCAGTGCTGGGGTCATAGTGATGACCCGTGTTCAAGGACACCTTTGTCATACATGTGAGAGTTTGATCTTCAACAATTTTGAATGGTACAGTACATATACCAGTGCTGGGGTCATAGTGATGATCCGTGTTCAAGGACACTTGTCATACATGTGAGAGTTTGACCTTTAACAAGTTTGAAAGGTACAGTACATATACCAGTGCTGGGGTCATAGTGATGACCTGTGTTCAAGGACACCGTTGTCATACATGTGAGAGTTTGATCTTTAACAATTTTGAAAGGTACAGTACATATACCACTGCTAGGGTCATAGTGATGATCCGTGTTCAAGGCCACCGTTGTCATACATGTGAGAGTTTGACCTTTAACAATTTTGATTTCTGTCCCACTGGTAGGACGTCAACGAATCCTGTGATTTGTGTATTTTATCATTACTACTGGGGTCATAGTGGTGACCTGTGTAAAACGTACCTCTGTAATACCAGTGCAAGTTGTGCCTTTAGTAAGAGAGATTTTCTCCTCTGTAGACAACTTAGTTTTGAATTCCATAATCAACACTCCCAGCCAGCAACATACCAAGGTCAGACACCATTGTTTAAAGTGACAGGTGAGTTGGGCTGTCTGACACAATCTGGACACAGTCTTTGTGATCTGTTACATCACCACTCATGTCAACAATGACAACAATCAACACTGACCTCCTATAGATGTCTCATGACCAATTTGTCAGCCAGTGTCACACACTTGTGGATAAATCACATAAACAGGTGAGTTAGAATTGTGAAGTGTTCATCCTCTGTGGAGCTTGCTTTACCTTTACCTTTTTCTTCTTTAGCAAGCGCATCATTAAAGGACGTCTGTTTTAACAGGTTTTGAGTGCCATTTCTTTTTGCAATCCACCAGCAATCCCACACTTCTCACCTTTGTTACCAGTTTTTCGTTCCTGTGATGAATTTCAGTCTTTTGTTAATGATATTCAACACATTTTGTGATTCACACAGCCATTTTCATTTTGGTGTCATAAGTGTTAGACCAAGATTTATGTTTTCCACAGCACATGTTGCCAAAGTTTGTGGTAATCTGGTCCCAGTCTGTGTGGTTTGTTTCATCACCACTCATGTCAACAGTGACAATGACAACTGTCAACAATCAACACTGACCTCTTTCTACAGATGCCTCAGCCATTACTTGTTTTCCAAGGTCAGAGACCATCCATCTCTTACCTTCTCACCAGAATTTCTACTCTCATGTATCTGTCACTTGGTGCACCCTGTGCAGGCAAAAGCATGCACGTACGGCTTGCAACCTTAAAATGTTTCAGTCTATGTGAGGCTATAACAAACTAATAGAACAAGGTGTTAAACAGTTACACATACAACACAATTTTATTGGGACTGGTGGGATGGGGTTCAAATTGCCTCCCCCCATCCCTTATAGCCCACATCATGATTGCTTTTCTCATGTATCACCTGTAACCCTATGCCACCAACGCCGTCTGTCCTGTTCTGACTGTGGGTCAGTTTGACCTTGTACCGAGCCCTGACTGATACAGTATATATACCAGTCCTGGAGTCATAATGATGATCCATGTTAAAGGACACAATTCTTTTTTAGGACGATGAGAATGCTGATTGGACAAACATGCCACTTTTCTCTTGAGACATGAACCCATCCATCTTTTATCCTCATATCAGCATTTCTATTCTCATGTATCACATGTAACCCTATGTAACCACCACCGTCTGTCCTCTTCTGACTGTGGCTGAGATTGACTTTGCACCTACCCCTGACCGGTACAGTAAACATACCAGTAGAAGGATCATTATGATGACCCGTGTTCAAGGACACCGTTGTCATACATGTGAGAGTTTGATCTTTAACAATTTTGAACGGTACAGTGCATATACCAGTGCTGGGGTCATAGTGATGACCCCGTGTTCAAGGACACCGTTGTCATACATGTGAGAGTTTGATCTTTAACAATTTTGAACGGTACAGTACATATACCAGTGCTGGGGTCATAGTGATGACCCGTGTTCAAGGACACCGTTGTCATACATGTGAGAGTCTATTTGCACTCCACCAGCAGCTATACACCTCTGACCTTTGTTACCAATATTGGTTCCTGTGATATATTTCAGTCTTTAATTGAAGACATTCAACACATTTTGTGATTCACTCAGCCATTTTCATTTTGTTGTCATAAGCGTTAGACCAAGATTTATGTTTTTCACAGCACATTTGGCCAATGATTGTGGTAATCTGTTTCTTTTTTTGGACGTCAAGAATATCTGTTGGAGAAACATCCCACTTTTCTCTTGAGATATGAGCCTGTCTATCTGTTATCCTCACACCAGGATTTCTACTCTCATGTATCACATATAACCGTATGCGACCACCACAGTCTGTCCGCTTCTGGCCGTGGCTCAGATTGACTTTATACCGACCCCTGATTGATACAGTATATATACCAGTCCTGGAGTCATAATGATGATCCATGTTAAAGGACACAATTCTTTTTTAGGACGATGAGAATGCTGATTGGACAAACATGCCACTTTTCTCTTGAGACATGAACCCATCCATCTTTTATCCTCATATCAGCATTTCTACTCCCATGTATCACATGTAACCCTATGCCACCACCACCGTCTGTCCTCTTCTGACTGTGGCTGAGATTGACTTTGCACCTACCCCTGACCGGTACAGTAAACATACCAGTAGAAGGATCATTATGATGACCCGTGTTCAAGGACACCTTTGTCATACATGTAAGAGTTTGACCTTCAACAATTGTGACTTTCTGTCCCACTGGTAGGACTGGTAGGGATTGCTCAACTTTCTGAGCCATGTAGTTTTTCTTTCAAAACAGCCCCGAAATGACTGATATTTCAAGTCTTTATTAAGTTTGTTAGATACTGTCCATGGACAACAGCTACTTTTGGTCTTTAAGAATGTCTGAATTTTTCTTACTTATACATATTTGACAAGAAATGAATCTTTGGGCAATTGTATCCAAATTATTGATAGAATCATCACAGCCAAAGGATACGTGCTGCTCAAAATTTACTGAGACAAGGGTGCTGACTGAACAAACATGCCACTTCTCTCTTGAGACATGAGCCCCCCAAGGAGCTTACACTAATATTATAGTATAATAGTGTAAGCTCCTTGGAGCCTCCCCCCCTCCTCCCCCATCCCTTTTGCCCCACATCATGATTGCTTTTCTCATGTATCACCTGTAACCCTATGACACCACCACCGTCTGTCCTGTTCTGTCTGTGGGTCAGTCTGACTTTGTACCGACCCCTGACTGGTACAGTAAACATACCAGTGCAAGGCTCATGATGATGATCCGTATTAAAGGACACAATTCACTTTTTGGACCATGAGAATGTAGGTTGGACAAACATGCCACTTTTCTCTTGAGACCTGAACCCATCCATCTTTTATCGTCATATCAGCATTTCTACTCTCATGTATCACATGTAACCCTATTCAACCACCACTGTCTGTCCTCTTCTGAGTGTGGCTGAGACTGACTTTTTACTCACCACTGAACGTACAGTACATATACCAGTGCTGGGGTCATAGTGATGACCCGTGTTCAAGGACACCGTTGTCATACATGTGAGAGTTGGATCTTTAACAATTGTGGCTTTCTGTCCCACTGGTAGGATGTCAATGAATCCTATCAGTTGTGTATTTTATTATTCATGACTACTGGGGTGTCTGTTTTAACAGGTTTTGAGTGCCATTTCTTTTTGCACTCCACCAGCAATCCCACACTTCTCACCTTTGTTATCAGTTTTGGTTCCTGTGATGAATTTCAGTCTTTTGTTAAAGATATTCAACACATTTTATGATTCAAACGGTCATTTTCATTTTTGGCGTCATAAGTGTTAGACCAAGATTTATGTTTTATGTTTTTAACAGCACATGTTGCCAAAGTTTGTGGTAATCTGGTCACAGTCTATGTGGTTTGTTTCATCACCACTCATGTTAACAGTGACAATGACAACTGTCAACAATCAACACTGACCTCTTCCTACAGATGCCCCAGTCCTTACTTGTTTTCCAAGGTCAGAGACCATCCATCTCTTACCTTCTCACCAGAATTTCTACTTTCATGTATCTGTCACTTGGTGCACCCTGTGCAGGCAAAAGCATGCACGCACGGCTTGCAGCCTTAAGATATTTCAGATTATGTGAGGCCATAACAAATATACGGAACAAGGTGTTAAACAGTTACACATACGACACAATTTTATTGGGATTTGTGGGATGGGGTTCAAAGTGCGTTAGTGATATGCATTACTAATCCCCCGTTTAAGTAATGCTTTTTTAAGAACGTCATAATTATTTGGGTCTTCAACCTTGAGGCCGTGGAAGACCTCAAGAGGTTTGCCTGTAAGCAAATTTACAAGGCAGTAAGTATACATGGTTCGTTCCCAACCAGTGCATTTAAGATGGAGTTTGAACCGATGAAGATAGGAGTCAATTTGATCGACTTTATCGTTGAAAGTCGGTAATTTTGGTTTACTTCACGCCTGAGGGCGGTTAAATTGTTAGCCACTTTTCTCTTGAGATATGAGCCTATCCATCTGTTATTCTCACATCAGGATTTCTCCTCTCATGTATCACATGTAACCGTATGCGACCACCACAGTCTGTCCTCTTCTGTCTGTGGCTCAGATTGACTTTGTACCGACCCCTGACTGATACAGTATAGATACCAGTCCTGGAGTCGGGTTGGAATGTCTGACACAATCTGGTCACAATCTGTGTGATCAGCTACATCACCACTCATGTCAACAATGACAATGACAACAATCAACAATCAACACTGACCTCCTCATATAGGTGCCTGATGACCAATTTGTCTGCCAGTGTCACACACTTGTGGATAAATCACATAAACAGGTGAATTAGAATATTGTGAAGTGTTCATCTTCTGTAGAGCATGCGTTACTCTTGGCTTTTTCTTCTTTTGCAAGCACATCGTTGAAGGACGTCTGTTTTAAGAGGTTTTGTGCATGCTCTTTCTATTTGCACTCCAGCAGCAGCCATACACTTCTCACCTTTGTTACCAGTTTTTGTTCCTGTGATGCATTTCAATCTTCTGTTGAAGACATTCAACACATTTTATGATTCACTCAGCCATTTTTATTTTGGTGTCATACTTGTTAGACCAAGGCATGTGTTTTTAACAGCACATATTGCCAAAGATTGTGGTAATGGTCACAGTCTACATGATCTGTTTCATCACCACTCATGTCAACAGTGACAATGACAACTGTCAACAATCAACACTCACCTCTTTCTACAGATGCCCCAGCCCTTACTTGTTTTTCAAGGTCAGAGTCCATCCATCTCTTACCTTCTCACTAGAATTTCTCCTCTCATGTATCACATGTAACCGTATGCGACCACCACAGTCTGTCCTCTTCTGTCTGTCCTCTTCTGTCTGTGGCTCAGATTGACTTTGTACCGACCCCTGACTGATACAGTATAGATACCAGTCCTGGAGTCGGGTTGGAATGTCTGACACAATCTGGTCACAATCTGTGTGATCAGCTACATCACCACTCATGTCAACAATGACAATGACAACAATCAACAATCAACACTGACCTCCTCATATAGGTGCCTGATGACCAATTTGTCTGCCAGTGTCACACACTTGTGGATAAATCACATAAACAGGTGAATTAGAATATTGTGAAGTGTTCATCTTCTGTAGAGCATGCGTTACTCTTGGCTTTTTCTTCTTTTGCAAGCACATCGTTGAAGGACGTCTGTTTTAAGAGGTTTTGTGCATGCTCTTTCTATTTGCACTCCAGCAGCAGCCATACACTTCTCACCTTTGTTACCAGTTTTTGTTCCTGTGATGCATTTCAATCTTCTGTTGAAGACATTCAACACATTTTATGATTCACTCAGCCATTTTTATTTTGGTGTCATACTTGTTAGACCAAGGCATGTGTTTTTAACAGCACATATTGCCAAAGATTGTGGTAATGGTCACAGTCTACATGATCTGTTTCATCACCACTCATGTCAACAGTGACAATGACAACTGTCAACAATCAACACTCACCTCTTTCTACAGATGCCCCAGCCCTTACTTGTTTTTCAAGGTCAGAGTCCATCCATCTCTTACCTTCTCACTAGAATTTCTCCTCTCATGTATCACATGTAACCATATGCAACCAGCACCGCCAGTCCTCTTCTGATCGTGGCTCAGATTGACTTTGTACTGACCCTGACCGGTACAGTATACATACCAGTCCTGGAGTCATAGTGATGACCGGTACAGGATAAATTACACCAGTGCTGGGGTCACAGTGATGACCCGTGTTCAGGGACACCACTGTCATACATGTGAGAGTTTGATCTTTAACAATTTTGACTTTCTGCCCCACTGGTAGGATGTCAGTGAATCCTATCAGTTGTGCCTTTTATTATACATAACTACTGGTGTCATAGTGGTGAACTGTGTAAAGGATACTTCTGTAATACTTTTGATCAAAGCACTCACAGTACACACTTTCCTTGCCCAACTTTCTGAGCCATGTAGTTTTACGTTCAAAACAGCCTTGAAAGGACTGATATTTCAAGTCTTTATTAAGTTTGTTAGATACTGTCCATGGACAATAACTACTTTAGTTTAAGAATGTCTGAATTTTTCTTACTTATACTTATTTCACAAGAAATGAATCTTTGGGCAATTGTGTCCAAATAATTATTGACAGAATCATCATAGTTAAAGGATACGTGCTGCTCAAAGTTCACTGAGACAGGAGTGCTGGCTGAACAAACATGTCACTTTTCTCTTGAGACATGAGCACCCCCCCCCCCCCCTCCCCCTATTCTAACACCCCACATCATGATTGCTTTTCTCATGTATCAGGTGTAACCCTATGACACCAACACCGTCTGTCCTGTTCTGACTGTGGGTCAGTTTGACTCTGTGCCGACCCCTGACCGATACAGTATATATACCAGTCCTGGAGTCATAATGATGATCCATGTTAAAGGACACAATTCTTTTTTTGGACGATGAGAATGCTGGTTGGACAAACATGCCACTTTTCTCTTGAGACATGAACCAATCCATCTTTTATCTCACATCAGCATTTCTACTCTCATGTCTCACATGTAACCGTATGCAATATGCAACCACACCATCTGTCCTCTTCTGAATGTGGCTGAGATTGTCTTTGTACTCACCACTGAATGGTTCAGTACATATAGATGTGCTGTGGTCATAGTGATGATCCGTGCTCAAGGACACCTTTGTCATACATGTGAGAGTTTGGTCTTTAACAATTTTGACTTTCTGTCCCACTGGGAGGACGTCAACGAATCCTATCAGCTCTCACCCACCAACTTACCAAGGTCAGACACCATTGTTTAAAGTGACAGGTGAGTTGGAATGCCTGACACAATCTGGTCACAGTCTGTGTGATCTGCGGCATCACCACTCATGTCAACAATGACAATGACAACTGTCAGCAATCAACACTGACCTCCTCATATAGATGTCTCATGGCCAATTTGTCTACCAGTGACACACATGTGGATAAATCACATAAACAGGTGAGTTAGACTTGTGAAGATGGCAACTAGCAATGAAAAATCAAGGATACTTTTGTCACCATTCCCTAAAACTACATGTGGTGCATGTAATCTGGTTATGTCTACTTTTCAGGAGAAGCCAAAAACTATTTCATTTTAGCACTATTGGCATAGTTAGGATGACCATTTGAAAGTTTGCTATTCGATTATTTTTCGGCTTAGTACTTTTTTAGTAGCTATCATTCGATGGTGCTTCGAATGTAGTTGAACATATAAAAATCAACTTTTCAAATTCTAGTGTTACCATATGTACATTCTCAGGAACAGTAACGATTTAATCATTGTAAATGTTACCTCCTTTTATTTTAACACACCTAATGACATCTAATACCAGCAAAGACCTTCTTTTTCACAGGTTTGTTTGTTGGGGATTCAAGAGACAGTTCTGGTTTTCAAAGTGTTGTCTTCCCTATTTTGGACAAAGCCATCAGCAAACAGAGTTGTCTTCTGAAGTAAGCATTGACACTTCTCTCCCCAGGCCTCAATCTCTGTAGCTCTAATACAGTTGTGCATTAATATAAAGCCACGCATACTGATATTTAGTTGTATTAGTACTGTTCATCCTTCTGCAATTCTCTTATTATATGTACTAGCCGACGCGACACTGGCAAGATAAATCTTGCAAATTTTCGTCGTACTAAGCCCTGTTGTATCTAGATCTAGGTCACATTAATAACGCCACTTGAATTTGATGCAGAGAGACTGTTTTGTTATACAACAATTCCTTTGCAAAACATATAGAAGTGATAGGGTTGACTTTCAGCCGAAATTTGTGTAAAGAGAGGCGTAGAACATAATTTCAGGTCACGTTTGTCAATTTTACTCGACAAATATGCGTATTGTTTCATTTATCACGCTGTATTCATAAAAATTCAAAACATGCAAATATGCAGCAAAGTTCAGATCTGTCGAGTGGGTCCAGTCCATTTTCGGCCCTATGAAGTATTTCCCATTCATGCCTCTGCTTATTTGTTGTGATCAGGCTATATATTTATTTGAGAAAACTAGTATCATTATGTTGCAAGACCCAGTTGTTTTTTTTTATTTTTTATTTAATTTATCGGTTTTTTTTGTAAAATTTTTCCTTGATATAGGATATTATATTCTTGTTGAGTACCGAGTGAGTGTTGACGTTTCTATTCAAACTACAATAAAGATATCTTCACATGCATTATGTTTCAGAAACCCAAGCTGCTTTGCAAATAATATGGAAGCCATGCTCATCTCACTCACCACGTAAAGCTCAAATACAAAACATGAAGAAGTTGCTGTGGCACTCGAACTGGCCTGCAAAGATTTCCTGGATTGTCTTTTTATAATGTAGACTTTGATTTCATTGTAATTGTCTAAGGCTGTGTGTTGCAAGTTTGTCCATGAATTGTCCATCAGTATGAAACATGAATATCTGTTATTACCTTAGAGTAAGGGTGATCCGCCACTAAACATCTTGTGTAATACAAGCCATTAAATGAGCACTAGCAGATACTGTGTAGGATTCATTTCAGTATCAGACCTGCATACCCAGTTGAAGGGGTCAAGGGAAAAACCATTGATGTCAGGTTTTTGAACTTTTGAGAGAAATGAAAAACGAAGATTAAAGACTAATAACATAATGCTTTATGATTTTAAACTTTCTCCAGTTTGTGGTTTTCAAAACTTTGTCCATTGCTCTGTCATTTAAAAAGATTGTTAGGTCAATATCTTTGTAGAGTATTGAATTACAGCGTTTTTAAACATACAAGCTCAAATTTGACATCACTGGTTTTTCCCTTTTTGGGGTGCATGTTGAGAAGATACAAAGGCTGACACTTCCAGATGCACTAGTAGCTGTGCTAATGGGGCAAAGAAATTATCCAAAGCACTGATGAAACTTAGATTATTATAATCTGAGACCATTACTATTAAAATGATGGCTATATTATGACAGGAACATCAGCATGGCGGCTACATGGATGGAGCCAGCTTCTTGTGCAAATTTTTCGTTCTACAGTGTATATGACAGTCAGTGGCAAGTTCCATTTCCCAAATAACTGGAGTCATGTTGAATGGGAACATAAAAACCAACATAATTAAATACACAACAGGAATGAAAGCTGGAGAAAAAGTCAGATGAGCGAGAAAAGCGAACACAAACAACAAGGATGACAAACAACGTCAACTTTTTAAGAAAAGGAGGCAAAAATGCACTGCAAAGTACCATTATAATCAGTTCATTTAAAATGAACTGAAGAAATTTTTATTTCAAATCAAAGCACATAAAAACAAAAACCAGACGCATACACAGATTTAAAAACAAAGAAGTCAAAGTAAGAGTAGTTAGTCTGTACCATCTTCCTCGGACTCTGAATTTGCTCCTCTCCCCTCATTTACAAGCAGACTGTCAAAGAACTCCTGAGCTTCCAGACAGCAAGAACACTTCAGGAACTGCAGGTCATTGTATTTAGCCTGGGATACGGGCAGCCTCGTAGAGTGGATGCAACTCTGTCGGAACACAACGTTTCCCCAATGGTCTTGTCAGTACAGCACTTTCAAAAGGGCCATTCCAATTTTCCCTGAACTCCATTAATCAAGGATGAGCCTTCGAGAACTTGACTTCGCACATGGGGTGAGTAGGGGACGGGGCAAGTGGCCCTATAGCATGGTTTTAAGAAATCACCAAAGTTAAAGAAGTCACTTCCTTTGCGTTTGATGACGAAAAAGGGAGCTGGATTCTGCCTGGCCGTGCTGAAACCTTTTTATCCAGTCCTTCGGCACTTCTGCTGCTGCCTTCTGCTTGATGCAGACCAAGTCACGGTCACATTCCAGATAACTGTGACCATGAATTGGAAATGAAATCTTTATAGTTTCAAATCTTTTCTTTCCATGGACCATGTGGTACAGAAACCTCAGCATCGTCCAGTTCTTATTTTGGCCCGCACATGAATCACAAAATAGCTCAAGAGTGGTGACTTCTGGAGCCAGAATGCGAGTTGAGTAATTGTAGAGCATGGAAACAACATCATCAGCTCCTTTCTTTGCCACAGTTTCGTCATAGACATAGTGGTATGCATTGTCACTTGCCAGGTTGTGGATGTTGAATGTATAGAGTGACAGCTGGTGCCTATAGTACACATCATTTGTCGTGATGCTTGGCATACTGAGATTCTTTTGAAAGTCGAAGGCTATGGCTGCATGCTGCTGTGATACCTGGGCTTGCTGACGAGCTGCAGCTGTCATTTCATAGAAAACGCCAGTTTTCCTCAGGTGAAGCTCCCGCTCTTGTGTAAGGGCCAAGTGTTGCTCTGGAGGCCAAACTTGGGATTCAGGCATGACCTTCAGCCCATCACATGTGGAGCACGTCTAGTACCCTTATGTGGGTATCCAAAAGAGATATTAAATTTCTCTATGAAGAGTTTCTGTGAATGAAGGGCAGGGAAGAAAACACTAAGTCTGAGCATTTTAGTAACATGAACAATATTTTTTACTAACATTATGCAGCTGATCTATGATACTCAAAGCATCTGTGCAATACTGCTGCCACAAATGCACATGATTTACTAGCACATTGAAAAGATGTTCTGATTATATTGGACAGCATGAGACCAAGCCTTCTGGGCTAGATGTATAATATTGTAGTTGTAAAGTATTTTACATTACAATATCCACAATCCAAGCATTTCTCAACAACCAAAAAAAAAAATCTTTTCTATTAGTTAATATTAATACTGTTCATGTTCCCAAATTATGAATACCCTTAATTGATACCACTTGGTTGGAGGTAACCCTGCACATGGCTGCTGTTCTCTCTCTTGTTCAAACCGCCACATCAAATAAGCCTTACTTCTCTCTTCCTCCCCCCCACCCAAATATCCACATTGATCAGTTGCATCACATTCATTGAGTCGGAGGTGCATTGATAAATATGGCCACACACAAGGCGGGCTTATGAAAGTTGTGAATTTAATTCACATAGCTAGTATTACTATTCCAAATTTGACCTTAACACCTGTAGCTTTCATAGGAGCATTTGTCATCTGGGTACTTTTCCAGGTACATCTGATGCATCTTCTTAACACACAGTTCCACTGGGAGGTAGATATTCCTACTCTCTTTCAGTGAATAATGAGAGTGCCTTCCACAGAAAGACCTGATGTGCCCAATGATGCGATCAGTCTGGACTGCTCCAAATGTATGGGGACGATTGCCATGTCTGCCCCGTTTCTCAGTAAGAGGTAATCCTTTAGAAGAAAAAAAGAAACCAATCACCAAACTGCAAGAGCTAGACAGCTCAGTAAGGGTTCAGAATGCGGGCTCATAAGGACACATACAGTGCAACTGATTGTATAAACTATTTTGAATCCATCTGGGTATACACTGTGTGTATGGGGGGGGGGGGGGGGGGAATAGATGCCAACATTACTTCAAACCATAGATCTAGTTCTACGACAGGCTTCTGTAGATTACGAGTACAATTCATGTTATTATTTTTTTGTTTTCGGTGTTTTGCCCGCTGCCTTGCTCTAGATCTTAAATAATGCAGCGTGAACCTGCAGATCTATTTTGACTATTCTTTAAGCCAGCACATGCATAACTCTGCCAAATTATGACGTATATTTATTTGTTACACTCACCTGTACTAGCAAGACTACTCCTGATTCTCTCAATCCTGCATTTTGTGATTCCAAAGATAGAAGGTATGGCTTTGAGGCAGACAGACAAACTCACAGCCTTCCCCTCTCTGACCACACCCACTGAGTAGCTATAGCTGTGGTCATGCCGCTTGGCCTCCTCCTCGTTGCCACGTGGCCGACGCTGTTTCATGCTGTTCACGGTGATACATGATGCTAGCAATTAGCAAATTGTCTCAGGCATCTTTTGTAGCCAGCACGTTGAAATGATCTAGGAGCTCCTGTCGCTCTGCGACACTTGTAATCTCGAAGCATCTGTACATCTGGCAGTTACATGGAGGACCTCCTGAATGTGCGCTGAGACGTGCCTTCTTTCTATTTTCTCTTGTTCTTCCATTAATCTTTCATGTCTTTGGTTTCTCTGTCACTTCTGGATGTTTCTCGGCGTCCGCCATATTGTTAACAGTGTTTTGTCATGTGGCTTTTTCTAACGCCCTGATTGGGTTTGATTACCCACAAGGGAGACCATTCTAAAATAAAAAATTGACATCACTGTATCTTTCATTGTTCGTTCCTGACATCGCTGGTTTTTCCATTGCACAGCCTTTATAAAACCTCTAAAAACTCCAGACTGCGCCTATTTTTTTTGTTGATCTTTTCTACAGCCATAAACTTCCCATTGTGTTGTAACCCAACACAGTGTTAAGTCATTTTATGAAAAAATTGACATCATCTGTTTTTCCCTTGACCCCTTCAGTTGTTGACTATATAAAAGCTCTCTTCTGTGTTCCAGTATTTTCTTCTTTCTATGCTTTTGAGTTAAATTACCAATATAGGGTGCAAACCAATCAAAAATCGCGTTGAACGGTTCTGTGTGAGGGAGACCAGTGAAATAGAAGCAAGTTGTGTCATTTGCTAGAACGTTTTTGATAAACCTAGTCCTGAATATTCTTTTCACATCTTTTTCTGATAATTTGATATGTGATTTACATGTTGTGCAAAAGATATTGAAATTTTCAGATGCTGAATACTTTCTGGGGGATTGAAAAAGTGAGTCATGGTCAGGAACACATGATAAAATTTGGCCATGCAAGGGCTGACTAGATTTTTTCCGGTTTGTGTAACAAGAAATATCATTTGATTTTGGTGGTGTATAGAGTTTTGAAAATATCAGGATGCCTTTATGTGCAGGGCTTTGGGGTGGGTCTGATTCTTCAAACTGACATATGTACTTTTCTTTTGATAATGGACTTCTCTTCAGTGCAGTGAAATTTGGAATGTTTTCAGATTCGTCACTAATGACAGCACTACTGAAACCCTCAAGTGGCATTTCCTGACTTGATGACAATGACATTACATTATTTGAATTTAAAGTTGATGGGTTGGCTATCACTAGTATCACTGTACATGATGAAGATGACGGTGTTGATACCTTTGCTGTACGCAGATTGGGT
This sequence comes from Onchidella celtica, assembly GCA_963931925.1. NCBI lineage: Eukaryota > Metazoa > Mollusca > Gastropoda > Systellommatophora > Onchidiidae > Onchidella > Onchidella celtica. The sequence goes on along the minus strand of OZ007581.1, from coordinate 29,589,452 downwards.
TCCATACTTGCCTATGACATTACATTTGAATTTAAAGTTGATGGGTGTCTATCACTGTACATGATAAAGATGACGATAGTGATGCCATTGCTGTACACAGAGTGGGCGGGTTCCATACTTGCCGGTGACATTACATTTGAATTTAAAGTTGATGGGTTGGCTATCACTGTACAAGATAAAGATGACAGTGTTGATGCTTTTGCTGTACACAGAGTGGGTTCCATACTTTGCCGATGACATTACATTTGAATTTCAAGTTGATGGGTTTGTCTATCACTGTTGATAACAGTGACTTTGCTGATACCGGTACTGCTTTTAATGTACAGAGTTTGGGTGATGCCAATATTTCCCTAAGTGCACTGTACTCAGAGCTGTGTCCTTGTGGGAAGTGCTTTCTGGTGTACCTTTTTCTATAATGAAACAATAGGCATAGCCAAATGTAGTAAGTAGTAGGATAAGTGGAGACTGGCTTTCATTGTTTCACGCAGAACAAACAAAATTGTCGGTGGGTAAACAACAGATAAAAAATTACTGTTAACAATGGAGTTGCAGACCAGTTGAAATTTAAAAGTAATTATGAAATATTTTTACAAAATATGAAATTTTAAAAAGTACAATAATCTTTTACCTTTGAACAGACATAGGTGCAACTCTTGTCTTGTCTTGATCTTGTCCACATTCAGGTCCTCATGTGGCCGGTTACATAGTCTAATCCACTCTTTGCACTTATCTAGTTTTGTTTTTGGCTAGGGGAACGGTCTGAAAGTGACACCGGCCATATGTGGGCTGTCACTATGACTATAGTGGCTGTCACTGTTACACGTTCCCCAAGCACATGTTTTCATCTGCATTGTGGTGTGTTTACAACTGCGTCCCGATGCTAAAGACTCAATGTTTGCCTCCCTTCTGACCTAATCTCGTTACGATATGCCTGTCCTACTTTCAGCCGGAAATATCGTTGGGCTTTCCTGAAATCTTGTGTTCACGTATACCTTTACTAGTATTAGTATTACTAGTTGGCCTGCTGCCTTGGGGAATACACAGATGTGATTTTTAAAGTTGGGTTTCAATCAGCAATGTATACATTGGGGCGTAGAATGAAATTTCCTGTCATACTTTTTAAAATGTAATTCTGCTGGAAGAAAATGCATCGTTTGTTTTTTCTGGCTCAAAATGTTAGAACGCTGTCTCCTGTTCAACTATGAACTGTCCTAAGAATGGGTAAAAACTTGAGTTGTCCTTCATTTTTGTAAATTATTTCACATTTCGTCATTCATTTGCAAGTGTTTGCAAGTTTGTCGGCCAGATTAAAAATGTGGAAATTTAAAGGTTTATTTTGTTTTTGAATTGATTGTGAATGTGATGTGAGAGATTTTGTACTTTGAATGAAAGATGGAGTACTTTCAGAAACTCAGGTGCCCAATTTGATTAATTTTACACTTTGGCGTGATTTTTGCCTTTTTCTGAGAGGAAAAGCCTATAATATTTTTAAAAACTGCACAACTTTCTAATGGAACCATTATTTAGTCTATGGTAGTACTAATATCTACAAATATTCAAAGAGACAAGGGAGAGTGTTACTTCCAAACATCTGATAAAGGCACATCGCAAGAAACCAGTTTTTGGGGTCCTAATAGGTATTTTAAAATGGCATTGTTTTCCACTGCATAATAATGAAGTAGAAATTCTTCAAATGAGAGTTCATGCATGCTACTAGTAGTAGTACTAAATACAACAACAATTTATAAGCACAAAAACCAGCAGCAGTACCTAACAATAACATTCTGTAGCTCGCATGCCTCAGCTCATGATTCAAGAGTACATGTTTGCGGGCTTGATGGCGCTATAACACAATGAGTTAGCTGATAATACGTATTAGAAATTGCTGTCATTTTTTTTTTTTCGTCAATGTACACACGTACAGTAACTGAAACTAAACAGCTGAGTACTGGACTGTTTGTGTTTTTGTTATTCTCTCAATATATCATCAGGTATTTTCCATATTGTTGTAAGTGCATTTTTGCTTTTCTAAGAAAATGAGAATAGAAAATTTGAAGAGTTGTGTAAAATCAGGGTTTTGTTCAATGCGCCTCAAAATCAAAACTTGCATGAAAATGACCATGGAAAATACACCCATATGACACTTATACGTACTAAACTTATGAGGTAGGGAACCATTTTCAAGACAACCTCAAAAATGGCAAAATGTCTCATACAACAATATGGCAAATACTTCCTCACTATTGACTTTCTTGAGTACATTTGTTTCTTATCCTGATACCAATGATAGCGAAACTGTACCTTCCCTGGATATTTTCTCAAACTTCCCAAAGGAATGCTAAAGTGACAAGTCCAGAAAATTACGGACTGATTTATAATTCTCCTGGAATTTTTTTAATTTCATGTTTCCACATTTACAAAATGTCAATAGAGTTACTCGAAGTCCCTTGATAGTCACATCACTGGTGGGTGTAATGATTTAAAAATTTCTGTATTTTTTGTATACCTCTTTAATCCCATTTGGGAAATTTGCCTTGGTGTCATTGCAGTCCAGAAGTTACAACTGGAGCAGGCACGTCATCGCCGCAGTGCAGGTTGGCAATTTTTTGTTTTGAGAAACTGTTGAAGAAACCAATATTCCAGGCACATTTGACAACTGTGCACAGAAGAACAGTTCATCCAAGGACACGAAAGTCAATACTAACCACCAGACATATGACTTGATGGGCAGAGATTCTGAAGTGTGTGATTGCTTGGCATGGGATTTGATCATTGTGTTTTTCTGAGATGGCAATTTAATTTATTGTCATTGACTGTGTAAATACAGTGCAAAACATAGCTAAAACAGTTCTGCAGTTGAAAATAAGTCTCCTGTTTCCAGCTCGAAGGACACTGTTTGAAATGAATGTACTAAGCTGTATAAGTTATGCAACAAACATGAAACAGCTGTAACTTTAGAACGAGTTAGGTAAATTCAAAAATTTTTTTAAAATGAAAAATAAGGATTGTTCACGAGAAATAAAAATCTTACATTTTTCTACTGACTTGGTGTCCTGTCTTGGACAACCAGACAATTTGGTTCAGAACTATTATGTTCTGTCGGGTCAAGAGATTGGACTGTTTCTATCTTGCCTGAAATGCTCATTTAGGTTTAGGTCATTTATGAGATCAACAGAACCTGAATTAAAAATGACAAGGCTTTTTATCCCATTCCATTATCTCCAGCAATTCAAAGTTACAGCCGTTTAAAAGTCTGTTTGCAAGACTTAGGCTGCCTAGTATAGAAAACATTAAACAGGGTACTGAAAACACACACTGAACATTCACATTCACGCCTGATGTAAATTCAAGTACAAAGATAAACTCAACATGACTGCAAATTACTCAGAACTGATAAGCTTTAATTGCAGATACACAAAATTAATTATCACAGATTACAAGAACAATTATAATACTGCCACACAATGTTTTCTTATTGAAAATGCTTCATCAAAAGAAGGAAATATCTCAATGGTACAAAAAAAAATCAGTTGACCCTTTCAATGCCAAAGCAGCAGTACTGCTTGATGTCTATAGTCCTTGTTGCTTCTTGATTCAATTACCTAAATTATTGCAAAATGGGGAAACTTAAAACAAAATTTATGAAATGTCCAATAATTCATAACAATACAACTATAAAAACAATCCACCTCCGATATTACGAAATTATCCACCACAATATGCTGTTGGCATTCGAGGATCGAAGAGAGATTGTTTTTTCCATAATATTGTTGAGCCCAGTGAAATCATTATCAAATACACCGAATCTCAGCAATCCTAATTAGTTTCTAATTTCTTGTTTTGCATTCTCTACGGTAACCCCAGACTGGTGTTGCAAATAATAAAAATAGCGTCGGTGAAGTTAGTGAATGAAATATAATAGACAAACTTCCTCAAAACTCAAATTTCATTTAAAATTTTGAGTAAGAAATAGGACCATTGTTTATGGAAGACAGGGACCATGTTCTCCAAGACATAAGTAAAAATATTATTCTCAGATACATGACACAAAGTTACTGAAATGTTGAGGACTATTTGCAGGGATGTAAATTTGCTGATTTTCATGGTTTTCTGTTTTTTTTTGTTTTTGGCCCTGGCATCTTTGTTCTGGTGTATGTTGATCTGATTTCCTGCAACTTTGTTAAGCAGCAATTGCACATTTTTGTTTGACATCTTCCTCCTTTTCACTGAAAACCTCTTACATCCTTGCACTTATATTATTAACAAGAAAGAAAAAATTCATTGTACCAAAATATTTTCAAATCCATTCCAAAATCATAGAAATATGTAAAAGTTTCAAAGTACATATTCTCAAATCCACTCGAAAAAAATGACCAGGAAATATATCATTTCAAACAATTTTCAAGGCAAAGAAACAATCTGTCATTTCATCAATTTGCAAGAGAATAAATATATATGAGCCCCAATCAAAAAAAAAATTTTGAAAATGTAATAATCAATTCATATTTCTCAATTCTTGATTGTTTAAATAGATGTATGCTTTGTCATGCCCAGTCTTTAAGATGATCTCTCTTTAAGAAATAAGTGACTGTTTAAGAATGCGCATCAAGAAAGTAGTTATAGCCCCTGGGGTGGGAAGTTGGAAGGACTTTGAGGTAAAGGTGGCTGGGCCGGAGGTAAAATATGGCCCCCTTTTCTTGACAAAAGCATAATTTCCCCTTTCAAAGCATCAATTTCTTGGGCCTGGAGTTGCACTAACTGAATTAGTCGCTGTTTTTCTCGGACATCAGTCTTTCGCTGACCTTTGAACTCTCCACCCTGTTGAACAAAAAGAAATTTACATATGGTAAAATGTTTGTGTGTGTTAGATCAGGGATATGCAACTTATTGCTCATGGGCCCTATCCACCCCTTGAAGGGATCTTGACCAGCCCGCAAGCAATTGAGATATCATGCTTATATGGTCCGCGATTTTTCCTTATTTTGAGTGTTTCACAGGGTCATGTATGGCATGTATGGCATCTTGTTACATTGGACCCAGGTTTCATTTTGTTCCAGCAGGTCATATAAGGGTAAAAGATCCAATTAGTTTCTACTTGGACCACGTCATCAAAGCATTTAACTAAAATCATTTGTCACCACATGGATTAAATGATGTCTTAGCTTACAGAAACAGTGAAAGGATAAGATAAAACTTTTAAATTTCTCACTTACCACTCTTTTCTGCCGGTTGTCCAAATCCTTCGTGTACTCATTCTGCTCTGTAAATAACATTGCTAATTGTGTCAGCCTCCGTGTGTTATCTCGTACAAGTTCTGTAATCCTGTCTTTCCTTTCTGCAATTTCTTCCTGTGAATATAGATTTTAAAACAGAAATAATAATTATAACAACTGCTGTATCAGATTATCTGCAACAGATAGGAAGGAAGATAGGACTGAGAGCGTGGAATTCTTATGATAAAACTCTTTTTCAAAGGATACTCCAAAGATAATACATTTTTATCCAATAACTCTGATTTTTAAATTTTACAGAATGCACAAGAAAGTGATTGAAGATTGGCCGGTGGATGTTTAAATTCCAGAAAATATATCTCTCGTGACTGAAAACACAATGCTTCAAATGTCTATTATTATTTAACCCTAGTCCTGTGTGAGGCCACTATAGTAGTGTGCCGCCACAGTATACCATTTAGTATACTCTATCGTATACCACTTTTGTGGTATAATAATGCAGTTTTCCATGTCTGTTTACTTGGTTGATCCCACTAATAATTTTTTCACGCTAGTTTCGCTTGTTTATCTTTCATGTCATCCCTACTACATTTAACAAAATGGTAGCGTCCAATTATGCCTGTTACAATGAAATGTAGTAACTATTTGTCATACACAGGTAATAGTGCTGATGGTCAGAAATTAAATCTTTAAATAAGAATATATGATCTATTATAAGCTTAGTTTGTAAAAAAATTGTGGGCTTGCAATAGGGCAAGGTACAGAGTTGAAATATGGCAAATAATGGTAAGGTGTATTTTGCAAAACACTACCGTAGCAACAAATGACAAATAGGGGGCCACAGCACAGAATCTGTAACATGTCGCTACTGCACGAATTGTGAAACTCAGGCAAAGACTAAGGTTCAAAATATAGAGTTTTGCTGGATTTTCTCAACTTGGCTGGCCAACTGTTTCTGTGCTATCACCTTGTCAATATTTTGAGGGTTATCAACCAAAATGTGTCATGTCCAATTTTAGTCATCGCTCTTAAAACCCAGTAGGTATCCAAGACACATGGTGTGTGACTATTTCATAACCCAATAAAACTATTCATGTGACCACGCTGAAGTTATTGCAATTATTTGAATTTTCATTAAGGTTACAAATTTCAAACTCATTTTTCTCAATTTGACAATTTTGCACATAAAACATTCTAGTTGCCGACCTTCAATTTTTTGGGGTTTTTTGGTATAGGTTGTTATTGTATGGCTTTATCAAATGTGAGGCGGCCCAGGAAAAGCAGGTCAAAGTGTCAAAAATCACATTTTCTAATTGTGTTCCTATCTTGATCTACAGCCATTCCTGATCATTTTGCTTTCTATTTGATTGAATTTTTCATTGAAACCAAGTGAAATCCACATAGAAGTGGCTAAGGAATGACATGGATTGCCGAGCGTAAAATTGACTTTATTAGCCTATATCTCGGGATCTCCCACTGCAACTTTGACCGGGTTTTCCTGGGCCGCTTCTCAAATGCAACTTTTCATGTTTTCTGCATTTCAAACAGGTCTTTACAAACATTGTTTCACAGCATTTGATTTACTAAAAAACTAGACAAAATGAAATTATGGCAACAGCCCAAACAGAAAGAAGAATTACATCATAAGACTTCAGCTCAGTGGAGCACTCAATCTCTGTGTTTCTCAATTTCTCCTTCAGCTCTTCGATGGCCCTATTGACAGTGACAGTCTCAATTTTCTCCAGGTCTACCATACAACCAAATTTGGCTTCCATCAATCCGGCACAGGTCTCTTCCATATCTGTGATCTTTGCCTCAAAAACACGCCGGTCTTTAATGAGTTGAACATGCTTCTTCCGAGACTCCCTGGAAATTGGATTTAGTAGAACAAATTTTGTTTAAAGTTGCCTTAAATACTGAATCAATACTACATCAATACTACCTTTATCAATACTCTATTTCAGGATTTCCTGTGCTCAGCACCAATCACAGGTACAGACTAAATCCCTAAAAGTATAAGCTCTGGTAAGTTCTCTAGTAAAGCTCTCTAAAAGTACAAGGGGACATGTTGGTCAGGGTCAAGTTGCTCGCCTCTCATGCTCAAGGTACCAGATTCTATATCCCCGGTCAGTATAGTCATGTTGGAAGTTTTGGGGGATAAAATTGATCCTATGGTAGGTAGGATTAGTCTTCTCGGATAAGGATGAAAAACCCAGTGAGGTCCTGTGCACGTTGCATACATTAAACATACCCTGGCAGCTGAAAGTCGAAAAGAGCAGGCCGAACAAGGCCACTGCCCTGGCAAAATTCTAGAAAACTAATCCTCACCACAAAACCACACAGAAACAAAAATACGAAAAGCGAAGTGTAAATGCCAAGGGCTGTGAACCTCCTAAAATAAAGACCTGAATACGCAAAAGTATAAGCTCAAAAATTTTACAGCCCTTCTTTGACTTCCTTTCAAGAGTGTTCAATTGCGTGCACTTTTGCCTCACAGGGACAGCTTGCAGAGCACAATGACGAGCTTAGGAGGCTGTATAAGTATTTGAGAGCCAGTAAGAGGGAGAACAAGAGAGAGACAGGAGAGGCTGGGATAGAAAGACAGGGATACACGGACAGGGTGGAGGGAAGTACGATGATTATCTCGGGCATCTAGCTTATGGCCCTCGACAGCCCGCAGGTTATGGTATAGGGTAGGGGGTTAAATTCTGAAAACTAAGGGTTAAATAACATTGTAAAAAGATCATAACTGTTAAGTCTGATAAAGAAGTTTAATTAGTTTTTGCCTCCCCAGAAAAATTTGGAAAAACAGAGTTATAACAGTTTACCATGTAGTCATCAATACACCGTCATGTGGCCTTATCTCAATTTTTTGTATTTAAAAGTGGAGACGGAACAAAGCAGTACCGGGGCTTACAGCAAGTTTGATGGAGGTTCTCTCATTCTGAAGATCTCCTAAAGTGCAGCTCTCACAGGATTTCATTTTTTAATGTTTTTTTGAACAAGTGATGACTGCATGAGTGGACAAGAAGGGGGAATAGGAGGGGGCCACAGTGGATACAACTAACCTCATGTGCCTCTTCTGCAGCAACTTCTCATGTTCTAGCTCTTTGATCCTGTGCTGTAACTTCACAACACCATTAGACTCAAACACCAGAGTTGGACTCAGGTCATGTGACAATGCTCCATTAGTAATGTGCTGAATCTGATGAAGTTTCAAGGTCGCCACCACAATCAGCTCGTTCAATTTTTGTTGTTTCTCAAGCTGTTGGAAAAGATGAATCAATCATGTGTATTAAAATAAATTGTTGAGGAACATTGGTTCCAGGGTAATGAAAGTTCACAAGTCCATTCCTACAGATATCATGACCTTGAGTTTAACTAATCTTATACGATAAAAAAAACTCACAGGGGTTTTAACAAGCCCTATGTCACAAAGACTGGGAGATGTAATAAGTTATGACAGGACAACAATCACGAACAAACAAGTTAACACTTAACAGAACAATCCATCAGACTCACACATTTATTAAACATAATTATACATATAATAGCGCAATTACATATATTATATTATTGAAATGACTGCCGTACAACGGCCTTATTCTCACACACACTCTCCCTCGGATCCACAATCCGGTAGTTACTCCTAAAGGCACTTCGGCCTCAGCCTCTCCCCTCAGGGTCTTAATAGTACATTAATAATTTACTGGCACCGCAGTCTCTCAATATCCCCTTCCTATTGTCATACACCTTAACACTCCCCTAGCACCTCAGCAGGGCAATAACACATTAGTATTTCCATAGCCATCAACATGGCAACAACATAGTATCAGTTCACTAGCCTATCAACATGGCAACAACATAGCATCTCATTCACTCTCATATCTACGTCCCTGTCCGTGGCCTGACTGCCACGACTTATGTGCCTCTACTGTCCTGCACTGACAGCCTCACTTCTGGCCTATGTGTGGCCTCCGGCCCTATGCTGGCCTATCCCCTGTGCTCATCGAGGTGGCTCTGCGGCCCGTCCCCGACACCTACAAGAATAATATTACATTGGTATAATACCCTACCATTTCTATTCACTCCACCTCTCCTTACAATCCATGAAGCGTACACACACTAGTTCACCTTTCACTCACCACACATCTTACGGTAACACACCTCCATCGGAGTACACACTACTCACTCGCGCTACAAATCCATGAACTCACTTTCATCTATCGCTCATGGCGCACATTGCTATATCCAATATCAAGGACTTCCACATTCCTCACATATACTTATTTACATCATGGTAATAGACGAATATAATATAATACATCAATCATAATAATCAATCAACGTTCTACATACCAGTCATAACTGGAAAGACTCTCACTAGTCTTCTCGACTGCTTCCCTTTATGTCCGCCCGATGGGCTTTTATTCACAGGTCCGATCCCTAGGACCTTCTAACTTGCAGTGATAGTAATACCGCGCTTTCGCCTCATTCAGACCCCGCCCCCACTGCTCACAACAGCACGCTTAACTTGCTGTCTACTGTGAGCCTTTCTTACTCTACACCCGCTCTGTAGCAATCCCCTTAATTGCACTCACTCCACTCGTGACATCATCCCCCACCCCAAAAAAATTAATGCAATTAATTTCAAATCGCATCAAGATGACTGTCAACGAGTGAGCGTGAGCAATACCTACACTAGAAAAATGACCTAGCAGTTCCCCTAGTATATAAAATACCGAAATCAGGGGAAAATATGGGGATCAATATGGCCTACAATATGCATATATGTGTCACATCATGAATAGCTAACTAAACACAATATCTAATACAGAATCAAAAACCATTCAACCTATCAACCATTCTTCATATCATACTTATAATGTCAATATTTTAAAGTCGACTCATTCACACAGATCCCGTCAATGTTCCTGTCCTCCGATGTATAAGCTCCTGAAATCTTCCCCTAGGCTCGACTAAGGTAGTCGGCGATATGATTGCTGGTTCCTGGAATTGGTTGAATAACGAAGGTGTACGGCTGTAAAGCCAATGCCCATCTAGACAAGCGTGGGCTGGACGAACGATTCTTCGACAAAAATGTCAGTGGCTTGTGGTCCGTCTGGATACAAAATTCTCGTCCCATGAGATAACGTCCTAGTTTCTGGACGGACCAGACAATGGCAAGACACTCACGCTCTATCACAGAATACTTTCTTTCTCTCTGCAATAACTTCCTACTGACATAACATACAGGATGGAGACATTCGTTCTTCTCCTGTAGAAGACAAGCGCCGACACCAGAGTCCGACGCATCCGTTCTGAGGATAAAATTAGATCGAAAATCGGGTAATATCAAAATGGGTGACGATGATAATGCTGTCACCAAATTATCAAATGATGTCTGACATTCAGACGTCCACTGGACCTTATCGGGTTGTCCCTTCTTAGTAAGGTCAGTAAGAGAAGATGACAAGGAGGAAAAATTTGGAATGAACTTTCTGTAATAATTTAAAATTCCCACTAAGCTTCTGACTTGTTTCTTTGTTTTAGGGATTTGCAACCCTACTAATTTGTCAATTTTTGTTCCTTCAGGCCTCTGAACACCTCTACCCACGATATGTCCTAAGAATACTATCTCTGGACATGCCAAATCCATCTTTGCGGGTTTAGCAGTTAACCCAAAATGACGTAATCGTTGAAAAATTACTGTTAGTGTCTGAATATGATCAGACCATGTCGACGTATGGCATGCTATATCATCAAAGAATGACACGACATTAGGTATGTCCTTCAACACTAATCTCATTAATCGTGCAAACGTCGCTGGCGCGTTTACCAACCCAAATGGCATGACCTTAAATTGGAATAATCCAAGGGGCGTTTGGAACGCCGTGTATTGTTTAGACTCCTCAGTAAGCGGGATTTCCCAATACCCTTTCGTCAAATCTATCTTGGAAAACCACGTGGACCCGGCCAATGAAGCTATTAATTCCTCCTGAAACGGGATAGGCTCCCTATCGCCTACCGTAATAGTGTTCAGTCTTCGAAAATCAATACAGAACCGCACCGATCCATCAAGTTTTTTCACGAGGACGATGGGTGATGAATACGGCGATGTTGATGGTTCTATCACATCTAACTTCAACATTGACTCAACTTCCTTTATGACTCTATCTCTCGAAGAAAAAGGCAACGGATACGGTCTAAGAAATACTGGCTTATCGGAAGTCAACTTTATTTGGTGCTGGATCACCGTAGTGCGACCCGGCAAATCCGTAACAACATCCGGAAATGACGCTAACAGGGTCTCAAGTTCCCTACTCCTTGAACTCGTAAGGTCAGGGTTAATTTTTACGTCCCTGTAACCTTGTGTCGGAGTTAACTCCGGCAATTGAATTTGTAACTCCTCCTGCGCCTCGGTGTCGCCTACGTCACAGTCCAACTGGTCTACGACCCCCGTACAAGCGGTAGAGAAGACAGTCTCCTCTGGTCTTGTCTGTGCACACAGATACTGTGGTCTCTCATAAAATCTCTGTAGCATATTAACATGGAAAACCTTACTCGTTCCATCAATGTGGATAGCGTAATCTACCTTTGAAACAACTCGCTCAATAACATAAGGGCCTTTCCATGTCATCAATAACTTATTATGGTCCGTAGGCAACAACAACAGAACCTTGTCTCCTGGCTTAAAAATTCTCAGTTTGGACCCTCTATCTTTATAGTCTTTTGCTCTTTTCGAAGCGATACCAGAAGCTTCTTCTGCTATAGTGCGCGCTGCAGATAGTCTTTCTCTTAAATCAACAAGGTACTGAAACACCGAAATCTGCTCATCGTCTCCCGATGATGGCGACGTCATCATGTCCCGAAGAACATCAGTTGGGCCCCTAGGACTACGACCGTACATCATTTCGAACGGCGAGAATCCCGTTGACTCCTGCCGTACCTCTCTGTACGCGAATAACACTGCAGGGATATATCTATCCCAATCTTTAGGGCGATCAGCAGCTACCTTACGCAGCATCGACTTTAACGTCGAGTTCAATCTCTCGCACATGCCATTAGCCTGCGGATGATAAGGGGTGGTAGTGATGGGTTGTATACTGAATAAGCGGAACAATTCCTTCATCATCTGCGACGTAAATTGCGCGCCCCTATCAGACAGAATTTGCTCTGGTATTCCTACCCTAGCGAAAATTGCAAACAACGCTTCCGCGACTGCCTCAGACGTTATGGTCCGCAGAGGAACCGCCTCTGGCCATCTCGTAGCATTACATATGACCGTTAAGAAAAATCGATTCCCCCTATCGGTCGCTGGGTGAATGGGGCCAACAAGGTCTATCGAGACCTTTTTAAACGGTTCCGAGACCGTGGGGATCTTCTGAAGAGGGGCCTGGGGTGTACGACCCTTATGCGTCGTCTTTTGGCACGCACTGCACGTCTTACAATAGACCTGCACATCTCTGTGGATCGATGGCCAGTAAAAATTTTTAAGAACCCTTTCTTTGGTTCTAGCTATCCCCATATGACCCGCTAATGGGACATCATGTGCCAAATGCAATACTGTTGCGATCAGCAACGCTGGCACAACGACCTGCTTTAAAATGGAGGACACCGTTACATACTTACGGAACAGAATGCCCGCCTGAACAATAAAGGAGGACGACCCGTTCTTATATCTCCTCGTTTTCTCGGTTCGCGCTTCCCCAAAACATGGGTTTAATGATGGGTCCTCCCTTTGTAATCTCGCCAAGCGCTCTGGCGTGATATCTAGGTTGACCGCTGGCGTCGCCAAAGGTCTAATCTTATCTTTATCCGCTACCCGTCGACGTGTTTCGACCGCGGCGCAAAAGTCAATACCTTTTGATTGCGACCATGCTTGCACGTTCTCATCGGAAGGGGAACCTACCCGGGATACATTCCCAATGATGAGCTGGGCGCCTGGAAAACAACCAACGACTGCTTCGACTTCCCCGCTAAGGAAAGGTGTATCTATCATTATTTTTGCCATGGGTAATTTCTCAATGGCCCCCGAAAATTGGATGCACGGGACAGTCTCACCTGTAAGCTGTGAATCCCGAATGCAGTCCCTATGCACTCCCACAACGGTAGATCCTGTATCTCGTAAAACCGAGACCGGTTCGTCCCCAACAAACCCCGGATAAACCCTAAGACCACCTCCTGTATGACATGAATTTATAACGGGGATCTTTCTCCCACAAGGTAAAACCCCGGAAGATAATAACTTCTCACAACTGGGACACTTAGAATACTGTCCGCCTCCGTTGTCCGATGTAACACACGCAGCCGCATGATGAAATTTATTTGGGGAACATGGACTGGAGCTACTGTCCACGTTCGCCGCTATCCTACCTGCAGGGCAGTTCACGCTGATGTGATCCGCTCTACCGCAGTTCCAACACTTCGCGGCCCTACACTCGCGCGAAAAGTGACCCGCGCGTCCGCAAGTCCAACACTCCGCTCCCTGTGCTGCCCTAGGCCTGGGTCCCCGTGACCCCTCGCGACCGGAACTAAAGTCCCTATGCCGTCGGTCATCGGCAAAGGTCACAAATCACCCCCGGCCATTACCGCGACCTAGCCCTCCTGCTCGGTCAAACTTACCGGATCCATATGCCGGTGATTGGTGATAGCCCCTACGCTGCCCCTGGGCTTGCCCACTATAGGCACCACGCTGACGCGACCTGTCCCTAAGTCCTGCCGGCGATCCCTCGACAACGGCGACGTATCCAGCATCTTGGACGTACGCCCTGGCGACTGGTTTGGACGGATGCGCCGTACGGTATGCCTCCGCCAACTTAGACGCCTCCTGCACCGTCGCGGGTTCGTTCTCTTTCAGGAAAGCCACCAGATCTTTGTGGCACGACGCGTATAGCTGGTCACGGATCATTAAGTCTTTCAGTTTAGCAAAGTCCGTGCCCACATGCGCCAAGTCTACCCAGTTCGCGAAATACTCCGTTAGTCTCGCGACGAAGGCAGCAAAGTCCTCCCTGGTATCTGCACGTGCTCGCCTAAACTGCTCCCGGAAATATTCCTCGGTACGCGCAAATCGGCGAAGCAGCAAAGCCTTCAGCTTATCGTAATCTTGCACGTCTTCGCGCTGTAGCTCTTTAAAGTAAGTTAACGCTCGCCCCTGCAATAGCGATGCCAGGTAGGTGGCCCATAATTCCTTATTTTCCCCCCATTGCAATTGTGCGTTCAGTTCGAACCTGTAAAGGAAGGCGTCTATGTCGTCCTTCCGGTCGTCGAACGTAGGGAGCTTAATCCTAACACCACCTTTATTGTGTACCTGCCGCTCAGCCGTTTCCGCTGGCGTATTCTTCTTGAGTTCTAACTCCGCAATCTTTACTTGCGCCTCTATCTCCTTTAACCTTATCTCCTGCTCCCTTTCCTTAGCCTCTCTTTCCTGTTGCTGAGCTTCTAACTCCTTTAACTTAAACTGTCTTTCCTCTTCCTTATCCTTAGCCTCTCTTTCCCGCTCTCTATCCTTAGCACGCTCATCGCGCAAATCCGCCTGCTGTTCTTTAATCCAGCCGCGTAGCTCCTCTCCATCCAGGCCAAGTTCCTTACCCAACTTCATTAGCTGTTGGAGTTCCGCCATTTCACAGATTTATGGTTATGGTATGTATACTATGAAAACGGCTACCCTGTCGGTATGATCACTAGCAACACAACCAGAGACCTGAGATCACACCAGGTATAACAATACCCAATTGTCTCAAATACAATTCAGAAATTTACGTACTTCCCAACTAATTCTATATTTATAAAATGTATTGCCCTATTAACAATAAAAAAGAGTAGAAAAGACAATAATAAGGAAATTCAGTAGAAGGACCACAAGTACGTCAAGGACAACGAACCAGACTAGGACAAAGCTTCTACAAAAAAAAACTATAATGGAAAAAAAGAATGCAACCTAACTACGCCGATTACACAACAAGTTACGAACAAGAACAGAGTCTGAAAAAAAAGAACGTATCTATAGATAGGTAGAAAGAGGGACAAGAGAATACGTCTTCCTGCGGAACAGAGAAGATATCGACGCTACAACTAAACAATATTACAGGTCCCTACAGAACTGTTCACTGTGATGAACGAAGTTCCAAAGTCTACCACACCTTTTTAGAAGGATAAACTAAGTTCAACACAGCAAACCCGCGCCACCGCCCGTATAATCTATAACGACAACAAAAACAGCAAAAACAGGGAAAAAGACAGATTAAAGGAACAGCCCACAATCCAGGGCACAAAAATTTTGACTTTCACTTAACTTTTGAAATTTTGAGTAAAACTCCTCCCTTTAATCGGAGCTCTGGCTGCTCGTCTCCTCAGGCTGCACGCACACACTCTGGAAAGTTTAAATACAAATTAATACCTATTCATAGCAATACATGCATCAATATACATTCATTATTATACATAAATCATATCATGAAATGTCCATTCATCCAACGAACAAGACAGCACAATTACCTACTAACTAACTACAACTAAATATTACGAAAATGGACGAGTCACAATGGACGAGCCCCCAATGTCACAAATCCCAGACTGGGAGATGTAATAAGTTATGACAGGACAACAATCACGAACAAACAAGTTAACACTTAACAGAACAATCCATCAGACTCACACATTTATTAAACATAATTATACATATAATAGCGCAATTACATATATTATATTATTGAAATGACTGCCGTACAACGGCCTTATTCTCACACACACTCTCCCTCGGATCCACAATCCGGTAGTTACTCCTAAAGGCACTTCGGCCTCAGCCTCTCCCCTCAGGGTCTTAATAGTACATTAATAATTTACTGGCACCGCAGTCTCTCAATATCCCCTTCCTATTGTCATACACCTTAACACTCCCCTAGCACCTCAGCAGGGCAATAACACATTAGTATTTCCATAGCCATCAACATGGCAACAACATAGTATCAGTTCACTAGCCTATCAACATGGCAACAACATAGCATCTCATTCACTCTCATATCTACGTCCCTGTCCGTGGCCTGACTGCCACGACTTATGTGCCTCTACTGTCCTGCACTGACAGCCTCACTTCTGGCCTATGTGTGGCCTCCGGCCCTATGCTGGCCTATCCCCTGTGCTCATCGAGGTGGCTCTGCGGCCCGTCCCCGACACCTACAAGAATAATATTACATTGGTATAATACCCTACCATTTCTATTCACTCCACCTCTCCTTACAATCCATGAAGCGTACACACACTAGTTCACCTTTCACTCACCACACATCTTACGGTAACACACCTCCATCGGAGTACACACTACTCACTCGCGCTACAAATCCATGAACTCACTTTCATCTATCGCTCATGGCGCACATTGCTATATCCAATATCAAGGACTTCCACATTCCTCACATATACTTATTTACATCATGGTAATAGACGAATATAATATAATACATCAATCATAATAATCAATCAACGTTCTACATACCAGTCATAACTGGAAAGACTCTCACTAGTCTTCTCGACTGCTTCCCTTTATGTCCGCCCGATGGGCTTTTATTCACAGGTCCGATCCCTAGGACCTTCTAACTTGCAGTGATAGTAATACCGCGCTTTCGCCTCATTCAGACCCCGCCCCCACTGCTCACAACAGCACGCTTAACTTGCTGTCTACTGTGAGCCTTTCTTACTCTACACCCGCTCTGTAGCAATCCCCTTAATTGCACTCACTCCACTCGTGACACCCTACCATTGCTCATACGGCTTGAAATTGCATGAAATTTTGAATTTACTGTCCTTTTGCCCTGGGGAAAGTTTTTTTTTTTTTTTACTTTTGGAGACTTGAAATGTTGGTCAAGTATTTTTTTGAGTTTTGTTTGTTTGTGTTGCTAATTTTGCCTCCATCACATTTCTTCATGAACACTTGAGCCCATGACGTCATCACTTACTACCAGATGATTTGAATTCAAAGAGAGTCCATACCCAAATAACTGGTCTTTTTTTTTTTTTTTCTCAGAACTTCCAAGGGGACAGTTTTTATGTGAAGCCAAATTTCAAAAATATAGATCTAGCTGAACAGTGAACCAGTGAACTCACCACTTTTCTCCATTTGGCTTCACTTACAGATGTGCCTACCACAAGATGTCCTTTATGGTACATGAGCTCGTGTAAAATTTAAAAAAAAACTAGAAAATTCATCATTGAGCAATTAGCGTAGCACCCAGAATCCAGTAAATAATGAACTGGTGACTAAAATTAGAACAGTCTTTTCCAAGTGGTTCTTTGCCATTTGTAGAATGGAACAGCTGCTAGTCTATACTTTTAAGAAAAAAAAATTGCCCAATTTTTAACATACAAATCCAATTTGTCTGAAACTTTGGAGCTATCACTTGGATAGTTCTTAGTAGGCAAACCCAGTTTGAACAGTGGCATGTTTATAGTCTCACCTGGAAAGCTTCTAAATCATCCTGTGCTGTCTTTAGTTGTGAATCAATAACCTTTGCTTTCTTCTGCAGACTTTCTAATTCCTTCTTCTGTGCTTCCTGGACTTTTTTCTCTTCAGCCAAAGCTTCTTCAATATCCAGCCTCTTTTCTCTCAGAAGACACGTGTCGTCATACAGTTTCTGCGAGGAACAAAAACAGATTAAAACAAAAGTTCCTACCATTGTGGCAGCTGATTACCTGAATAAATTGTCGGGTCCAAGTTTTTAAGAAAAGGGGCCATTTCCATGGTGGTGGTGGGAGTGGGGGGGGAGGAAGAGGGATGGAAAGGATGAAGCAGGTAATTTCTGAAGATAAATCCATTTCAGCAAATAAAAAGTCATACTGTCAGTTATAAACAGTCATAGACAGAGGGTTTGATAATGAGTCATTAGTTTGAATATTGCGCAACTTATTATATGACACGACATGATGCTGGATATCTAAGAAAAAGTAAAAAACCCTAAACATGTTTTGTTCCATTATTTCCCCACACTGAATTTCACATGAAATTTAACTCATTTGCTACGCACCGCCTAGCCGCACCACACAGCACTTGAAAACTCTATATGTACATGGAAGTGACATTTTTTTGCTCACATTCTAAGTGTGGAAATGGATGATGATTGATCCGACTGAAAACAACTAAAATGAAAGCTTTTGAGTAGCACTATCCAACCATTCATAAATTACATGTAAATTCAGTAATAGAAATATGAGAGAAATTTTTGAAAAGTGGTGAAAATGGTGTGTAACGAGAGAAAGTAGGGGATCACCAGCTTGCGTACAGAACGAGTTAATCTCCTACCTGGTCACAACCTTGTGGACAAACATCCAGGTCAAAACCTCCTGCTTCCGACTCTGATTCCTCATCACTCTCTTCCCAGTCAGAGTCATCGCTGGACTCCTCATCAGAATCTTCATCTGAATCTGTAGCATAATATAATACATGTAATCATACAATAATGAAGCACTAAAACTCTGTGTCCACAAGACCAAAAATTAGGAAACTTTTTGTTCTGCCCTAATATTTAATGATAAATTACATGGACACATCCATTTTGGACAATACTGAGTCTTGAATATTATGTATTTTATGACATTTTGAACCGCAAAAAGGAGATGCATTTTTGTCGAGTAAAGTCAAAAAGTATGACTGGAATTTTGTTCTTTGTCTCTCTTTATACATTGCTGGTAGAAAAATCAACCCTGTCATATCTGTGTATTCTGCGAGGAATTGTAGCTGATCAGTAAGTTCTGTTAGTCTTTGTACTGAACACAAGTGCCGGTACTAAAGAATTGCAAGATATATCTTGCTGGGGTCGGCTAGTAATACTAACAAAACTACAAACAGCTAAGGCATTCAGCTTTTTTTTTCTCCTAACAACAGGTAATTCTGGCTTGCGGCTCTGACAAGATAAACTGTTGATCTTGAGTATAAAGAGTGAATGTCTACAAAATCTATTTTACTGGAGGACGAAAAGCTAAAATTACTGGGACAAATGTTCAATAGCAATGTATTTTTTAGAAATTTAATATGTGTTCTCCAGTGAGATCTATTTACATATCATCACCGTTCCCCAAGACTGTAGTAACTCAACAATTTGAAAATTTGATTTGTATATTTGTTCAACTGCATTCAAAGCCGCATTGAATGATCCTGTGGTTCTAGACTCCTAAGCCAAAAAATAATTGAAAAGCAAACATTCAAAAAGTCATTGTCACTAGATCAATGGTGCTAAAATAAAACAGTTTTTTCTTCTCCTGAAAAGTCGTCAAAACCAGTTACTACAGTTTTAGGGAATGGTGACAATATGATGAGGAATGAAGTTTTCTTCTGTTTCCAACATAAAAAACAAAACTTCAAAATTTCGTAGCTGAGCACTTTGCTTCCCATGCCATAGAATGATGACTGCGTGCTTTTCATCTATAGATTATTTGATAACTCAACCGGATGAGAGGTTTTCCAAATTATAAGAACCATAGCATCCATTTCACTTGTATTCATTCAAGGGAAAACTGATTATCCCAATCAGATGTACATCTTATCATTTCAAGGTGGTGAAACCCATTCTTATTACATTCTTAACAGCATCACGAAGCACGAAGTTTCAGAAAATTAAAATTTCCAAAAAAATATGACAGATATGGCATTTTTTAGTTTTGACCATCTGTAATCTAAATGCTTGTAAAGAAATTAATATCCACCATAAATGACAGTCACTATCCTGTTTCATCAGATTTCTAGATCATCCAAAAGCAAAGAGAATAATAAAAGCAAACGGAGAAGGAAACAGAAGATTGTTTTAGCCCTCCACAATTCGCCTCAACAAGACATTTTAGCTATATGTGTGCCATATTTCACCAAGGTTCTTAACCGTGTCACTTCATGTATACCTACTGAGCTGTTTATGTTTATGTAATAATGCGTTAGCTGTATGTACTGTATGTGCTCGCAAAGCTCTGTGAAAGACAATTTCCCTCATGGAATAATAAAGTGATTCTTATCTATCTCATCTTAAGTTGAAAAAACTAAAATAAGACTCTTTTTTTTTTTACCATCTCCTTCTGTCATCTTCTTCTTGCTCCTCTTTACTCTCTTCTTGAAGACTTTGGTCAAATAATCTGCAAATTTGTTGTTCTCTCCCAGTGACTGGGTAAACGTTACCATCAAAGCTCTCTCTTTCTCCAGCAACTTTTCAATGTCTTTCTTCTTCAGATCAATCTTGTTTTGGATATCCAAGATCTGTGTGGTGCATGAGATCACAAGATGAAAAATCAATTAATTTCTATTCCTTTTTTGCTAATCCCTTAGGCTTTGTATGTTTTGCATAGCATGAAGTACATTTATCAGTACATCAGACAGAGAGAGAAAGAGAGAGAGAGAGAAAGAGAGAGAGAGAGAAAGGAGACAGAGAGAATGAATGAGAGAAAGAGAGAAGTAAATAGGCGAATGGGGAGGGAGAGAGAGAGAGAGAAAGAGATAGGTAGATATATAGATGGGGAGAGAAAGAGAGAGGGAGAAATTTATGTTCTCACAAAGACATATCAATATCTTTAACAGTTTTGAAATTACAAGTAGAAACATTTTTGTCACATCCAAGAATAACAAAAGCGTCCAAAACTGTAAAATGAGGAAATTATTGACGTTGACCATTCATACAGCTCAAATTTGTTTGAATATTTGAAGGTGCCTCCGGAAGGCTGTTTTTTAGATTTGGAGAACGGTGGGGAAGCATTTTTATTGAATTTGCTTTGTGTCACTGATTTCTCCTTCAGTCCTCTTTTCTTCACAAAAATCAGCCCGTGACATCATCATTTGAATTGGGTAAGGCCTATGCTAGACCATTTACACTGGGTCAACATGTCATGGTGCGCACTGGTGTTGTGTGTACTGTTAACATGGGATTTACTTTCTTTCATCCCCTACAACACAGATCACTTCTCCCTCCTTGCCTTTGTCTTTAACTGTTCATGGAATGGGACAATTACTAGTATTTTAATACTTATTTCTGCACAGTAAGTGCAAAGATACTAGACACAATAAGATGAGATACTCCCCTTTTCGCACCGCTAAAATAATTCGTACGTACAGTTTGCGCACTGATCAACAGTGGGCCCATGGCGCATTGCATGAAAAGAATACTTGATATATTGATAAACTAATGATGTGGATTTGTTAAAGTGCTACTGCGACTAAAAAAAAATAAAAAAATCCAGAGTTTTCCTACAGCGATTGAAGTTATAATTACAAAATAAGTTACTCCAATCAAGGCCTACAGCGATAGCTGAACAGTGAACAAAATTCAACATATTCCCTATACAGGCTTTGTAAAATATGGCATTGTTCACCATTCCTGTGCATTCGCCGCTAGGTGGTGGTGTGAAATCTGTGCAAGCCAAACATGTTAGCTATCTCATCTTATTGTTTCTAGTATTTTTAGTGAATAGAATGACCATGCACTTTTATTCCTTTTTTTTTTTATCATTTCACCTTTGTCTGCATGTCCATCTTCTCCACTTGTTTGTTGGCAACTTTCTCCGCTAGAACATCCTCTCGTTTCTCATACTCCTTCAATAGGATCAACTCCTCAAACAGCGTGACTTGTCTGGAATCATGCAGCAAAAACATCTTTGGTATCACAAAATGTACAAAGTCTGCCTTAACCCATTCTCTACAGTAACTTTTGTGCATGTGGACGGGAATTCTCAACACTTTTCAGTTTGAAATTTAGGGGTGGTTCAAAGACGTTGTTTCTTTCACACAGTGTGAACACAAGACATAACATGTTATATGTCAAAGTTACAGGAAAATCAATGAACCACAACAGGATTTGACACTTTGAAAAGTTTGCTTACACATTAGTGTTGGAAAATTGGTGTCCACAGGAGCCAAATACTTGTTTTTCCACAGGGAAGCGAAAACCTGCGAGCCAAATATTTGGATTACCATTGTGAGTGGGTTAACCTTTTCACATTGCACAGCTCATGCTTGCCCCCTTCCCTCTGAATGCTCTCATTTCATGGCAATTATTCCCTGCAGACACACAATTTTGGGATAAGTTTGAAAATCCACAAAAACTCTTCCCATCTTCAATAGGACAGCAGTATCTGTGTATAAGTTACTGAGAAAAGTAACATGTTCTGTAAGCAAACAAGGTTGTACAATGTCAATGGAAAACTTCGCAAACTCTGGGTTTGAGTGGAAATGGAATATGATTGATCCAGCTGAAACGTAGCTAAAACGAAAGCTCTGGATTCTTTCCAACCATATCTATAACATACATATAATGTAAATTCAATAATGGAATTGAGAGATTTCTTTTTGAAAAGTGGTGAAAATAGTGTATAATGAGGGAAAATGGGGAACCATCAGCATGTGTACTCAATATGTTCAGCCTGACAGGTGCCCAAACCTCAAACATGCTCATAAAATTGGGCTGAAAATTGTGATTGCAACCCAACAACAAAAATTTTAAAAAGAACAAAATCGCTTTACTGCAGCTGCAATTATTTCATCTCTGAATTTTTCTCAGACATACGTTGAAACAATTAAAATTTTACAAAGAATTGTTTCTCAGTGCATTTCAGTATAAACCTCCACATCACACAGAAATGAAAACCACATACTTTGCGAAAACATGTATTCTACAGGAAACAGCCATTTCTGTTGGATTCAGCACTAAACTTGCAGGAAACGTTACCTGAGATCAGCATCCTTCATGACGATGTCGTCCTTGAACTTGTCATGTCTCAGGAGTCGGAGTTCAGCATCAAATTTATTGGTCAGATCAACAATATGGTTGAGCAGTTGACTTTGACGATAAGCCAGCCTATGGATCGACAGAATGTATTACTGACTTCACACAGTATGACAGTGGACAATCAAAGTTTCATCTGTCAATGTCAAAATTGGGCAAAAAGAAAAAGTTGTTTGTAGCGAAACCCTGCGTGAGAAATAAAATCCAAACGATACAAAGCAAACTAAAAAGAAGACAGAAAATACACAAATTTTTGGCTTTCACCTTTTTCAAGTGAAAAAAACAACAATCGAACAATAAAAGCTTCAACAGGAAATGTATAGAATCAAAGCTTTTGCCATAGCCCTGCCGCGACCCCACAGTTTTTCTGTGATATTTATAATATTTCGTCAAAGTTTCATCTGGTATGGTTTGTGAACACATCAGATCAATGCGGTCAAGCTTCCATACTGTTTCAATTTTTTTGCCTGACAAATGGTTCTTGACAAAAAGCTTGTTTTGTCTTTCATTTTCCTTTGTGTTTTATTTTCTGTATTATTTCTCATGCATGGCTTTGCAAACATACAATCTTTTTTTGCTGCCATATTTTGACTTTGTTGCAAGCCTTCCTGCCACCTAACAGATTTTCTGTGTGTGTTTTTTTTTATATTATGTACACGCTTAACCTACAAACTAAACTAAGAAACATTTGGCAAAAGAATGAAATGTTTATTTCCCATGTTAAGTGATCCAGATTTCATTACTTACAGAGACATCACCTGAACTATTTCATTGTGACAGAAGTATTTTAAACAAATACCTGTTGAAAGTGCTGAAACTTAGCTGTATAAAGGCAGACAACCCTTTGCGTTGGAAAAATATTTCTTTTTCTTACTCCTGAAGAGCATTATTCATCAATGTTTTCTTAAGTAGATTATGGTGTCCCACAATTACCTTTACAAATTTTATCCATTGTAGTAACAAACAACTTGGTCAATGATATAAGTTTTGGATACATGTACATTGGAACCGGAAGAAAGTTTTAAAAGACCTGAATCTGGCACACGGGTATGGCAAATGAACATCGCACACTGATATAACATATGAGTTTGTATTAAGGTAAAGCTGACATATCTCGTGATCCCTTTCAGTATAAACCAAAGACCCAAACTAAGATATTGGTACTTTGCATTAGGATATTTGTGCCAATTGGTGTTATTTTGCTTTCTACAAGCATTTAAAATTTTAGCAAAACAGGTAGGATTTTTTTTTATACTGCTAAGATTTTTTGGCTGTGAATTTCCCTGGACACCCTGATAAATTATCAGTTCAGTGCAAGAAGAGATTATCTCCTTATTTGCGAACATGGAGATAACCACTTCTTGCACTGGACCAACCATCTATCCTGTTCAGCAGAATAGCCCAGCAAATGCCTCAGGCTTACAAAAATATACTTTACTTGGCACTTTGCTCTGGATTATGTTGTTATTAAGTCCACACGAGATTGTGCCGCTCAGCTACCAAAGGATAATGCCACCAAGCTATTTATAGACTGGTGGCACTTGGTGAAGAATTAGATTCTTTAAAAATTGCAAAGCAAATCTACAACCTTGCTATATTTTGTTTTCTGTCTAGTTATTTTTTACAACAATTTAAACACAAACTGGCTCCGTGAAAAGCTAGCTTATATTTTTACTTTTCATTTCCAAAAGTTGGCAAAAAGAGAAAGTTGTACATTATATAGCAAAGCCTCTTACCATGTAAGAAATAATACAGAAATGATACAATAAGACATAACCTTTTCCTTTGTGTTATATTGTAACATTTCTGTATCATTTCTTTAGCGAGGCTTTGCTAAATACAACTTTTTCTTTTTGCCATATTTTGTCCTTGCTTAAAGCCTTGCTGTGACCAAATAGATTTTCTGTGGTTTCAATCATATTTCGTCAATTTCCAAAAGTTTTGTGACTTCAGCCGTTTTGTCTGGAAAGTGAGAACAATAGCCTCCAAATTACCAAATTGTGATAATGTAGTGGATGTGGTACCTGATCTGTTCAATATGATGGATCTCTCTCTCCAGAGGAGAAACTGTATCCTCTTCCTCTGCCTCCTTCCCTTCACCCTCCTTCTCTTCTTCATCATGTTGTCCTTTCTCAGTTAGATTGGTTGGCTGCTTGACTGGGGGTGGTGAAATGGCAGTGGCCTGGCAAGACAAGAATTTTCAGATCATTAGGAATTTCAAAGCCAAAAATTGAAAGAAAAGTAAAACACTTTAGCCTGTTTTCAGTTTTTAGTCTGTGGCGATGATGTGTCTGCTCCAGTTGTAACTGGGCTGCAATGACACTAAGGCAAATTTCCCCAATGGGATTAAAGAAGTATACAAAATAAATAACAATCTGCTAGCACAACATATATTTTGGTAACCCTTTGGAGACGGGGGTATTTTGGATGTATTTACAGGCCCATAGTCTAAGTACAAGCCAAACAGAGAAAATACTAAATACTGAGTTGGGTTCACTGCTCAGCTACAAGGTGGTCTAGAGCCACGGTGCTCGCCTTTCATGCCAAGGCAGGCATGTTGGAAGTTTGGGATTTTTCTCATGTTTTCGTGTCCCTGATCCTATTGGGGAGGGTAGGATCGAGTACCTAGTCTTCTCGGATAAGGATGAAAAAATTTAGAGGGCCCGTTGCACACGTTAAAGATACCTTGGCAGTTGGAAATCAAAAAGAGCTGGCTGAACAGGCCGCTGCCCGGGCAAAATCAAATAAAATTCACCTCTAACATTCCCTCCCCCTCGCCCCTCATCTCCCACCCCCCCCCCCACCCCCCAAAGACAAAAAAAACTGCTGCACTGTGGCGACGATGTGCCTGCTCCAGTTGTAACTGGGCTGCAATAGCACAAAGGCAAATTTCCCAAATGGGATTAAAGTAGTATACAAAATACAAATACAAATAAATAGCTACAGCCCACTAACAACAACTTTTGAGTTTAGCTTTAATGCAATTCCAACAGCCAAACAACAATCTGCTATGACAATTCCAAGGCTTCCTACCTGCTTCTCTGGTGCTGGCGGTGGTGCAGCAGTATTCCCGCCACTACCTCCTCCGCCAAACCCGAAGCCAAATCCACCACTGTCGCCACCACCACCACCGCCTCCACCACCAGCTTTAGCTTGCTTCTGTTTCAGCTCATACTCAATCTTGAACTGCTTCAATGACTCCCTTGTGTACTCCAATACTCTGGAAGAAAGACAGATCGTCAAATTTAACAAAATAGGGTGAAACCCTGTTAAAATGACTAATATCCTATGACCGGCCATACTGTTAAAAAGCATATCAGTCTTTATTAGGATCACATTTACTAAAATAGCATCATTTGGCCAAACCAGAACAAAGTGCAACCTTTTTCTGGCGGCTTTTACAGACATCCCGTAAGAAAGTAGGATGACCTGTTTCCATTACGTATCTTCACACATAGGTTTCTATGAAGGTTTCACATATGACTTTACACATGGAAGATAGCATAAGTTTTATTTAATGCCCATTTTAATTTCTGATTGATTGAAGAAAAAATCTTCTGTCACAAAGCTTTGAAAATTTGCAACCCTTCCGGCCAAAGGATGCCTAGTTCAACAGTTCCTTGATATAAACAACAGTTGTTGTAGTGCATTATGTCTGTTTACAATACAGGTAAGTGAAGCCAGCACTTTTTGAAGGCGCTGGCCAAACAAAGAATATTTTCAAGAAAGATCTCCTCAGGCTCTACAAACGAAAGAAAATGTCAAACGCAAACTCATGTTCTTCTTTTTGTTCTTAATTATTAGTTTTAGATTTGATTTTCTCTTTCTCTGTCTTGTTTCTATTTTACTCTTCTCTTCACTCTTCATCTTTCTTTTTGCATCTCCCTCTCTCAAATTTACTCACTTCCTGTTAATCCATGTTTTCTCCTCTCCCTCTCTTTCTTACATTTTTTCCCCTCTCTGATGTTCTGCATTATAGTTTAATCTCTCTCTTTGATTTTCAAATTCCAATTTTCTTTTGTAGTATCGCCCTCTCTTTTACTCTTTGCTCTCTCTATTCTCTAATTCTCTCTGATTTTTCCTTGTCTATTTCTTTTCTATCCTCTCTCTCTTTCTCTCTCACTCTGTCTGAGTTTCAAATTCCTATTTTCTTTATCAGTTATCAGTTTTTTCTCTCCATTTCTCCCCCTTTCACTGATTTTTCTTTTCCTTTTTCTTTTCTGGTTCTATCATTCTGTGGCTCTTGCTATCTCCCTTCCATCTCTCTCTCTCCCTCTCACTCTTCTCCCCCCCCCCCTCCCCACCCCCATCGTCTCTCTCTGATTTTCCCTTTTCTGGTTTAATCCCTCTCTTTCAGTCTCTTGCTCCACCTCTTTCTCTCTCTCTCACCTCTCTGGCATTTCATCTGGGTGCATCTCTGGAATGTCTGGTATCGGCATGTGTTTCTCAGGGTCCAAGTCCTTCTGTATTTCCAGCAGCTGAGTCACAATATCACGTATCTCGTCTATCACCCTTATCTTCTTGTCTCGCAGCGCCAGTAGTTTCACATTGAAGTCATATTTGTACAGATGGATCTGGAATTTTATTAAATAATGCAAATATTGTGTTTTGTCAGTGAACAAATTTAAAAACACAGCAAAGTTTTTGCTTTGCCACTTATACCTAACATATTGAGGGTTATCGACCAGAGTGTGTTATGTCCAATTTTATTCACTGCTCGTAAATGCCTGGAAAAATCCAGGGAACAAGGTGTGTGGCTATATTTCATGACGAAACAGAACTACTCTCAGGAACGTTTTGAAGTTATTTTGCATTTTTTTATTTTTATTAAGGTTACAAATTTTAAAATCATTTTTCTCCATTTGACCGTTTGGACATTAAACACTCTGTTTGTCAATCCTTGACATGGTTTTGCAAAAGATAGCCTTTTTTTTTTTAATTGTCTTTTTCAGAAATGCAAACCATCCTCAAACTGCTTAATGTCTTTCATTCTTCTTTTCCTTTACTGCTTATTGTCTATAATTTCCAAATTCTTTCCATTGTTCTGATGCACAATTCACTTATAATTACACGTATGAGTATTAAACCAGTCAATTTTTCCAATTGTTTCAGTAACGGTAAAATTACAATGCCAATTTAAAAACCACATTTATACATCACTGTAACAGTTAAAGAGGCGTGAATGTCCAGAGCTGCAGTCCTATTTGGA
Source organism: Onchidella celtica (assembly GCA_963931925.1). Lineage (NCBI taxonomy): Eukaryota > Metazoa > Mollusca > Gastropoda > Systellommatophora > Onchidiidae > Onchidella > Onchidella celtica. Next base: position 29,561,265 of record OZ007581.1, on the reverse strand, counting down.
AAAAGATACCTACACACTGTAAAGGATAAATGTTTTTAAAAAATATATGTAGCAATGGTTTGAAATGACTTTTGACTTTGTAAAACCATTTCCCTCAGACCGTGACAACACCAATATTTCAGCAAGTGATCCATTTAAATCCATTCTGCAATAATGTATCAGAAAAAAAGCACAGAAAAACTGAGGATATCCTATCGCTTCTTCGAGACTAAAATTTCCAGTATACAGACCAACACGCCATCACTGCTTAATGATACTGGCGTATGTCAGACTCATGCCAACTGACAACTGACAGTTCATTGTATTCCTGAGCATAAGGGCTATCAGATAGTATTATAGAAAAAGAAATGTGCCAATAGGCAAATGTAATAATCCAACAGAATCATAATAACATAAGTCACTGAATGATGGAAAAGAAACAGTTTTTTTCTTAATATTATCTCAGAAGTGTCAAAAATGACTTACGCCATTAGCATTGGGCAGTGACCATGTGAACTATCCCCATACATCCTAGCTCATCCATTACAAATTGAAGGGACAGTACTCCCTACCATATCTTTAATAGACAGTAGCCTGCCCTTAGCTTTCTCAACATTCATCCTCAAGTGGTCTGGTACAACATAGTCTGCTGCAGTTTTCAGTTTGTAGTCTCCCATATTCTCCTTTGCTTCTTTGATGGAAGCAACATCATGTGGGTCTTCATAGTTATCATCCGGTTTGCTGGAGTACAGTTCTTCCCACTGAAATTTGGAAATGTACAGACATGAAAACAGTGAAAGAACTTTGAAAATATCATCAGGTATTTTCCACAGTGCTGTACGCACATTTCTGCCTTTTTGAGAAAATGCGGATTGAAGTTGTGTAAAATCAGAGCCAAAACACATAAAACATTACATCACAAAGACATATCTCGAAAAGCTTTAAACCAATTGGAATGACACTTATACATAATAAAATAAGGAGTGAGAGAAACACTTTCATAACAAAATCTCAAAATTTTCATTGCAAAATCTCAAAATCAGCAAAATGTCACATGCAACAATATGGCAAATACATCCTGATATATTTGTTGGCTGCTGTCACAAATGAGTCAGGTCTCAATACTCACTGAACTGAAAAAGTTTAAAGGCCCAAAAAACACTCCATGGAATCAAACTACACGTGACTGACATACTGTCTTTGAAAGACTGTATCTTCCTCATGCATTGTTCTACAGAGAAAAAAAAATCATTCACCAAAGTAAAAGACATTACAAGACCTTTCAACTGATACTCCATATCATCAGAATTCAAGCAGCGACTCATTTTGTCATGTCTACTTACAATTATTGAATTGACTTCACTTTGCGTTGTGGGCTAAAATGCAGTTTAAACCTAAATTTTTAGATGACCCTGGCTCCAGTAAACAAAGCATTATAGTGAAACCAGCAACTAAGTTTAATATACAAACGTCAGCACCTGAGCTCTACGAGCAGCTCTTTTCTTCTTTTTCTCCTCCACTTTCTGAAGAGCATTATTGATCCTTTCTCCCATACTGCCTTTCAGGTTGGTGGTGACCTTTGATCCAGTGCCACCTTCCACACCATCTTCTCCCTGGCCAGCGGCATCCTGAGCTTTTTTCTGACCTGCATGAAAAAAACAACAAATTAGTATCATTTCTAAGTCCACCTTTAATTTCCCACCTTGGTTATCTATTTGGGTACTTTATTCTTGTTTCATATTCAGACCTTCTAGATCTATTTCGCAAATAGAACTAAATAGTTCTATAAGTAATTATATCAAATTGGTAAAATTCTCAAAAGTTGTTTTATGTGGATCTGAAAAGAGTTTTGCAAATGAGTATAAAAGTTTTAAATCAAGCTGTAGATTCATAGCCCCTCATTCTATTTGTGAAATTTAGAAGCTCTGGATACAAAGCATAAATAAAAAACCCAAATAGACTGTGATGGGCACAAAGTGGCCATTGACATGTCAACTCACCATAAAACCCAAACTCAAGCTAAAAAAATTGATTATCATTGTAAACTTCACACTCGTCTTTGTGGGGCTCAATACAGCAACAAAAATCATCATTATCAATAGAGATATATATATTGTAATAATTATTGTCACCACAAACGCTGCCACCTAAAACAGCCTCAAATGGAAGATGATTATAACAGCCCTCATTACAACCACGTGTACTAGTGTTATTGAGTTATGATATGTTTATGTAATGATGCGTTAAGTATGTTTACATGTATGTGACATTCTTTAAAAGTGAATTTCCCCCATAGGGAAAATAAAGTGATTTTTATCTCATCTTATCCATCACTAGACCTAAAATTGTGGGAATCATCATTATCATTGTCATCCTTATAAGAGCAAAATAATAATTCCACAAGTGATAAAAGCCCTCTATTCCTACAAGGGAATAAATTGATATCAGAGTATTTTAAATGTAAATGCAAAATGCCAATATTTAAGATCTCATTTGTTATTTGTTATCATTCCCAATCCATTTATTTTCTTAATTCGTTTTATTTTTGTTGTTTTATTGTTTAAATTTCTGCCTTACAGTATGTCATGTGTGTGTCTATGTATACAATGTATGTCTAGCATAAGAGTGTATGCGACAGACTGTGTTTGAGACAGATACATAGAGAGAGAGTGAGAGGGGGTGAGTTGCAGGTGGAGAGAACAAGTCTTTCTGTGAAGTGTCTAGAGCAAATTGTTTGGATTGGGGGCTGCATACATGATCTTCCTTATTATTATTATTATTTGTTGTGGAAAAACTTCAGTACAAGTCCTTAACATCATAACCCAGCAAATACTACATTCATATAAATAATCACACAAGAGATAAATCTTATCCCCTGATATTAAATTTGATTTGAAGAACAGAATTATGAGGTGCTATGATACTGATGAAAATGCAGTACCCTGTGGTAAAGCCAAATAAAATAGACCAATACATGTACTTTGAATTGCAGATTGAATTTTCTTCAAAGACATAACAGAGAAATGCCCCAGCCAGCATCCCTATGTTAATGCCACTTAGGTTTGTATAGGATTTTCAAGGGGTTGGTAGGATTACAGCCCGGGCAGATTTCCTACATCAAACCAATTATGGTGATAACCAGCATATCTGCATCAAAACCATGTTATTCCTATGTGCACAACTTGACAGCAATCCCACGCAATGGATTTCCGTGGGCTTACTGGCTAGGCTAGAATAAATACTTTTGAGTTTTGTATAAAAATTAAGAAACAATCGCCATAAAGATTATCATCTCTCACCAGCCAAGATCTCCCTCGTTGGATCCCTACTAAAATCATCCTTTGTAGTCAGTTTCGTCTTTCTCCGCTCAAAGTCAGCCTTCAGCTGATAAAAATCATCTGACAGTTTGGACGCTCTGAAGCTGGATACTTCATGGCTGGTCAAAAATGCCTTGACCACAATTCTCTCACATTCCACCACATCCTTGAATCTGTGCAGATTATATTTTGATAATGAGAGACAACAGTGATATCTAATACTTATAAAATGCTTTTTCTTCTCTTTGTCTTAAATAATTTTTTTCTGATGAGTGACAGTGTTAATGTTTTTATTTTTTTTTCAGAATACAAGTAATTGTTTTTCAGTCAGAGGAGGCATGGAACCCAACCCACAGCTGGGGGGCTTAGTTCTGAATCAAGCCTATGTCACAGAAAGTGAAAACTGAAGTCACTGGAGAAAAGCTGTTTTCCTCGTATGATTTGTCTCTGAAAATTTCAGCTTTTTCAAGACATCTCGCTGTTACAAAAACAAAGCTAGGTCTTTGGGCAATGGACAGTATAATATTTGCTGATCTTTTCACACAACTGAACTGTGCCATTTGAGCCAAAAACAAGAAACACCGCTAAGCCCTTTGTAACACATAACACACAACATGCTGTCTACTGACCCTGGTACCTCTATACCAGTATAATTCTTTGCACTACTTAAGAGACCCAATCACTGTCATGTAGAACCCAAATACTGAAAAATTTAACTCTAAGTCCTCAACCGCCGCATGGGTTAAATCCATGAAATGTTCACACAACATGCCCGGCAGTAGTTGGAAAAAATTTGGCAATTTGGGCAGTCCGGCTCGATGCGACAGATCGAGTCTTAACATGACCCAATCACAAGATCACAGGTTTACACAGATCTCAGCACCTATGTCAAATCAACAAATGATACAGATAACGAGCAAGACAGACAATCAATACCATAAACAGAAATACCTTTTCCTAAGTTTCTCCAGGGAAACCTGTAATTTCTCTGATTCATAGGCCAGTTCTTTTCTCACCAAATCTTTCTTCTCTTGGGTTTGTTGCTCCAGCTCTTGTTTAATTGCTTCATCCATTTGAAATTCCTGGAATCCAAAGAAAAGCACAGTTCCTAGAAATGTCTCTCACAATTTTTTTTTAGCAATAAGACCTGATAGAAACGGATAGCACAGAGTATGTACTCTAAAAGGGAGAATCACTAGTGGTCGAACAAAAAATAGGTCGTGTTGGTAAACAACGCCCGCTTGTATATTTTCATTGGCAGAAAAGGCTTACATACAACTCTAAACAATTTCAATCAGCCCAAAAATATGAACACAGTAAGTTGATCTGCAAAGTCTCAATGATGCAGATGATCCGTTCCAATTCTTGTTACTGCTGTGACCTAGTTTCGTACTTTGGCAGAAGTAATTTTTCTCACTACATTACATACATACTCTCTGCTGATGATGATAAAAGCATCTAGACTTCAAATAGAGTAGTTTTTATCAAAACAGAACAAGGGTCTAAAATCACCAAATGTTCAGCAGTAAATATCTCAATCTTGACAAGATACATTACATTCTGAAAAAATTATAATATATTTTTGAAATTTTCTGAAACAATGCATTCCATCAGTTAAAAAAAAAAAGAAAAACAAGTCTATTTCCTGTTGTCTAAGTACTAATATAGTATCATCAGCAAAACTTTTCAACAGAACTTGATGCATAAGTTATTATAATTATGGCTTAAGATTCTTATTTCTATTCTTCATAAAGAAGCTCGTTTTATGCTGAACATCTGTCCTGAGAATACTGCAGGAAAACTGGCCTTACCATCCGACTCAGCTGCAGATGTTTGGGCAAGTTTTCATTCTGTTCTATGATTGTCCTGAATTGCCTCCGCAGTTGGTTGATTTTCTTCCTGACTTCTTTCTTCTTCTGTTCTGCTTCCTTCATGCGTTTGTCATGCTCAGATTTCTGTTTGGCATCTTCAATACTGCAGATCAAAATCCCAAAGATATTATTTTGTGAATCATGATAATTTGATGCTGCACTGGAGAGGTCCCCCAACTGTGGAAAGATGATGTTATTGACCGCTGGTGCTTAGTTATTGGATTCTCAAAATATAGCAAAGGATGCAATTCATCCTAAAAAAATATTGATGTCAAATTGATCTCAAAAAATGGCAAAGGAAACACTCCATCCATAAACTAACTCCATAAAAATCTAGCTTGTCTCATTAATTTTCATCTTTGAACGTTTCGCGGCGGTATGTGAGACCATTTTTTCAAAAACTAAGATCTTAGCCTCCAAGTTACCGAGTCATAATAGCAGATATTAATCCTCATACAATGTAATGTCTCTGAAACCATAAGATCTGAATATTTCATGCCCAAATTAAAGGAAAATAAAAAACAGAGAAGTTTGGGACTTGCAGTCAGACTTGGCATGCAGTTAAAATATGGGGGAAAAACACAAAGGTAGAAAATGTTATTACTTGTAAAGCCTTATGTAAATAGGAAGAAAACTATACAATGAGTTCTAAGCGGAAATTAAATTATGTTTATTCTTGTTCCTGATAGCTTGCTGTCACACATCCACTGTTGGTTTGTTGAAACCTACCAAACTTTACATCCATTTTAGTCAATGAAATTAAAAAACTCATGAAATGATGTAATGTTCTAAAGTTCTTTTTAGAAAGTTTCTCTGTTGGTAAGTCTCGAAATAAAAATGATGTGATTCAGGAAAACAAATTACAACAACACCATTCTAATATCTTGAAAAATTACCTGTATGCATTTGGATCATCAATGTCATCCACTAGCTTCTCCCCTTCAGTGTGTTTCTGAAACAAATATGATGAAATTTTTAATATAGACTGACATTTTGTTCTGCTAAACAAAACATTCTAAAGTATATTCAGTATTTCTTTACCCTTCTTAGTTTCTGAACAGCAAAGAAATTCTCATTCAGAATCAAATGACATTCTATAACTTAAATGTTTTACTCTACGGCTGCATAACTCGAGAAAAGAAAAAAATTGCTTGTCCTCAACAATCAATGTATGTCAGATCCTGGGTACTAAAGGAGACAAACTTGTGTCAGATGAGGAGATCAGAGAAAGATCACAGCAGCCTCCCATTTCAGCTGCAATATGCAGAAGATGCCTCCAGGGTTGGGGCGTCATTGTCCGGAGGCTCCCTGAGACAAAACCTGCTTAGGAAGTCACTGATTGAATGCCAGATGGAAGAAAAAGAAAAGGCCAGCCCAAAATTACCTGCTGACAAATCATGAAGAGAGACCTCCAACCGGTCTACAAGAGGTGGATCAACACCAGAAATCTGGCTGAAAACCAAATTCTGTGAATAGCTCTGGCTGCCTCATGCATCACATGTCGCGGTAGTAACTAGTCAAGTCTGGTAGTAGGTACTATCAGAAACTCCCTTGCCCTGGCCAAAGGCTGTCCTAATCTACCCTACACTGGCTGAGCACAGGTTCATAACCCTGCTGTTATCCAAAACTCCCTTATTGTAGCCAATGGCTGCCCTGAACCACAGTACACTGGGTGAAGACAGGTTTATACCCTTACTATTATCAGCATGTCCCATGTCCCTTACCCTGGCTGAAGGTCCTAAACTTCCACACACTGGCTGAAGACAGGTTTATACCCTTACTATTATCAGCATGTCCCATGTCCCTTACCCTGGCTGAAGGTCCTAAACTTCCATACACTGGCTGAAGACAGGTTTATACCCTTGCTATTATCAGCCTGTCCCATGTCCCTTACCCTGGCTCAAGGTCCTAAACTACCATATACTGGCTGAAGGCAAGTTTATATCCTTGCTACTATCAGTATGTCCCATGTCCCTTATCCTGGCTCAAGGTCCTAAACTTTCATACACTGGCTGAAGTCAGGTTTATATCTTTGCTATTACATGTATCAGCATGTCCCATGTCCCTTACCCTGGCTGAAGGCAGCTTGGCCTTATTTTCCTTGATTTTCTCCTCCATTTCTTCCTGGGTCATGAAAGTAAACTGGAAAAAGTTGCCATCAGCTCCAGTGGTCAAGATCATATTTCCTGCAGAACAATAGTGACAAGGCTGATGTGATTAGGAAAAGAACTTAACTAGTTCTTTGTTATAAATGCAATTTTCTTGATGCTACAGAGTATACATATTACACTTTCTTCACTTTGAGAGCAAAGTAAATTATTTTTTTGTAAAGTTTTTTTATCCAGGATTAGGTTTAATTTAAGACTGGGTTTTGCTAGCTGGTCACAATAAACTATTTCACTGGCACAACAGCCGCAACACTGTTACAGAAACTAGCTATAATTTGGTCAGGAAAACAAAATTATTGAGTATTTTGTCCAAATAGCCCACTTATTATTCAGCCACTGTCAGTCAATAATCCCGAACTATATAATTAAAAACTTACTATACATCTTTATTTTACACATTCAACATGGGCCTCTCCCTACTACATCAGATAGTCTATGTGAAAGGTTTTTTTCTACTCACGATCAAAACTAGGCACGACAGATGTGACATGGCCGTAGCTATTGTCATGCATGCTCAAAGTCCACTGAGGGCCAAGTTGAGCCAAATCGCAGGGCTCGTCTAACTGCTGAATTCTTATCTGGCCATTACCCATACCAAACAGCACTCGCTGGCCCGAGTTACTACAGAAACAAAAACAAAAAAAATAGCCATTTTAACAGAGGAAATTGAAGCTAAACCATTCTTCTCCAATGAGCTGGTGTATTATTTTGAATAAAATATACCAAACAGTATTCACTGTCTGTCTAAAAAAATGTGCAGGATTTAGCAGAGCTAAATTGTGATAAGTCATTAAATTTTTTTATTCAGAAACTTAAGTTCCTAAATTCACATTTTTATATTTCTTTTGTAGTCTGTGGCACAAGATTTTTGTATGTAATGAGAACTGAGTTTTACCTGTGTCTCTGCCAAAGCAACAAAATTGCAAATTTCAGAATTGGATGTTACGTGCCTGAGATGATTAATGACAGTCAGTATAACATATACTAAGATAAGAATCATCTTATTATCCCATGAGATAAATTCATTTTCACAGATGGCACAGATCTAGCTACACTGCACTGTTGAGGTGAATTGCAGAGGGTAAAAACGACCTTTTATATCTTTCTCTGACTGCTCCTGAATGGTCTAGAAATTTGATGATACAAGGGATAGATCACATATGAATTTCTTTATGCAAGCATTTGAGTACGGAGCTAGTTTTTTTTACCTAAATTGTACGACATGAATAGGAACATCACTCGATTCCAATACTGGTATAGCTTTGAGAGGTTTGTCAATGTTGTCAGGCATCATCAGAGCTTGTTCCTGCGGACTGGTGAACTTGCACTCATACAAGTAGCCAGCGTCAAACTCTCCCTGGAAAGGAAACACAGAGCACGCTTACAATTAGATCTGATCTATAATATATAACAACAGTGATACAGGAACTACATTATCCTGACACAGGTCTTTTGATTACAACATTTTGCTGCTGTTAGTTTGATGTAAGAAATCCACCCCCTTTAGTGATCCTACTAAACCAACAGAGATCAAATACAGAGCTACGCGGGATTGACAGAGGTACAGTGGCTGGGATTCCACCACCAACCATTTCTAATTTTTGCATATGTATCTACTGCAGAAAGTTAAATGCCCTACTCACATTCATTATTTGGATGTTTGAAACAAAAATAACAACAAAAATTCATATCAAGAAAAAATGTTTCAGAAAAATTTCAATGTATCTAATGCAGAAAGAAGGACAAGGTTTTAAGATTGTGTTGTAGCCTGGGGCACCATGAGGCACCACTGGTTCAATATGTAACCCATGCATCACCTTGTCAATCGAACCACCATATCGAGATGGACAGGTTGTTTTGTAGCCTGGAATTCATATAAGATAGGTATCCGCATTTTTGTGACCCTTCAATCTCTTTGTTTACTTAATTTTCTTTCCAAACGGGTTTCTGTTTTTTTGCCAGAAGAAGATCTTTTGACCACAAGCTTGTTTTGTCTTTGTTTTTCCTTTGTGTTTAACTGTACTGTTTCCACACTATTTCTTACTCTGAGAACCTTTATCAAAATGAACTGAAACAATAAAATATTGATATTTCTGCAACTCTTGGGACTTCTGAAAAATGAAAAAGAAGAAAAAAAAAAGAACAAAATTTGATTTTTGTGATAATCCTACAAAAGAACAAAAACACACAGTACCATAGAAAGCCAGAATTTTCCTTCCTCATCAGAGTAAGATGCATTTAAGATAGGGCTGGGCTCCTCTGGTATGTATGGATGCCATTCTGTCTGTGGAGTTTTGGGTTTCTGTTCCACTGTAAACAGGAAAAGTAAATACATGACAAGACATGACATGACATGACCTCTGGAGGAAAATACAAAATGAATATCAATGGATGAACACAATGTAGAGCAGTGTTTGTCAAGGTGGGGCTTGGCAATGTTTTGGTGGAGCACGGGATTTCAGAACGGGGCATAGGGATTTTTCAGAGAAATCTTAATTTCAAAGCGTGTTTTAACTTAACTGTAAAGATAAACTGTTGTTTGTTTATGTTGTATTGCTGGTTTCCTTGTTTAGCTCCGATTAAAACATTCAACTTAAAATATTTTTTAATCTTTTTGTACCTATATACTAATTTTGTCCAATCCTAGTGGGGTGTGCATTTTTTTCTTTTGAAAACTGAAGTGGAGAGTAGGTCAAAAAAGATTGAAAAGCACTGATGTAGAGGTTTCCTTTGCCCTAAATTCTGTCCCATTTTCTGTCCAAAGTAAAAAAAAAATGATAAGCTGAAGTAAGATCTTAACCCCTTCAGTGCATAATGGACATATGATATACGTCCTAGAGTCCATAGTGGGAGTGAGCTGTGGATGGACACTGTATATCCTAAAATCTACAATGTGAGTGCTCTGTCCAGCACTTGGCAGGGAAAAAGTTGTAGTAGTGAAGGGGTTAATGACCTAAATTTTCCTGAGTTCACAAGTAGCAAAATATTTCTAGAACACAAGCTGACACTATCATCAGGCAGCTGTTGGAACCTCATTTAAACTAACTCAAAGGCTGATTTTAGAGGACTGTAGTATTTACCCTATCTGTAATCTCATAAGTAAAGGTCAGAAGATTAAACAAGTGATGAAAGACACCAACACGGAGCGATCACTAATAAAAACAGTTAGGAGAAGACAATTGCAGTTCATGGGGCACCTGAACTGACACAAAAGTCTTGAACACCTTGCTCTAACTGGAAAAATAGAGGGCAAAAAAAGCGGAGGTAGACAAAGAATAACAGATCTAGAGAGTTTGAACAGATGGGCGACAGGGAAAAATCAGGACAATATGGGCTTTTTGAGAGCATCCGAGCGGAGGAATGAGTGGTGAACCATGATCGTTGATATCTGTTCCAGATCCAGCACTTGAAGAGAGAGAAGAGAGAGTATTTTACCTAGAAAGCTATACCTGAGCAGCAAACACAGCTCAGTATTTTCTCTGTTTGGCTTTGTAATTAGACTATTGTCCCCCACCAACAGCCTTTGATTTTGCTATTAACGAGGTTCCAACAGGTGACCAACAATACGATGGTTCCACTCCAAATCATAGTTCCCATGAACTGAAGTGATTCAGGCCAATTAAAAAAACTACTGTAACATCTGTCAGATTAGAAGACAGAAAAAACTTATATAAACATATACATCCTCTTGTATGTGTATGATCAAACCTTTTGATATCTAAACACTTCCTTTTATTTATCAAGTAAAACTGTAATGTACATATGTCACCAGTGCCAGGGCCAAATCGCCTAGCTCCTAGAAACAAAATGTTGGAGAGAGGGCAAAACTGTTCTGTTACAAACTGATTGACAACAGTTGTTTTTTACACTGCATGTTAGGACACTATATTTCTTATTGTATTACTTGATGCCTGGTGTGTAAGTGGCATAACAGTTGTGCAATTGGGAGAAAAATGAATTGTGCATAGTTTCTTGTCAGAGTTAATGACGGTTTGACAGCAAAATGAAGCCAGACTCGTTCTGCACATGACAGGTCACAGGACAAGCATGCCTTGTGAATCACCTGGCAACTGGTCAGTGGTGTTTTGTGCATGATCTCGGATAGTCTGTGCATGACAGAAAATGAACAGGCACGCAATATACAGAGTAAAAAATTCGTCTTATCTCAAAATTTTATTTTGTACAGATCATTTACTGTTGCAATGATCGATGCATTTCTGCATTCTGGTTTGAATGAGCCAAAAAAGTGAAAATTGAAAATTTTCTGAGATAGACCATTTTGCCACGACAATGACGATGTATATTTGCCACGAAATTAATTAATTCCATTGTGGAGACAATGGTTCAGGTCTTACCCTCTTCTTCTCCTTGTTCAGATTCAGTCTCCAGCCCTCTCTCTATCCTCTTCCTCCTCTCTTCTTCTTCTTTTTTCTTTCTTTCTTCTTCTTCAATCCTCTGTCTTTCCAACTCTTCTTCATGCTAAAATCAAGGAGATGCAAAAACAGTGGTTATTACAAGATTGCAAGACTTGGAAACTTCCATGCTTCCAGCTTCACTTTCTTAATATTATAATTCTTTGTGGGCTTTACGAACCTTTTCCCATTATGTGAATCACAGCTCTCTCATGCCCACTGTCCATTCATTCTTTATACTGGCTAAAACCTGTACGCACTACTACAGGGTAATTTTGAAAATTCACATAAACTCATCTGATAAAACTGCAGTATGATATTTGGCATCGTTGGAAAGCTGATTTAGACAAGAATATTTACAATTTTATGTTTACAAACACAACTAACAAAAATAGTATGTGCTACAAAACTATATGTTATCCCAGGCAATGCTGGGTGCCCTGAATGGGTATGGGAGTGGCTGCACCATGTGGACAATCAGTGTATCAATTGGTTGTAACAGTTGCAAAGCGATATGAAAAGGTCAAGCTTGCAGTGTGAAACTTTCTTTCTTCGTGCAAATTTTTTTACCCTATTGGATATTTGTATTGTTCTCAGGAAAAAGTGTTTGTTTACGAAAGGTCTGTGACAGACAAGCCTGTAAAAAATATCCAGCCAGCAACGCTACGTCAATCCGATGTAGATTTTTGTAGTATTGGTAGGATTACATAAAGTACTGGTTCACGACATCAAGCCAACTGGGGTGCGATGTGGTAGCCTGCGGGTTTATGAAGGAATGAAGTTATTCCTATGTGCAATCATATGTACAAACCTGACGTCAATCCTACGCCTTGGATTTCCTTAAGTTGCCGGCTGGGTGCACTAGAAAATGAATATGGGAGTCAGTGGATCACTTGCTAGCCCTTGAAAGAAAACATACAATAAAGACAACAGAACTCACCCTTAGGTGGGACTTGATACTCTTAAACTTGTAGTTTCTCACTGGCAATCCACTTATCTCATATGAATGGGATGTGTCAAAGTTTCCCGGCTCTGGGGCGTCGACTTCAACCACCACACCATCCTCACACACTACCATCAATGCCCTGTTTTTCTGAAGTCAGAATAAAAATTATTACTACAACAACAAGCAGAATGTATATATATATGAGCCATTTTCAAAAGGTGGGCCTTGGCTCAGGGCTTCTTTTTGTTCAACTCTGACAAATGGCAAAAACAAGGAAATTATATGAACCAACTTTACTGAATAATCGTCTAGCTCAATTATCTTCTTAACTTGAAAAAAAAGTAAACAACTCATCAAAGATTGCATAAAATTTAGAAAAACTTAAACATTCCTCATTTTGAAATTTGTGTACACTGCAGCATTTTTGTGCTGACCCTCTGAGAATGGCTCATATAGCCAGAATTAACCATTGCCATCCAGGACTTTGAATACTACAATATACTAGAAGAAAAGAAAGGGTCATTTTGCATCTTTAACCCCTCCACAGCACTGTGGATGTACACCATACATTCTGGAGTCAACAGTGTGGGTGCACTGTGGATGTACACTTTACGCCTTAAAACCAATAGAGAGAGTGTGCTGGTCAGCATACAGCAAAGAAAAACATACAGCACTGAAGGAATTAACAGATGAATTATGCCTTTGCTTGGACACTGAATGAAAGATCTCTGCACATTTTGTAAAAGACAACGCAAAACATTCATTATTGAAGAACATGTCTTTCTGCCATATACCTCATGGAGCAATTTTCAAAGTAATGAACATATAAAACACCAACAGTAATTAAAATATAATGCTGTGATAATCACATTGCACCACTCCCATAATGAATGCTTTTGACTGACATTTCCATGCAATTCTCCAATGTCACCAAAAAATTTCTCACTTTCTATGTTTGAAAACACCCCGTATTTCCCTTTAACTTGTTAAAATTCAGCAATTGAGAATTCAAACTTTAATTAAAGCTGTGACTTACAAACTTCTCTGGTGTCCACACCAATTGACGAACAGGTCCAGGAACTTTGATAAAACCAATGGGATCGTAAACATCACTAGCAAACAGGAAGAAAACTGTGCCATCCGCACTCTGGAATTGCATAAAACAAACAAATAAGAAAATCTATGCAAAGCAAGTAAAAATATGGAGTGAACTAAGAACACAGGGTAATAAATACATAAAACAAAATAAAACCCAAAAACTCCATGCAAACAAAGTATATATTATAGTGTAATAAATTACATTGAGTCAGCAAAAGCAAAGGGTGTAAATAAAAAAAAAAACTTTCAATAAAAAATTCACATACCGGTACAAGAAAAAAAAAAAAAAAGAATTTTTATAACAAAAATAAAGAATCTCAAGAACCTTGATTTCTGACAGATAAGTGAATAATGAGAAAAGGGCAACGGTGGCGGGAGGGGAGGTGCGGGTTTACTGATTATTTAGGTTTATTATTCATGACACATTTTTATATCTTGTCTCTGGAATATTTGTCAATGTTTAGTGGCCAAGATCTTACCCCTGAAGCTAAAATTTCTCCTTTCCCATCAAATGCCAGGGCTGTAACTTTCCCATTGTGTGGCTTGAAAGCTTGTTTCAGGGTGATTTCTGCTTCTTGTTTTTCATGCTTTCGCAGATGATCCTCCTCCATTTTGCTTAAAGACAGAACTCTGACAACTCCATCATTAAACCCAACAACAACTGAGCTGCCCTTGGTATCAACCTAAGGAAAGTAAAAAGAATAACTTATTTCGCTGGAAAAGAATGAAATAGCATATCATCTCCGACAATGGAATTATTTTCTGAAAATACAATTGAACCTCTGTCAACCACCAATTCTGTGTAAACCAGTTTGGCATTATAAATTGGTCATTATGAATCAATTTGATTGTTTTTATTTCATTCTTAAAACCTCAAAATCAAATTAAGTAACTCGCTTATGACCATTATTTTGATGCTGGCCTAATTCATGAAGAGACAACACTTGCTTTTCAAGAAATAGACATGAGCCATACTCAATACTTTTATCATACTTGATCTTGCAGCCAAACTGAAGCCATGAAAAAGATAAGTATACAAATCTGTGCTCAGATTGACACTTCTACATACCATGCCTGACAGTGTATTGCTTGCTGTCTGGCTATAAAGATTTTTAAGTTCTACTGCATTACTTGTGGTATAACAGGAACAATTTTACAAGTTAATCTGAAGAAAGTGAAAGTCACAGTGTTGGTGGATGGCAGATGGCTGGGGGTGGTTTAATTTCCACACTTTTTAATACATTTCATCTGTAGATTCTGAAACATAGGCAATAGACAGATTGACGTTACAATGGATGAAAGTATAAAGAAATCTGACTGTACTTAATCATATCATCTCTCGGCTGTTGGAATCCCATTACAACTAGCTTCAAAGACTTTTGATAGAGGACCGCAGTCTAAATGCAAAGCCAAATACAGAAAACACTCAGCCGCTTGTGCTCGATGCTCAGTTATAGCTTTCCATGTCAAATACTACAGTCCCCTAAAGTGGCTTTTGACTTTAGTTTAACTCTTTCCCTATGGTACAATGCACACTGTGTCGCACGCTGCCCTTGCGGCAGCCAGCACAATGCAGCCTGTGTTGCAATGTTGTAAAGGTATTCCTTGACCACTGTATTGGAAATTAACATCCCATGACATTGAACCTTAAAAATAGAATTCTTGGTAAAGCTTCCTTTATCCTAGCATGTCCAGCGATATCACGTATGTTGTCGCGATATGGGTTAGATGGGGAGAATTCAACTGACACTCTTTCGAGGTCCGCTCCCACAATCGACGAACACACAAAAAAAATACTTGCACTCTAAAAACTAAATAAATCAATTGCTTTGATTTTTAGCAGAACTGTAGGGCAGTTTAATTACAGGAATTAATGTAACAAATATAATTATAAATATAAATATCAATTCAAAGGCAACTGAATCTAACTAATGAAACTACAGCTTTCTATAAAGACTAACTTATTCACTCTAACTACTTGCAGGTCATATGAGTTATATGCCAAATAGAATCTGCGCACGTGGCGACGGATATAACAGTTTAAATTCTATTAATTCAATGAGACATGTTATGACATGGACATTTCCTCTAGACACGCCATGGAGAATGCTTGTACAACCATGCGTTGTCTGGCGGTAGCTCTGAAACTGTCTTCAAAAGTAAGTAGAATGGTTCACTTTCATCATTACAAATTAGTATGAACTCTCACCATTAGGCCCTCACTGGGAGTGAGAGCGCTGGATGTAAACGCTGTGGGTTCATATCAAACCAAGTAGCTTAGGCTCTGGAGCTTTAAATCATCACGCTCCTCACAATATGGACTGCTCAACTGCGTCTCTATGTCTCTCATATGGCTGAGGACTATCGCCGTCCACCTCGTAAATGGATTGTCTACATGTGGCATCTATCTAAGCTCTGCACGGGTTTAAATACTAAAGCTATGTCTCGACCTTCCGTCCAGATTCATACATTTGATTGGTGCAGTCGCTTCAGCTCAGCCTGCAATATTAATTTATGCTTGTCATGGCCTTGCGCCAAAATCAAGGTTAATTTTACGGTCTAGACAAAATTAAAATGCGAAACATTAACTACTAAAATCTTCAAACCCCGTGCTTTCTACTCTTATGCACGAATTTCCGAACGCCAACTAAGCGTCTAAATAAAATACCTTTACTCACCCCTTATCTATGTTAATCAAAATCACGGGGTCGAGAACTGCTCTGTCATTCCTAGCTATACATTTATTCTGTCTCGCCCCTCCTTCTCTCCATCCATCAGAAAAAAGGTGTTTCAAAACAAACTGTTCACGAGAACAGCTCAAGGACAAATTACGCTGGTTATAATCAACAAGATTGTAAAAATTAACTCACTGACGTCGTGACCTAGCACGGCATTTATGATCCTAATGTGATCATGACACATCCCCCACCCCAGTGAAAACTTAGGGTTTGAACGACATAACTGTCTACTAACGTTGCTATGTAATAGTACTTTGGAAAGGGCTATATAGTAAAAAATATAGCGTTACTGAAAGTCAAAAAAAAATTCTAAGAACGTGCATTATCGATGGACAATAGCATATGTATATTTATATGCGACGTTCTGTGATAATATATAATTATTGTAGCACTTAAGAATTAAAGTGATAAACTTCTCTCACACAGACATACCGTAAAGACTGAAATATTGAGCAACTAGCTCATCGCTTCATTGAGCGTAATTAATACATTCATAGAACATGAACGAACAATAGTTAATTAAAGTAATGGTATCCTGGCAGCAGTAGGTCTGGTCGCTCGGTTTGCCATTTCCTCATCTCATTGACCCGCAGACAAAGGCGTCAAGGTTGTCTGAAACTCAGGTCATGGTCAGGATGGACGCTAGTGGAAAAAGGAATCACATGGAAATTTTGAGAAAGAATGTCCATAATTGGTAGGACAATACCTTGTGAAACCATCCACGGTCTCCGAAAAAGGTGAAAAATGCTCAACCTCAATGTTTAACAGTCTCTATATAAAATAGCAACATATTCTGGTCTATCAATTATAAATTTCGCCATAGTGAAGCTGAAATAACAAACGTCGACAAGATAATTAGCCTGACGTACTCTTTCAAAATCTACGTAGCGCTCGTCTTGATTTAAGAATTATATAGCGCTTCTCGCATTCAACAATAATCTAAATCTCAATTAAATAACATTACACTTTAATCTATTTCTAATTATATCCAATCCGGGATAGATGAGATGACACGAAGCGACTGCATGTGAATTTAATGCGCTATCCCCTACGCGGGACACGCACCCGTCAAGTGTCACAGTCATCTCGGTATATAGTCATAATCGGTTCAATTCAATATCCATATCGGGTATGTTCTTAGATAACTCATCCACTGACCGCATGGAGAGTCACAATCATAATCGGTATTCTTACTTGTCATATCTAGTATTACGTTAGATGGTCCACGAAACGCGGAAAACCATAGACATAATCGGTTGTATAAAAAAACAACACCCTTCTCCACAACTTCTTAAAACGCGACCACGCAGTGTCCTCTGTTACCACTGCAAAATACTCTCAAAAACGCGAACACTCCCTTCCTTACATAACTAGTCGGTCTTACACTGCCCGTCGGTCTTACACTGCCTGCGGCCTTACACTGCCCAGAGGCCTTACACTGCATCTCGGCGTCTTACACTGCCTGTGGCCTTACACTGCCCTGAGGCCTTACACTGCCCTGTGGGGCTTACAATGCCTGTAAGAAGGTTCAACAATAACACGCGAATACGCGGATACGCAGTGTACTACGTTAGCACTGCCAAACATCTCTCAAATAATCGAAAAATACCAATATCATCCATCCCATGAGGCAATCTCATTATTGCTCTCCTCGGGTCGACGTCATACGCAGACGACTAAAAAAAAGTATCCTCAATATATATAATTCACATAGCTCTTATATCGACATCACCTCGATACTGATACAGACTCTTCCCATGAGACAAATTCATTGCTCTTCGGGCGGCGGCACCAGCCGACAATAACATCAATACTCACTACTCATCACTACACAAAAAAAATCACCTCCCTAAACAGTCTAATACTGCCCTCTCGGGAGCTCGTCAATATAAAGACGAGATCGGTTATACATGACGCTTAATAAGCTCCATAGAACTGGCAGTGTGCTAACTGCACGGGTTCCAACAATTCAATAAAATCGTTACTCTCAATAACCAGATCAAATTACTCAATCAATGCGTCAATGTAGACACATGACTTACTTAGGTAAAATAAGAAACAAAGGAATGTACCAACACCATAATGATAAAGGTCTAATGAAAAAAAATACACCAAACACGACGCTAGACAAACAAGAAAAGACGAACGATAACAGACCCTACAAGTTCTGAATATAATTACAGATAGGTGAGAAGAGAACAAGAGAGACGTCTTCCCAAAGAGACGAGGAAGATGTGAACGCCACAATCTAAACAAATATACAGGTCCCTAACAAAGACTATTCTCACGAATGCGAATCCTCACTGTTTTAATCACCACTGGTTGTTGCGAGACCGCAGACGTTGTCGTCGAAACGGCAAAATCGGCAACCAAGCCACCACTTTGGCACAGAGGACAGGCACACGTAAGAACCCTCGCCGACCTCCTGCAGTTTTAACAAAGAAGAAAAGTATAAAAAGCCTGTAAAACACGAGGAGGAACACTCAACTCCCCAGACGCAGACAAAATTTTAGGATGGAATCAGTTAACTTTCAAGGAACTAGGTGGTAATTCCTTTAGCCCTTGCGTACACCACAGTCAGTCTTTTTTGTCTTTCACCGTTCTAAGTTCTGTTCTGTAGTCTCCCTGGCCTCGGTCATCGGGTCAATGGGAGAGCAGCGACATATGTGGAAGTAAAAATAACAAAGCAGTATACAAAACTAAATAATAAATAATTTTAAACTAGCTCAACGTGCTACACCCCGTGAGCGACGGATCATGAAAAGAACAAAAATGTAATGCAAACAAAGAGAAAAGGTGATTATAATCTAACGAATTTAAGAAATTAAGGATTAAGAAATTTGGTAAGTCCCCTCCAGTGTCGCGAGGTGGGTTAGATGGGGAGAATTCGACTGACACTCTTTCGAGGTCCGCTCCCACAATCGACGAACACACAAAAAAAATACTTGCACTCTAAAAACTAAATAAATCAATTGCTTTGATTTTTAGCAGAACTGTAGGGCAGTTTAATTACAGGAATTAATGTAACAAATATAATTATAAATATAAATATCAATTCAAAGGCAACTGAATCTAACTAATGAAACTACAGCTTTCTATAAAGACTAACTTATTCACTCTAACTACTTGCAGGTCATATGAGTTATATGCCAAATAGAATCCGCGCACGTGGCGACGGATATAACAGTTTAAATTCTATTAATTCAATGAGACATGTTATGATATGGACATTTCCTCTAGACACGCCATGGAGAATGCTTGTACAACCATGCGTTGTCTGGCGGTAGCTCTGAAACTGTCTTCAAAAGTAAGTAGAATGGTTCACTTTCATCATTACAATTTAGTATGAACTCTCACCATTAGGCCCTCACTGGGAGTGAGAGCGCTGGATGTAAACGCTGTGGGTTCATATCAAACCAAGTAGCTTAGGCTCTGGAGCTTTAAATCATCACGCTCCTCACAATATGGACTGCTCAACTGCGTCTCTATGTCTCTCATCTGGCTGAGGACTATCGCCGTCCACCTCGTAAATGGATTGTCTACATGTGGCATCTATCTAAGCTCTGCACGGGTTTAAATACTAAAGCTATGTCTCGACCTTCCGTCCAGATTCATACATTTGATTGGTGCAGTCGCTTCAGCTCAGCCTGCAATATTAATTTATGCTTGTCATGGCCTTGCGCCAAAATCAAGGTCAATTTTACGGTCTAGACAAAATTTAAAATGCGAAACATTAACTACTAAAATCTTCAAACCCCGTGCTTTCTACTCTTATGCACGAATTTCCGAACGCCAACTAAGCGTCTAAATAAAATACCTTTACTCACCCCTTATCTATGTTAATCAAAATCACGGGGTCGAGAACTGCCCTGTCATTCCTAGCTATACATTTATTCTGTCTCGCCCCTCCTTCTCTCCATCCATCAGAAAAAAGGTGTTTCAAAACAAACTGTTCACGAGAACAGCTCAAGGACAAATTACGCTGGTTATAATCAACAAGATTGTAAAAATTAACTCACTGACGTCGTGACCTAGCACGGCATTTATGATCCTAATGTGATCATGACATATGTGGTAAGTGTATAATTTGGACAGCTGTTGTGCAGTAAGGCGAGCTTTGTTTACAAATGCTCAGGACAGTATGGCGTATAACCCCAGAGGGTGCATTGTCCAGATGAGGAATGCTGGCCCATAGGGAAAAAGTTAAGTCTTGACAGAATCTGAAAATCTCATATGTTTGAAATCTTCAGAATAAGAGGACCCTTGCCAATAAGTGTTTTGTGTCTAGACATCTGTAAATTCTATGGGGGCCAACCACACCCAACTCAAATCCATGGCATAAAGTAATAAATATAAATATAAAACTTACAATCAAAGGCACCCAGGTGATAGCTGTTCCCCCAGCGCTGAATTTGGTCTCAGCCAACTGCTTCATCTGGACGTAGTCAATCACTCTCACAGTCTCTGCGAAAAGAAGTTAAGTGTTACTTAAATCAATGAAAGCACAATTAGAAAGTTCAGTGTAATCAAAACAGCACCTTTATCTCAACAAATATTCCATTCTCTTGTTTGTTTAGGGCCAGTGGCTTCTTATGAATGCTTCATTAATACAGCGCACAAAGTTCACTCCCTGTGTGCCATAAGTTTTTCCGCGTTTGCCGATACAGAGAGAAAATAGTAAGGCAGATGAATGAAGACTAACTACAACATCTATTAATAGAAAGTCGACGTTCTTTCTTCCCGAAACAAAACAGTCTAGCGTTCTTGTGCACCAATACATCGGTGATTGGCACAAACATGACAAGCGGAAGAACCGATATATCGGTGTTTAGCACGCAAAGAGTTAAAGCATGTATATTGTAATGGATTTGTGTTAAATTTGATTTATATAAATAAGGCACGCCCAACTTCTATCAGTGTCATAAAATACTAGAACTCTTCTTTGTTCAGTATCCTTTGCACATACACATGCACCGACACCCCTCAATCTCTTTCACATTTGTACTTGTGGACAAGGAGAAAAATTCAAAGGTTAAACAACACGAAAGCTTGTGCAGTGTTGCGCTGCCCAAACATAAACCATCAGCATTTACATTTAGTTTTTTAGTTTTTTTCTAATCTACTTTAATACATGCAGGCAATTCTTCTTTCTTTTTTTCCTTGGGAGGGGTGGGGTGTGTTATAGAGAAAGCTAATCATTATCATTTCATGAGTGAACTCTTTCCCTACAACACAATGCACACTGCGCTGCACATTTCACCAGTGAAGGCCGGTACAACGCAGTTTGCATTGTGATTATATATGTAATGGTATTCCTTGACCACTGTAATGGAAAATTTTAACATCCCGTGACGTTGAACCTTGAAAATAGAATTCTTGGTAAAGCTTCCTTTGTCCTAACATGTCCAGCGATACCACATGTGCAATAAGTGTTCAGTTTGGGCAGCTGTTGTGCAGTAAGGCGGAGTACAGTATGGCGTATAACCCCAGCAAGTGCTCTGGCCAGACATGGAATGCTAGCTCGTAGGGAAAGAGTTAAGTTTAAGTATAGTCCCTATTTCTCTAGAGCTCCGTGTACGATTCAAATTTTATACCACTGTATGATCTCTCAAAAAAAGTTGGTAGTTTCCTTTAGCTTTTATTGGGGGTTTGCTCTTAGAATTACCAAACTTTCTCAATATCCTTTTTGATCAATCAGTTGAACAGTGGAAAACACAGTCTCTCACATTTACTGTATCATGCCCATTGAATTTACAGGGCATGAGTGAGGATCAAACATGTATGTAGATGTTAATTATTATAGTTCATGACTTTATTGCGAAACAATAAACTAATTAATGAACGAGAATGAATGAGTGAGTGAAGCCCCTTGGCTATGGCGTCTAAGTACAGGACACCATGTTGTTCTAGTTCTCTTTAAATAAACCTTTCATACAGTTGACCTACATCGTTTGTCCAGTGGATGTTCATCTGTACAGTATCATAATTAACATGGTGGCAGCGACAATATGCGTCAGAACCCACTCCCGAGCCTCGGCGGCCCATTGAACGATTGATATTCGTTTGTCGCCGCAGCGAAGGTCACGGGAATCCTTGAAGGGTGCGTTACAGTGCAAAGCTGAAATAATAGATACAAGAACATTCGCCTTGGCGATCGAGCTCACGACTTGGAAACATTTGTCTTATAACGTCTATAATTGCGTCATCGCATCTACAATATTAGCATGGCTGAAGCTACTTTCCGTCTCCCTCCTGCGCTTGATATTAATGAGGGTAATGTGTCTGAAAATTTTCGCAAATGGCAGAGACAACTAGACATCTACATGGTGGCATCTGGCTCCTCTGCTAAACCAGATGCTACAAAAGGTGCAATCATTCTCCATTGTGCTGGTCCTGCAGCAGTAGAAGTGGTGGACCAAATGACATTTGACAATGAGGAAGATAAAAATAACCCTCAAATCATAATTTGGGGACAAGGTGGTCTAGAGGCAAGGTGCTCGCCTCTCGTGCCAAGGGTCCCGGGTTCGAAACCCGGGCCGTGCAGGCATGTTGGAAGTTTGGGATTTTTCTCATATTTTCGTGTCCCTGATTCTATTGAGGGGTAGGATCGAGTACCTAGTCTTCTCGGATAAGGACGAAAAAATTCGGAGGGCCCGTGTGCACGTTGCGCACGTTAAAGATACCTTGGCAGTTGGAAATCGTAAAGAGCAGGCCGAACAGGCCGCTGCCCGGGCAAAATTAAATTAAATTCATCTCTACCAGTCCCTCCCCCTCCCCCCTCATCTCCCCCCCCCCAAAAAAAAAAAAAAAAACGCCGACCGGCGCTGCACTGTGGCGACGACGTGCCTGCTCCAGTTATAACTGGGCTGCAATGGCACAAAGGCAAAATTTCCCAAATGGGATTAAAGAGTTATACAAATACAAATACAAAATAATTGACAAACTACGCCAGTACTGCAACCCTAGGGCCAATGAGGTACTACAGTCATTCAGATTTTGGAACACGCCAATCATGACACCATTTGATGCCTTTGTAACTGAACTCAAGGCACGTGCAGGCTCTTGCAATTTCAAAGATAAAGACAGAATGCTGAGAGACAAGATTGTGTTTACTGTAGACAAGAAACTCCAAGAACGCCTCCTTCGTGAAACAGATTTAGACCTCAACAAAACTATGTCACTTTGTAGGGCATTTGAACAATCGGCACTCCAAGTTCAAGAGATCAACAGCTCCCAAGACAAGAAAATTGAAGCAGTATCTACCCCAAACGTAGCAAAAAAGCCGCCTCGTCCTATGATACAGAACTGCAAATTTTGT
Source organism: Onchidella celtica (assembly GCA_963931925.1). Lineage (NCBI taxonomy): Eukaryota > Metazoa > Mollusca > Gastropoda > Systellommatophora > Onchidiidae > Onchidella > Onchidella celtica. The sequence goes on along the minus strand of OZ007581.1, from coordinate 29,537,418 downwards.
GGGAAAAGCCACATTCGACAGAAAGAACAGTGTCCTGCGTGGGGCAAAACGTGTTCAGCATGCAAAGGGCGAAATCATTTTCGCATAAAATGCAAGAAAATAAACATGTGCCATACTGAAGGTGACAGCTTAAGTCAATACGGAGCAGAAGAGGCCACAGATGAAGATGCTTGGCTATATTCCCTGAATCAAGATAAGGGATCTCGCATGACAGCCCAGTTCAAAATCAACAATAACAAAATCAGATTTCTCATTGACACTGGTGCAGACGTGAACATCATATGCAAGAAATATGTGAAACCAGACAAATACGTAAATCAAACCAGAATCTTGTCATGTGGAACAACACAAAGATGAAGCCACTTGGGAAAGAGCTGTTGGCTGTTGAAAACGAAAAAACCAAACAAATAAAGAAGATTTGGTTCACAGTGGTAGAGAACAATCTCACATGCCTGCTGGGTTTGAGTGCAAGTGAAGAATTCAAAATACTGGCAGTACACAGAGACAACTTTATAAACAGTGTAACATGCAGAAACACAAGCCGCGATTCTTCTGCAGCAAAACCAATAGACGCAGATAGACCTACAATTCAGAGCCTTGGAAACCTGGGACAGGCCAGCCTCAGTGTAGATCCAGCAGCAAAACCAGTTGTGTTGCCTTGCAGAAATGTTCCATTCGCACTAAAAGACAGGGTGAAAGCAGAACTAAACCAGCTTGTGGAAAGAAACATCCTCATACCTGTAGAGGAACCCAGTGCATGGGTGAACCAGATGGTCGTTGTCGAGAAGCAAAACAAAAAACTTCGTATATGTATAGATCCGCAGCCACTCAACAAGGCCCTCCAACGAGAGCATTACAAGCTTCCCACTCTACAGGACAACCTGCCACTCTTCGAAAATGCCAAACTGTTCTCTAAGCTCGATGTAAAGGAGGCCTTTTGGCATATTTGCCTTGACTATGAATCCAGCATGCTCACCACCATGGCCACCCCATTTGGTAGATATAGGTGGACTCGACTCCCTTTCGGTCTAAATGTCTCTACAGAAATCTTCCAGAAGAAACTGATACAGGCCCTGGAAGGACTACGCGGATGCATCAACGTTGCTGATGACTTGGTGATAGTGGGACGAGGAAAGACAGAAAAGGAAGCAGAAGTCGATCAGGATGAAAACCTAAGAAAGCTGAGTCTAAGATGCCAAGAGAAACAGATCGTCCTGAACGACGAAAAGTCGACCATAAAAGCTACTGAAATAACGTTCATGGGGCACCGAATTGGCACAGAGGGGATCAAAGCTGATCCACAAAAAACCGAAGCCATCACAAATTTGGAACCCCCTTCAGATGTCCATGGGGTAAGAAAGCTCTGTGGCACGGTACAATATCTGTCGCGATTTCTTCTCAACCTGGCGGACAAACTGGCATCAATACGCAGACTGACTAAAAAGGACGTTGCGTTCAACTGGGATATAGAATGTGAGAGGTCATTTAATGAAATTAAACAAATGATTTCCAATACGCCAGTTCTCAGATATTACAACCCAAAACAAGAATTGCAGGTCCAGGTTGACAGCAGCAAATCAGGCTTAGGCTGTGTGCTCATGCAGATGGGTCAGCCTATTGAATTTGCATCTCGAGCGCTTTCGTCTTCAGAACAGAAATGGGCACAAATAGAAAAGGAGATGCTGGCGGTTGTTTTTGGACTGGAGCGCTTTAACCAGTACACATACGGCAGGAAAGTCACAATCGTCAATGACCACAAGCCTTTGGCATCAATTATAAATAAACCTCTTGACCAGGCACCACCACGACTTCAAAGGTTGCTCATGAGAAGCAACAAATACAACTTTACATTCCAGTGGATGCAAGGAGAAAAACTTGTAATTGCTGATTTTTTGTCACGAAACTATCCAGTATCAGATTGCACCAAAGACACTCAGGATGTGGCAACAATAGCATTCATCGAGGTACCCATACCAGACATTATGATGCAAAGGTTTGTTAACGAAACTGCAAAGGACCAGACATTACAATCACTAATGCCGGTGATCAAAGATGGGTGGCCAGAAAACAAAGAGGAAGCAAACTCAGAGCTCCTGCCATACTTCCAGCTTAGAGACTGTTTATCTTGTGAAGAGGGACTAGTATTAAAGGGAAGCAGAATTGTGGTGCCCACTGCACTGAGAACTGAAATAAAGAAGAAATTACACTCGGCACACATGGCATATGACAGCATGATGAGACGAGCTAGGCGAGCGGTATATTGGCCCAGCATGAATGCAGAATTGAGACAACTATCGGAATCGTGTGAAAGTTGTCAGAAACTAAAAGCAGCAAATTGCAAAGAAAGCCTAAGGCAACACAGCGAAGGGAACGAGCCATGGACAAAAGTAGCAGTCGATTTGTTTGAAATCAAAGGCAGGCAATACATGGTAACAACAGACTACTTCTCAAATTTTATTGAAGTGGACTATCTTTTCTCCACAACTACCTCCGCAGTGATCACAAAACTCAAGGCCCATTTTTGCTAGATATGGAATCCCAAAGTGTGTGGTGACAGATTGTGGGCCACAGCTTACATCACAGCAATTTAAAATCTTTGCAGAGAAATGGGGATTTCAGCACATCAAGTCAGATCCTGGACACCACCAGGCCAACGGAAAAGCAGAGGCATCAGTAAAGACTATAAAACACATGATGCTCAAAGCACTGGAAGAGGGCCAGGATCAATATGAAGCACTCCTGGAACTGCGAAACACACCAAGACAAGGATTTACCAACAGCCCTGCTGAAATCCTTATGAATCGCAACGTGCGGACTATGATACCCTCGATAAAGCAAATCATCATGAGCAGAGATACAGTGAAAGAACAATCACAAAAGCACAAGAAAGCTGTCAGAAAACACTTTAACAAGACAGCACATGATTTTCCAAGAATGAAGAACGATACACCTGTATACTTTCAGCATCCAGAGCAGAAAAGGTGGCAAAAAGGCCTGGTCACATCAGCTATCTCCAACAGATCTTACAAAGTGTTAGGGGAAAATGGTGGCAAATACACTCGGAATCGAGTCCATCTGAGACACAAGCACACACCTTTCCAACCATCTCCAGAGACTATACTTGATCAGAATATTATAGACTCTGACAACACTTCGGGAAGAGATGAGGAACTCAATAAATCACCAAATCCTACTCGAACAGCAGACCCAGAGGAGTTTCGCCAGTCACCAATTGCTGATGCAGACCCCCCACCAAGGCGGTCTCTACGAACCCGTGTTCAGCCACAGTGGATGAGAGACTTTGTGGTGTGAATACAATGACAACAAACCGGTCGAACTTTGATGTTCACCAACCAGCGAGCAAGCTAAGCACATTGCTTCACATGCGGAACGTCCAGTGCCTGGATGGTTCCTCATACACCTCCCACATACATTTTTTACTTACCATGTTAGACAATAACAAATACCCTTGCTAATTCTAGACTTTATGTTATAATATAAATAATGTAACAATAATTAACATTAATTATCTACAAACTTGACCATGGTTAAGAGATGAACTGACGAACAGTGTTATTTAGGCTACAATTAATATACCTTATAAATCTTGTTTGACATGTCTGCATTTACTGAATGATGGTGTAAGTTTTACACGATAATAAGGAATCAATCAGTAAATCATATAATTTTTATAAAGGGTTGAATAAACCAGATCATGACTCAGTTTAGATATTACTCTTATTCGGAGAAGAAAGGATGTTAATTATTATAGTTCATGACTTTATTGCGAAACAATAAACTAATTAATGAACGAGAATGAATGAGTGAGTGAAGCCCCTTGGCTATGGCGTCTAAGTACAGGACACCATCTTGTTCTAGTTCTCTTTAAATAAACCTTTCATACAGTTGACCTACATCGTTTGTCCAGTGGATGTTCATCTGTACAGTATCATAATTAACAGTAGAAGTATGGCCATTTCATATGATGAAAGAGGAAAAATATAATGGTTGCAAAAAGTGCAGAGACACCTACTGTCTAGGCCTGTGGATACTGCTACATGGCTCAGAGGTGAAGACACACAGCCAGTGATTGGTCCAGCATGATAGGTGAACATTTTCTCTGGTGCTTGAGATGTGTGTGAGAAAGAGAGATCCAACTTCCAGATCCCACCATTGGCATCCTACAAATAATGTGGAATAAGATGAGTTTCCATCATTGGCATTCTACATGCACACAATGCAATATCAATATCCAAATCTCTCACTGACACTCAATAGATGTGTAACAGTGTCATTACCTGAATTTCATGGATACCAAAGACATATGTTTCAGTATCCAAATTTCTGACGTATACATAACAATTTATATGGATATTATTCAATGTCATCTTCCGCATTCCACTATTAACATGCCATATAGTGTCAACTTCAATCCAATCACAAGCATATCACAAAATGACAATAGCATTAGTTGATTACTGAACACTGTTGGATAACATTTCCATAGCTTTACATACAGTCCTAGCTTTCTTATCTAAGGATTTACAAGAAACTGGGATCTTTTTTCACTTCTTCATGATCATCAAGTGTATAATCTTCATGATCAAGAATGTAGATTTGATTTGATTTGATGACAGGAACCAGAATCCTAGCACACCAGATGTCCCCTAAGTGCTTCTCTCCCTGCTCCAAGATCCATTTGAGGATTTTCTTACGTCTGGTCCCGTTTTACGTCTTTATTTTAGGAGGTTTCGCTGCCCTTGGCATTTACACCTCACTTTTCTTGTTTTTATTTTTCTTGTTATGGTAGGGATTAGATTTTTTAGAATTTTGCCCCGGCAGGGGCCTGGATCAGCCAGTTCTTCTAAAATTCCAACTGCCAAGATATCTTTAACATGCACAGCGTGCTCACAGACCCTCTGAATTTTTCGTCCTTATTTGAGAAGATCAGGTGCTCGATCCTACCTACCATAGGATCAGTGACAGGAAAATATGGGAAAAGTCCAAAATCTTCCAACATGCCTGCACCAACTGGGATTTGAACCCAGGACCTTTGACATGAGAGGCGAACACCTTGCTTCTAGACCACCGTGACCACCGCATCCCCTACAAATGGTCTCATTTGCTGGCTGGTTCTATATTTGTCAGGTTTGTCCAGCTTTGTTGCTCATCCTTCCCTCACCCTGTCTATATCCCACCTCAATCAATATGGTTATGTCAGCTTCCACTCGCAACAATCAAGAATGAGTTGTTGTCTTTTTTATATATCGTGTTGGTTGTATGTGCCATGACTTGGGAATCACAAGGAATGGAAGAAGAGGATGTCTAACTTGCTCACCTGAGCATACCAAATTGTGGGTTCATTTTCTTCATCCACAGATTTGACAATACTGTACAGCTGCACATCATTACCAACACGGAGTTCATTCATTGGATCCATCTCAAATATTCCTGTGTCATCAGTTGAATCAGCTGTGTCAATGGCTTCAAAGTCCCATACCTGAGGAAAGTGAAATCATATAATAAATGAAATAAGGCCTCTAATACAATCATGAAAGGTTTTTTAACCGCCGAGCCTTAAATTCTACAAAATATCATATCATGCATAGAAAGATATAAAGGTGTATGTGGGCATATCTCAAAAGGTCTTGAAGTTTGCTGTATTTTTAATACTTTCATTGATTTTGAGCCGCAACTGAATTGAACAGAAGAAAGTGTTTCAACATTCTGAGTCAGAAGGAAAAACTAAAAAACATGTATTTCCTTCATGCAGAATTAAAAAGTATGACAGGAAATTTCATTTTGCACTTCACTTTACACACTGGTGATCAAATCTGAACTTTGAAAATCACATCTATGTATTCCCTGAGTCAGCGGGCCAGCTAGTCTAATCAAAACCATGATATGCAAATGTAAATCCTAGTCATATTAATCAAATCATTATATTGCGTGACATTCTTGTAAATCATATGCTAGAAAAATCAGCCTCTACAACAATTTTGTTCCATACTTATCATTTTTACAAAAGAGCTACAGGGTGAACATGTACATATGTAAGCACCTAAACCTTTGTGATTAATGACCAAACTTATAAAAATTTACCTCAAGTTTACACGATAAATTACATGGACACATTCATTTTGGACAAAACCACGCCTTTAACATTTCTATTCACATTTTGTTTGTTTGTTAGAAAGGCAATGAAATAAACGCGTGAAACTTGTAAAGCATTTGGTTAACATCATGCATGTCCACCTCTGGCTTGAATCACAGCAATGCAGCATCTATTCACAGATTGAGTGACACTTGTAATAGTCCCCTCTGTTTAAATTTAAAATTCTTTTTCTTTCTCTTTTTCTGAATGTATGTGAAGCCCTAGCTCTGACACTATTGTACATTTTGTACTTACTTTTTGTTTATTTTGCATGTACTTTTTGTTCAATTTATACTTAGGCCTACTATTTGTTTATTTTGTACTTCGACTTTTTTGTTCAATTTGTACTTACTTTTGGTTTATTTTGCATGTACTTTTTGTTCAACTTATACTTACTTCTTGTTCATTTTGTACTTACACGAATGTATCCATCAGTCCCAACAGTCATCAGTTCTCCTTCATCCAACAAAATCTGCATAATGGGCCCTTGGTGACATTTCTTCTTATTCTTACAGGTTACCTCCACTTTGATGAGACCTCCATCCCACAATAACATGTTACCCCATTCTGTACCAGACAAGACCTGGCAGAGGAAATGCAGATTTCTTTGAAAATATTCAAACACAACATAGCCTATTCATTAAATATTAAGATAAGATAAGATATAACTTTATTACCCTGTTTCCAGGAAATTTGTTGTCACAGCATCAGTAACAGTACAACAGTAAATACAATATCTAAGACCTACAGGTCTTAAACTCACACCACACACACGCACATTGCTCAAACAACATTACCAGCAAATAAGAACATTACTCTCAAACCCACACACACATTCTCAGAACAATCCATTAGGAAAACTAACAACAGCATACTACATCAGGAAACACTACTACTTCGAATTGCAGATGGCAAAAAAGATCATCTATAGCACTCTCTGTTTTTAAATACAGTAAACTTGCAAATGCACTACATTTATGCCCAGTTCACTATTTCTAAACTCATTTAAACACACTGAAAGAAATAAAAAATGGAATCGTGTCTATGATATACAAATTGTATATATTCATGTACATACTGATTAGATCACAAATTTATGCGTAATTTTGTTACGCATAAATTTGCCTCTTTGCAGGAAAATGTTTAAAAATCCACATCCCAGAGAACCACCTTACGGAAATCCGACGTCAAGTTTGCATGCTGAAATGATGTCATTCCTACATAGAGCTGCTCATTACGACATCATACTGATGTTCATTTGATACAGGGAACCTACCCTCATGGAAATGATACCAATCCTATAGAAATCTACGCTGGATTGTCTTACGGTTGCTGGCTGAGATCCCATGTCCATGGCTTTTAAAGATATGCAGATAATTCTTACGCAAAAAAAAAAAATGACCTGATGAGACTATCAAGCACATCAAGATTTTACCTTTCCATCTGGCAACTCCACATAACCCTCAATATCTGAAATTTCTGTACGTCCAAATCTTCCCAGTTCCCCTTGAAGCTTCAGACCAGTGAAGGTGTCAGCCATTTTCCAGAATCTGTGGATGAAACGAAACATGAAATATGAGGATTCATCCTGACATCTTACAGTTTCTCGTTCTCCAATATGTCTGACTGAAATTTCAGTATGATGTACTTCATTGGTGGTGCTCACCAAGAATCCAAGTTACAATAAGTGCCCTCATTTGTTAAATGTTCTACGATTTTTTCATTTTGGTTTTTTTATTTGTTTAAGTTTCTATCCTGTTATGTTTTTTTTCTGAGGATGGTTGTTATACCGAAAGCTTGATTTGTCTTTACTTTTCCTTTGTACTTTATTGTATCGTTTGTAAATTATTTCTTACAGGAGGCTTTACTACATACAAGTTTTTCTTTTCACCATATTTTGACCTCGCTTCAAGCCTTGCTGCAACCCCACAGTTTTCTGTGTTTTTTTGTCTATAATATTTTCTACATCAATGAACAGACAAAGTGTCCTCATTTTCTCACCTTCAAAAAAAAACTGGAGGCTAGACAAAAATCTATAGGCCCATTATGCAGATCAGCCATCTTTGTTGTAAGGACTGACGCATTTAAAGCATGGCGATGGTAGCATTGATTTTGATTCGTTAGCTGATTTGCACTGCGAGCACTTCAGGCATCGCGAACCAATCAGCGGTGAACTAAAACTAGTTCACTACAGTAAACGATGACACGTGTGTACACGCACATAGGAGACGTTCGGTCAATTCTTTCATTTCCTTTCCTTTGTTTACACGGATGGTTAGTAGGCATTTTAACCGCTTAGACACATCTCAAAGTTACACTCATCAGCTGATTCACCCGCCATTTTTGGTGTCAGAAGAACAAAACAAAAACAATCTGTGACGTTATTCGCAATGGACCTATACAATGAAAAGGTGGACTTAACTCTTTCAGGTTCCTGCACCAGTATACCGGCACAGCGCCAAACTTGTATTTTTGTCCCTATGCTGTGGTACTGGCGTGCAGGTGGTGCCAGCCTTGAAGATCCTAATGTGTGTAGATTGTGCTGTAATTTAGTGTTGAAGATCTCATGGTCATAAACACTAAATTATACCACGACCCACATACAGGTATCACAGGACAGAGACCAAAATGATTTTGGCACAAGAACCTGAATGGGTTAAAGCTAACTATGCCGTGGTTCCCAAACTGTTGCTCATATCAGTTTTCCACATTACTCCATTTGGTCTGAGTGTGATTCCATTAAGTGTCTATAGGTTGCATGTACCATGGAGGTATCTTTGAGTTTATTTTAGAATTAGTTTGAAATAGCAAGTTCACTGTGAGAGTTGGAAGCAAAAGGAAATAAGATCTTCAGAGGATGAGAACTCTTGTCAAACAAATGTGCTGACACCAATTGTCTGATTTGGCACAGGTGTCTCAACTCTGCTATGTATTAAAGTAACTCACTTGATGTGTCCAGAACCAGCTGTGGTTAGTTGACCTTCCAGCTCTGGAGCAAAAGAGACTTTGAATACATCCTGGGAGAAAGATTTGGTTCTGAGAGTTGTCTTCTCCTGTCTCCAGTTCCACACAGTCAACATAAAGTCTGGTTCACCACCTTGCGAGGCCAACCGTTCCCCGTCAGGACTAGAACACAAAAATTTGTCAGATGAATTCAAAACTGTAATTCAAATGCATTTTTAGCATTTCTTTCTTCATTAGCAATCTATTTTTACATTCATTTATGCCAGTTCATGCGCATATAATATCTGATCCTTTCAATGATTCACATACCAAAAACATTTCACGACTTTAGTTCTTGTTTCAACTCCACTTTTTCCACAACTGAGAAATTCAATGTTAAAGGGATGTGGCTTTAGCATTAATACTAATCGGGACTGTTGTACTTTACACAGTAAGCTACAGATGAGCACTGAAGAGAACTCAGCATTTTCTCTATTTGTGTAGCCGCCCAACAAAATGAGGCACTTCATACATTTTGGTGGTATGGAGATATTGGTATCACCAAATAGGTTATTCAAAATCCTTTCATTTGGTAAAAAATTCTTTGCTGTAATTTAATTAGCAGAGAAGATATGGCCTCTCAAAGCACCTACTCTTCTGGGATAAGGATAAGAAACTCGGAGGGCCCGTGTGCACCTTGCACATATTAAAGATACCTTGGCAGTTGAAAGTCAGGAAGAGCAGGCTGAACAGACCGCTGCACAGGCAAAATTCTTTAAAAAAAACTAATCTCTACCGAAAAACACATAGAAACAAGAACAAGAAAAAGTTATGGTATATATGCTGAGGGCAGTGAACCTCTTAAAATAAAGACCTGAAACACACGAGATTTGCTTTACCTTGTTTCCACTCTCTAGGCATATGTTGTTTACATACCATGTTTCCATCTACTAGGCAAGGGTGCATGTCAGTTACCCCCCTTATTGTTACAGCAATTTACAAAAGCATAACATTAAGGAAATAGCATGTGCAGTAAGCAAGGCTCTTCTTTAGTTTGGATTTAAGAAATGACAGTCAGACAAATGGGCAAATCTGAATGGTAAACAAATAGAAAGGCATATGAACATTATTTTCAAAGGAACAGATTTTCCCTTATGACTCATGTTTTCCTCTTCTGATATTACCTGAAAGTAAGAGAGGTGTAAGATTCTTCAGTTCCTCCACGCATGATTCTGTATAGTTTGAGAGAAGGAAACTCAAAAATATTGATGTTTGGAGCATCACCTTTCTCACCAACGGCAAAATACTTGCGAGAAGGATGGACCTGTTGGAAATACAAAGTGTTTTCTTATAATCACATGTTCACATTCTTCAAAATTAACTTTTCAGTTCAACGGTATCAGATGTTTTTTTCCAAACAACAACAAGAACATATGATTTAAAACTTCAACCAAGCATTTTCATTTCTAAAGTAGTAGCTATGTCAGATGTTGAGACTTTTAACGTGTGAAATTTGTCCATAATAGCTATTATTTACCACATGTATATATTTGCATAATTGTTGCCAACCCATGCAAATTTCTTTTAATTTCACCCTTCACCATCCATGTATTGAATCACAGACTGATAAAAAGGCTTTCTAACAAAGAGCTTTTTGTTCTTACAATCACAGTCACATTAAAATGGGAAATTCATGCACTGGAAGGTAATCTGATTACCCCTCGGATCAAGGATGATATTCTGATCTTGTTAGCTACTTTTCTTTAGCATGAGTAAAGGATTAAAAGTACAACTGATTAGTCCACCGGGCAAAAGTTCCTAACATAATAAAAGCATAAGTCCAGAGAACTTTGTGGCAGTTTTATCATGCATATGTTTATGATAAAGAACCTCTTGAAAGAATGAGAATCTGCATTAATTAAAGACTCAGTCAAATAAAGCAGAATTCTTAAAGTAGAGACGACCATGTAATAATGTCAACCAGCCATCCCCTGAGCTTGAACTCAAAAACTAACACTGATTCATCATCTTTTCCCAGCTGGGCCAAGATTTCTGTAGCCACACAAGCACAACTGCGATACCCCACACTGTATGAAATAACTCAGGGTGCCACTCAGAAATCTTCATAACTACCGAACTTGCAGGGTGTGCTCACTAATTCCAAAGATACTAGACACAACAAGATGAGACACTCCCTTCTTCCCACCTCTTAAAAAATTGTGCACACAGTTTGCGCACTGATCGGGGGCGGGGTCCATGGCGCATTGCATGAAAGAATGTTTGATGTAATGATAAATTTATGTGGATTTGTTACAGAGCTACTGCCACTAAAAAAAAATAAAAAATTGCCAGAGTTTACATACAGCGATTGAAGTTAGGATACCAAAATAAGTGACTTCAATCAAGGCCTATAGCAATAGCTGAACAATGAAAAAAATTCAATATTTTCCCCTTTGTACAATACAGCATGGTTTATGAACTCCATGCATTTGCTACCAGGTGGCGGTGTGAAATCTGTGCAAGCTAAACATGCTAGTTGTCTCATCTTATTGTATCTAGTATTTTTGCTGAAGCTACCTAGTCATCATGGGAAAAACAATTAGTAAAATAATACAGAAAACTACCAGTACAACATGATCCCCATAAAAGACGAAAACACAAAATTTTGTGAATCCATGGAGTTGTGCAGCCACTGATAAATGTGAATTTATGAAGATTTAATTCTTCTCTTACTGTAACTTCTACACACTGAATACTCACACAGATAGCTCCAATACCACATCCACTAGTAGACCTGAGGTATCTCTGTTCACGTGTTTTCAAATCTAGAATCTGTATTAAGTTGCCGGCCGCAAAAATCACAGTGCTCTCATCCATCAGATGAAGGTTGTTTCTTCTCTTGCAGTCATAACCATAGGAGTGTCTAGGCAAATGAAAATAGATATATCAGTTTACAAATAATATAATTTACCTCTTTTCACAATAGCAATCTAGTTATAACCATAGGGGTGTCTAAACAAATAAAAATAGACCTATATATCACTCATGCATGAATTTTTTACAATTCAAAGTACTGCTTCCTCTTGAATATAGAACTAACTGATCTGAATAAGAGTTCAGCTCCATAAAATTTTGATATACAGTAACATCTTAACATTTTCACTTCATACAGCGCATGCATTTCATCTTCCCTCTAAATGCCCTTATTTTATAGCAATAATTCCCTGTAGATGCACAATTTTGGGATTAATTTGAAAATCAAAAAAAAAAATCTCCCGATAAACATACAACAAGGGAGCAGTATCAGTGTACAGGTTATAAAGAGTAGGAGACCGGAAAATAATGTGTTCTGTATGCAAACGTACATTGAAAAGTGTACAATGCAAAAAATTTGCAACTCAGGGTTTCAGTTGTGCTGCATGAAAGGTCAGGCGAAGAGTCACTACATGAGTGCAGCATATTCATTGGTTGTATGTGGGTCGCTCAAACATTGTATGGGGGTGATATGAAAAGGTTAAATTTTGAAGACTGACACATCTCAGCCAGCAACTCTCCAGTTATCCAAAGTGTAGGACTGACATCAAGATTGCTCATAAGAATGACAGTGTTCTTATACAGATCCGCAGGTTACGACATACCACCAATGTCAGTTTGATGTAGGGCATTCACCCCTACGATAAACTCATCAACCCTAAGGAAATCTACATCGGACTGATCTAGGGGACGCTGGCTGGGATGGTTTTAGAGGATGAAATCACATCTATCAAGAAATGTCAACTTACTGCAGCTCCAGCATGTTCAAAGGCAAGCCTGAGTCCTGAGCTACCACAGGTTTGGATGCGTGCTCCTCAAAGTTGTAATAGAAATCTGCAGCAATCTTGTTTTCCTCCTCATCTTCTTCCTCTTTCGTTTCTTCACCCTCTCCTTCTTTCTCTCCATCAACTTCATCTTTCTTCTCTTCGTCCACCTTTTGCTCCCCTACTCCGCCTTCATCATCCGTTTTCTCTTGTCCTTCACCTTCTCCTCCTTCTTTATCCTCTTTTTTGTCTTCCCCTTCCTCCTTTGGAGCCTCCGCATCCCCTTCTTTCTTGGCATCTGTGGCAAATTCAAACATGGTTAGAAATTGGAATTTATCCAAGTTACAGATCTAAATCTTGCATTATTGAGCAAGGAATCGTGTGGATGTACAGTTTTGCTAACAGGCAAGATAAAATGAAAAGAAAACTTAAATCTTGCAATCCAAATAAAGCATGCAATTCCTCTTTCTTTTCGCTTTCTCCTTTCGTTCAGTCCCTCTGTCTTTACTCCCTCCCTTGTCTCTTTCTTCACATCTTTTTTCTTTCCACTATGCCTCCATCTTTTTTTTTTTTTACTTCCTTCTCTTCACTAGCTCTCATATATTCTTTCTTTCTTAATTTTGCAATGATGTCTCTTTTATTTCTTCATTTTTTAGTCTTTTTAGTTCATATTCTACTGTACAAAAGGCACTTAACAAATTTTCTACTTATCCCCTGTCACCAGAAAATAACTGTGAATAATTTAACTTGTTTTTTTTTTTATTGAGCTCTTTACAATTTGCTGAAACAGAGTTTAAGGGGATCCACGGGCGTGGGTATGGGCGAACTTGACTCAATAACCTTTAGAATATCGATTTTGAGATTTTTATCGATTCTCATAGAAAAATATCTTCTGAATCGAATAGGACATGTCCCATTGCCATCAGACAAACAGAAAGTGCCTAAAATGGCCTTTGAGGTGAGGTGGGGTCTGCAAAAATATTTACGAAAATGCCAAAATGTGCCCCGAAAGCACGCTGAATTGTGCGAAACACGATTGTCGTACCTTGACAACCGATATACCGTTTGAAAGGTCTTACTGAATGCCCTAAGCACCAATTTGCCACCAGGAAAAGAGTGGAGATAGCAGTTACTGTAGGAGTGGGTGAATTCAAATTTGGATGCACATCTTCAAGAAACTTTTTAGAGGCACTGAATTTGCCGATTGGTTTCGAAACGGTGCAGAGGGGCCAAAAGCGAGACCACATCAGGATACTGAAAGCAGAGAATGCCAGTACAGAGGCAGCCAAGAAATGGAGAGAGAGTAAAGCCCAAGCAAAAGAAAGAGAAGAAGAAAGACTGAAAGAACTGTATGGGGAATTTTATTTTCCGGGAGATGGAGACTGAGGTTAATAAGACTTCACATTTTTGCATACGTTTGGTTAAGGGGGTTGGGTTATTTTCTTGTGTGGTAAGACTCTTAAAATTTGATCTATTGTTTTGTGCTCAAGTGTTTTTTAGCATGGGATAATGTAATAATAAGAAAATGAAGAGTTTTCTCATCTGTGTGCATGATTTCTTCTTGGAATTATATGTCATAATCGTTTTTGCCATTTTTCTCAAATCCTTGTTTTCGTCAGTCGGTGGCACACAAAGAACACCATATCTCAAAAAGTTCTTATCAAATAAGCCTAAAATTTTCACAGAATAATCAGTTCATATGTACCTCTGACTTGACAGAAGCTTTTGTTAAAAATTGGTTTTATTTTTGAGGTAGGTCCATTTGAAATTGGCAGGCACTGACATTTGCGGGACTCAAATTGTCAGCATCAGAGAAAATACCTTAATCAAAAAAGTATGTAGAACATCAAGATATCCTTTTGTAGGGTCATAGATAGCATAAAGATATAATTTTGCAGCAAATTTCAGCTTTCTAGCATGAAAACTTTTTGAGATACAGTGTTCTTTATATTATGTCAAAAATGACTATGCAACACTCTAAACATAGTCACCGAACCTAATGTTATTGTGAAAACCGCAGAAAACATTGTTCTGTCCTCATAATTTGCCAGAAATATGATATGGAATATAACAAATATGCATTCAGACCATTAGATGTCATCTGTAGCCCTGATCATGACCGCCTCCCCTTAAGTTGGAAAATGCAGCTCACTGCAATGAAATTCTGTGAAACAATACTAGAATATCCCATTTTCTGACACTGGTTAATGTCAGGGCGATACATTTATACTGTGCTTCACTTCTGTTTTTTTACTAAGCCACAACCTACCAGCACTGGCAGCATCTCCAAAGTCAGTATCACCCACGGCTGCATCTGGTACTGCTGAAATACACACACAGGTTAAAAGTCAGATATATTGTGATAACAATAAACTGCATCTGTCAACAAAACCTCTTGATACCTACTATACAGGCAAGCACAAGCGCCTCCCCCCCCCCCCCAACCTCCTTCCTCTGCCTCTTTCAGGGGGAGTAGGCCCCCTCAATATCATAGGCCCATGTCAACTAGCCCACCTAGCCCCACCCCCTTCTTGGCCTGGTTGTATGCAAAGTGAGTCTGTGCAATTAATTTTTATTGAAGCTGGGGACTGTTTGATCTCCAGCTCTTCAACAGACTAGAACCAAAGATACTGGATTGATACAATAAGTTGAGACACTCTCTTCTTCGCGCCTCTAAAAAAATCGTGCATACATTTTGCACACTGTTTGGGGGGCAGGGCCCATGACGCATTGCATGAAAAGAATACTTGATAGAATGATAAATGAATGATGCAGACTTGTTACACTGCCACTGCGAATAAAAAAAAATAATTTTAAAATAAAAAAAACCAGTTTTCCTAAAGCGACTGAAGTTATAATTACAAAACAAGTGACTCAGTCAAGGCCCACAGGAACAGCTGAACAATGAACAAAATTCAGTATTTACCCTATATTGGCTCTTTAAAATACGGCATTGTTCATGACTTCTGCGCATTTGCCAGTAGGTGGCAGTGCAAAATCTGTGCACGCGAAACATGCTAGGTGTCTCATCTTATTTGTATGTAGTATTTTTGCTAGAACTGACCTTCTTGTGCTGCAGGTTCAGCAGCTGTGTCAGGTGCTGGGGCTTCTGCTTGCACTTGTCCTTCATCTTCAGCATTTTCACCAGCTGGCACCTCCACCTGACCTTGCTCCTCTGTGACTGCAGCCTGACCCTGTTCCTCTGAGACTTCTGCTTGACCCTGGCCTTCAGTGACTTCAGCCTGCCCTTCAGTGGCCTCAGCCTGACCTTGTTCCTGCTGGACCTCTGCTTGACCCTGTCCTTCAGTGATTTCAGCCTGACCTTCAGTGGCCTCAGCCTGACCTTGCTCCTCTGTAACCTCTGCCTGACCTTGAGCCTCTTCAGCTGGAGCTTCTGTCTCTCCTTGTTGACCTTTGTAAGGTGAACAGAAAGGAATTAATTGTTTTTAATCTTATCTTTCATAATCATCATCATGAATCCATTGCCTATTACATTTCATTAAAAATCTGTTGTTGTTTTTTTTCACTTTAAATTTTAAAGCAGTATCATGCCTCTCATCATTTGTCATGTTTTGCAATTAATTGCTCTACATTTGATGGCAGCATGGGATGACTGAAAAATAAGAGGAGGAAGAGATAGAAGACGAGGAGGGAGAGGAAGAGAAGGAAGAGGAGACAGAGGAAGAGAAAGAGGAGGAGAAAGAAGAAGGCAGAGGAAGAAAAGAAGGCGGAGGGGAAAAAAAGCTGGAAAAGAGAAGAAAGAAGAGGAAGAAAAGGAGGAAGAGGAAGAGAAAGATGTATAGGCTAAATAGCGCTTCTCCAAAATCTGAGATCAGTGTATAGAAACACTTAATAACAATACTAAGAGGAGAAAAAGAATCTGCATCTGTGTTTAATAACTTACATTAATATTAACATCACTTTATTATCTTTAATGTAGTATGCTTAACTGTATAAGATCAGAGTAATGCACACTGCGTCGCTAGGTCTAACCTAAAGTGATGGACCAATGCACACTGCATTGTCTGTAAATACGGTGCATAAAAAAAGTCCGTCCAAACACAAAAATAACTCCGGTCTTAAAGAGTTAATATCAATAATTGGTATCAGATCATTTTTGAAACAGTCACCCGTAATGATATGAAAAATATAAAATTACTACTTATTGTCTATGTCATATACTGGCGTATTAATGATTTTAGTGCTTTTGAGTCATGACTAGCTTAACACTGATTGCAGCCAGATCTATATTCTCACAAAGTGACTTATCATTATCTTGAACAGTTTTGAAGTTAAGAGCAGAGATGTTTTTGCAACATCCAAGAATAACAAAAGTGATAAAAACTTTGACAAGTTCTCCTGTAAAGTTAGAAAGTCATTGGCATGTAGGTTTGTGAAATGGAAGACAGTATGAATTCTACAAAATGAAGGAGCCATGCAATACTAGCATAAGAATACTTGCTGGTGACACTAAAAAGAGGATGGGAATCAACATTAATGTTCGTAAGTTAGACAGTGAAATCTATTACAATATATCAACATATTATACTGACACCACTTCAGTCCAATCAAACTGTGCAAGTGATCTTTCACGAAATATGTGCATTTTCACAAATGTGAAGAGAAACACCAACATTAGTGAAAATTTAGAAAACCAAACAAAACCAAAAAAAAAAAAAAACATTCAGATATCCATGTGCCGAAGACAACAAAATGTGTTTTACTTCCAATGGCTAGAATGAACAAATTTTAAAAATTCAATTTGTCAGTTTCACTGATTTGTTTCTGCAGAATGCCATGACAACGGCCAGGGTATCTATTGAAATCTATTTCGTATCAATAAAAGAGAAACTTTATAACACCGCAGCATGTCTGTCGCTACTCCTCCATTAATTACAGTATGTATAACTTTCAGATTCGGTATATCATCACAGAAAATTCATTCACGAAAATTATTGAAGGTTCAGTTTGATCTATTTTATCTTCCCGTACTGACGACTGCATCTGATCGCACTGAAAAATAGTTTTCAAGGAAATCATTAAACAAATTGTGCTGTGCACATATTATTGTAAATTCCACTTGCTGCACATTGGTCTACTTGTACCTCTACTGTGTGAATATTACTCTCTAGCAGTACAGGAACATAATCACTAATGAAATCAACTCTTGATGCTGTGCCACTGTTCGTCTATACCCCAATGTGAAATAAGAAAGTGCTAGATCTAATTCTACTCTAAACCTAAGCTGCATAGCAATTCTCTTACTGCTGTCTATGGTAGGTGGAGATACATCATCATCAACCTCTTGTTTCTCATCATCACCATCGTCTTTTTTATCATCTTCATCGGCTTCATTTTGTTCTGTTCCATCTGCTGGAGTCTTTTCTTCTTTTTCTTCTTCTTCCCCCTCAGCTTTAGCATCGCCTTCCTCTTCCTGGCCTTGCTCTTCAGCTTCTTGTGCTTCCTCTTCCTTGTCTTCCACATCCTGATTGGCTGGAGGTTCTTGAGCTCCATCTTCATTGTCTACTTCAGTTTGGTCAGCTGTTTGGTTATTCGTTAGTTGAAACACAAAAAAGCACACAACATGAATGAAAGGTGTGGTGGCTCCATATGAATCTTTGTCGTAAGTTGCTAAAAGTATGCATGGCGTATCTCGTAGTGTCTAATTGACTGTATTATTAACGTGTTTTCTTTGGTTTTTTGTTTCTGAAAAGAGTTTCTGGACTCAATCAAAATGATGCATAATGTGCTCTGCATGTAGGTTTAAAATACAATATTTTGTCTCAATCACTTATTTAACAAGTCAGAAATTGGTTTAATAGTCAAATTTTACATCAGTGCTAGGGTTTAAAGGAAAGGGAAAACATTTTGGGGGGTGCTCTACATACTATAGAAACACCATAGAAAATGGGTCAAAGTGGTTATTCACTTTTGTTTGTTTATTTTCTTCTCTTTCATGTGTGATTACAATAACTCCTACATCAACAACAGTTTGATGGTGACTCTGTTTGGCTATTCCATTGAACTACATAAACCATCCATAAGAACTTATTATATCGCTTCTCTCAAAAAGTTTGGCCTTAAAGCAACAACCTCAAATTTACAACTTTCCCCTAAATTCAAATCCACCTTTTACTATTAGATTCCAAAAAAGTGAAGCCCTTCTTTAAATCAGCCTTCTTGAGACTTACAAACTACGACTTCTTGATTTCTACTTATTGGATTATTGTGTCTGACCTTAAGTTACTTCTATAAAAAGTAATAACAATGATTACATGGGAAAATTTACCAGTATCCACTTAATGATTTTTCTTGGAATCATGTATACATTAGTGTCACTAGAAATAATCCATGTTTCATAAATAAATCAGGTGAACAGTAAAAAAAAAACTTAAATCAACAAATTCTCAAGAAAGTAAATAATATGTCCCATTAGTTCATCACTGACTCTTCCCCCAAACCCAAACCCCAAAGTCTAGTCTGTAGACGTATAGATGAGTTTCCACCAATTTGCTGCTTCAAAGTATATTTTCTATAAGTTTGATCTTAACATAAAAGCCAACAAAGAAAAGCTGGTGACTTTTTTCTTAATTACCTTGAGCAATATTTCTAAAAATATTAACTTAAATGTTGCATTTAAAAAACATCTGGAAGAATTACTTTTCTTGGCACTGCCATAGCATTTTCAATTTTATCGATAATTAATTATATTTTCCTGTGTTAATCATACTATTCTTGTTGACTTTCTGTATCTTTTCTTTATTGTTTCCTGCCTTTTCAGTCTCTGTCTCCCTGTTGGGTTTTTTTTTTCTCAACTACCATACCTTGTTTATTAGTCCTTATTATTTCTCTCTCTTCCACACGGGCAAACCACACACACATTATTATGTTGAAAAACAGCCTTTGTACTGTCAATACCTTACCTGGTGCAGACTCTCCCAAAGGTGGTGCTACATCTGTGGATCCCTCTGAAAAAAAACCAAAAAGGACTATATTGAGTAAGACTCCCATTATATCTCCTTCAGAACAGAGGAATAAAAGCCATATGTACAAAAATTTCTAAACAGGACACACCCATCACCACTAGGATTTGTATAAAAATCATTTATGTTTTCCTAGTTAAGCTGAGCATTCATCATCTACAGTTTACAGGACAACTTTAAAGTTCAAGATATAATAATATTTGTATTTGCTTGCACATCTATTAGGTAGCAACAGCACTATTATACTATACATCAGTATTGCCTAGACTCTTACTGCATGTCTAAAAACGTTGACAATCAATCAGAGATTTTTTTTTTTTCTGCTCTGTGAAAACTGCAGTGAAGATTTACCAAGTTCCCGTCACCTGACTTTAGTGTATGCCTTTATCAAATGTATCGTTTGAGATTTGTTTTTAGGGTCACGTCTTCCTCTGTAAACAAAGTGCTATGTAACGTGATATATGTGCAATGAATTATTGGTACTATTTTAATTCAGTATCACACGAGCTATCAATCTCCAATTTTTATCTATCAACATTTTGTAAAATGCAATTATCTGATTTTCTCAATATGTATACTGTGTGGTGTAACAGAATCTATGTTGTTTTCCATGTTAGTAGATTTGTAACACATATGGAAAGAAAAGAGATAGTTATATGTTTGTTAACACATGCAAACAATAAGTTATTGGTACAATTATTTGTTCAAGAATGGGAGACTCAAATATCTGTTCAGTCTACGGTTAGAAAAGAAAAATCTGTTGAAATTCAGAAAAGTATAAATAAGTAAATATCACTGAAAGTTATCTCTCTATACAATGTTATTTTATGTTCAGCTTGTTGGTCCCCTCCATTACAGAGCAATGGAGTTACTAAATAAGCTTAAGCTTAAAATATTACTTTATATATATTATTTATACAAGTATTGAACCCGCGAAAATCGCGGGGGGGGGGGGGGGGGGGGGGAAGTGAAAAGTGTTGTGAGTAGGTCTGGGGGTGGCTGCAATGGAGGGAGCATTACTTGACCGTTGGCACAGCAAAGTGCAGCAAGAACCGCGAATGTTATGAATGGACTCGGAAGCACGGTTTCAAATTTGGGGAACCGGACGTTGAGATCGCACGGTGGACCGCAAATTCAGTGACGTCATGCCACATAAAAACTCACGCCCGGATGGTATTTATTTGGAACAAATGCAAATTTGCGTAGTTCAAAAAAATACTTACGGAGAGTGTTCAGCAATGAGTGTAGCAAGGAATCAACTTCAGACCAAAAGAAATTTGTATGCAAAATTTGAGCTCGATTGGTGCACAGATAGCCGAGCTACGGCTTTTACAAAAAAAGCGAGTTTTTTTTTTATAATAGATTTGGTTATTGTTTTGATTCATTCACTATTTTATGTACAAATAATTTGCAAGAGATGGAAATACATTGGTGCATCTGGTTGATCTTGCTGTTAATACAGTGTGTCAAGGGGTCTATTTAAAGGGGATGTGGATAGGATGACAGTGCATCCCAAGAGATAAATAGTCGGGAACGGGGAGCACAAATAACTGTGCTACAAATTCAATGTGACTGGTATTTCTGATATATCATATTTTTTAAATATCCTAAATAACAGGTATGCATTTTGAGATATAAAAAATAGAACTTTCTGTCAACACAAGAAATACATGAATGAAAGTTCAAGATGTCTTTCACCATCCACCATGCAAGACACTTACTCTGAACAACAGGTACGAATACACATTTTGAGAGAATAAGAAATATAACTTTCTGTCAACACAAGAAATATATGGATGAAAGATCAACACTTCTTTTACCATCTACCATACAAGACAATTACTCCGTCGCTGGTAAATATTTTGTTTAAAATGCAGACATGGTTACAGGATAATCCAAAGGAAGGAAAAAGAAAGGTAACATGATCATTTAAATCAAGGAGTTAATGGATAGATCTATATGGGTGTCATGAACATGAATATGGTACACTGTAGGACTAAAAAACATAATGTATGTGAGAAATGGAGAAAACTTTTTAATAATTTTACATTTTTATCGTAACACATAAAATATGCAGTTTGTCATATCCTTAAGCCTTCCGTCAATTCCATTCTACAACTTGACTTGAAATTGAATGAATTTTCTCCTTTTCACTATTTTAACAAAATTGAAAATCAGTTTCGAACAATGTGATGCTTGTTCAAGTCTATGGTATTTGGCCAATGCATTTGATCTATGCAGTCATTTATGGATCAAACTGGATTCCAGCTCATCATTATAAACAACTACAGTGTCTTGTTGAGGAACTGTGCCCATTTTCCATATGGTTAGTGAAACAAAAGCATTTCTATATATAATAAATACAGCCCATCAGACTTTAAAATACACATAATACAATAAAAAAAAACAAACATCTGTAAGGATTGATCACTGCACACAAGCTGTAAAGTCAAATATACATCAAGAGAACATAATCAATAACATAAACAATAGGACTCACACAGGGATTAGATAGATTTTATAGGTTTCTCGCATAACAGTCAAAAGTTTGAAAATAAAATGTCATGGATGGAAATGTTCACTCTGAAGATATGAAACAAAACCAGGGGGGGAGGTTTCTCAAATGCAAGATATACCCAAGAGTATGCTCCCACTTGATCCTTGTTGCGACATCATTGTCTCCTGTAATTCTGTGGCTGGCTTTCCTATTGACCGAGGTCCCATGTCTGTTTTCATGTCCTCTCTGGTCAGTGCAGTATCTTTGTCAATATCATGATCTGTTGGCCCTGGCGAATCCTGCTTATTCTTTTCATTTTCAAGAATGAATTCATTTCTAGTTGCATATCTTGTTAACCTCATCTCTCCATCATCTCCTTTCAGGCTTCTTTTATTGTCAACATCTCTAGACTTGTCATCCTCAAGATCACCTCTTTCCTCATCATTTTCATCAAAATTAGTTTCACCGATGGGGTTTAGTGACCCTATGCTCATTCTTCCTTTCGACATACGATGACGGTTATGACCCCTAACCTTTCTCTTAAGGCTTCCTGTGTCCTCACTATCACCTTTCCCCCCTTCATTTGGTATCTTTCTTCCCTCATACTTCCTCTCTTCAGCATCCAACGTTTCTTGTTCACTTCTCATATCTGAAATATGAGACTCAGATACATTTACGTCCTCTTCTAGTGTTTCATCTATGCCCTTTCCAGATTTTTCTTTTCTTACCTCCTCAATATTTTGTGAGATCTCACGTCCAACCTCTTCTCCAGTCTCATTAATCTCATTCTCATTGGTCTGAGGCAAAGATTCCTTATGATCTTTTTCAAATGAAACTCGTCGTTGCGAATGCCTATTTGTGCTATCCTTCTCTATATCATTAGTGGCTTGCATCCCTTCCACTTCACCATGCGATTTGCTAGAGACATGTCCATCAGTGGGTGTTTCAGAATCATTGATCTTGTCAGCACGTTTTATAATCGCATATGATCCCTCATTAGATGTAATATCTCCCATGTTGTTCTCATCAATATCAGGCTGACATTTATCAGAGCCAGCGATCTCACTTACGTTTGATTCATTAATTTTATCTTCATCTGCTGGGCCCAAAGTTCTTTCTTCAAATTGTTGCTGCATTGGTGACTGCTTGATAGACAGTTCTGCCTCATTATCTGCACTGATTTTTCTTGAGTTAGATCTGTGACCATCTTCATCTCTTTGACTGTCAAATTCTAGATTCTCCATTCCTGTATGATCACTGTCTTCTTCTTCAATTTCATCATACTGACTATCATCCTCTTGGTCCTCCAGCATTATATTTTCTTCATCTTCATCAATTTGATTTAATACTTCAGGAGGTTCCTGCAATTCAGATTCTGCTGCAGAATTCTCCCCATCATTTGCATGCCTTTTGCGATATCTCCGCAAAGCTTCAGCTTTTAATTTATGCGTGGCTGCTTTCAGTTTTTTTGGTTTTCCAGTTTTCTCACCTAAGAGGTTTCAAGAAGAGACACTTCAGCAAAATACAGTGCAGTCAAAACACACAGAAGGCAATTACAACTTGCAACGCTCTGAAGACAAAACATATTTTTGCTCATGAACCTTCAGGGCAACAAGAACCTTTTTCATTACTTCATGAACGTTTCTTTACTTTGATGCTTGTTTTTTAAAAAAAATTACCCTTGTCTCCACATGTTGTTTTGGGGGGGCGGTTGTTTTCTTAATTTTTCTACCTTTGTTCTCATCGAGCTATTAACTGTTATCATGGCTTAACAAGCCTGGAAAATTAGTGGTCCCAATTACACAAAAATTAAGTAGACAGATATGACACAACTTCAATTAACATTATTAATAAACTTAGAACAGCTTTTGATATATCTTTCATCATATGCAATTCATTATCTGGCAAGTGCAGTTTGAGATGATCCAGGACAACAAAAGATGTTCAGACAAATTTTGGTACCTGGGACAGGATTGATATTCAGGCATTTAACTTAATATGCAGAGACATTTTGCCATAAAAATTTCAAATGGATTTGGCCAGACCATGAAAAAACACGCAGAGACTTTGTTGTGATAAATTTAATCCTATATGTAAACAATTGTACTGAGCATGGATGAAATCACCAATTTTGCATAGTGATGGTATTTTACTTCAATGCAAATTTTATACAAGTAAATGAGCAATATTATGCACACATAAGTTATACTGAACTCTCTCTATTTTAAACCTCACCCTGTGCAGGGCGGCAAATGTCGCCCATGCTTCCCAAGCGCTCACACCGCACGGGCGGCAAAAGTCGGCAAGGTCAAGCTGACCGCGCCACGTGCAAGCCGTATTTTCACACGTCGGGTCACTGACCTTTTTGAGACGTAACCACCGTCTTATTGTTCACTGTATCTCTTCTAAATTAAAGGCATTGTGACATGGACATGTTAACCCATACCCCGCGCGCTACCCGTAAAGCCCGCTGCCCGGTCAGTGGCCTTACTCACGGAGAATCTTATCTGGGGTCACTGACCCGTGCCGCTAGACGATGACCACATACCCTGTCCATGTGGTTCAGTTTTTATTGATCGGTATGAAAACATTCGCTGCTATGCCTTATCACGCTTGATAATGAATTAACCAGCAAAACCTTAGTCTGTCAGTCTCTAACCAATGATCTGACTTATGATTCCAAACTGACAGCTGTAGTTTTCGTGAGAACGAAGCATGATAACAAGCCACGCCCTCCCAAACCCTACACAAATGGTTTCATCCTGATTGACGCATACTAATAAACCAATGTGGGCATTTGGGCAAAGATTATTTCAGAGCTTGTTTCTGATTGGCTCTTAGATACAGACAAGTCCAGATGGTGGTCAGCTTGTGAGAAAATGAGATAATATTGCAAATTTGTTGAGCAACAGTTCGCATGTCGATGTTACATCTTTTGAAAGTGTGGGGAGAGGCTTTGAAAGCTTAGTCTTTGTGATTCCGACCAGTGGTTCACTGGTTAACATGTCCATGTCACAATGCGTTTGATTTAGAAGAGATACAGTGAACAATAACACGGTGGTTACGTCTCAAAAAGGTCAGTGACCCGACGTGTGAAAATACGGCTTGCGCGTGGCGCGGTCAGCTTGACCTGGGCGACTTTTGCCGCCCGTGCGGCCTGAGCGCTTGCAAGTCAATACCGACTATTGCCGCCCCGCACAGGGTGAGGGTTAACCAGTGAACCAATGGTCGGAACTACAACTATTATGAAAGAGGGCCATTTTCTGTGTATTTTGCTTTTTATTTGAAGTCAATATCTCAAATTGTTTCTGAGCCGTTTAAAATGTCAGGTGCAGTAACCAGAGAAACGGAGAAAAATTACTTTGCAGGCCTGTATCTCAAAAGCAGCCTGTGCGTCATCCGACAGGTTTTCGTGGAGCGCCACACAAATATTATGTTTGTTTTAAATCTAACCACAAAAGATGTAAATTGCTTTGAATTTGAAATTGCTGCGCAGAGCTAGTGCCATGAGTTGAAAGCCCTCAATCTCCAGCTTTACTTGTCTATCCACAAATTTACTGATTTGTTTACCCATTCATCAGTCCATAAATCCATCCATTTTTTATTTGATTTTGCTGGCGGTCAAGGTCAATATTTTAATTTTAAAACATGCTTTATTTCACACTGAATTCATCTTGTTGAAGAAATTTGAACAAATCCATTTTGCACTGTGCTGTTATTTATACAGCCCCCCCAAAAAATTGAATATTTTAGAAATCTATAAAACGTATGATAATAATAATATAATAAGGAATTTTTGTTTCTAACGGACCTGTGTACAAAAAAATGTAGGCCTACACAGATTTGAAGGAAGTATAATAAATGCACAAAAAAAATGTCAAATGTAAATTGCATATGAGACTTAGAGAGGGGCATCCTTTCCAGATGATGGCAGGCCTTACCCAGCGAAAGAGCTCATGGAAATCTGATATTAAAGTCAAGTTTGCTCACAAGGAATGACATCATTCGTGTGTGGATGGGCTGGTTATGACATCGCGCTGATGTCAGTTTGATGTAGGGAGCCCGCACGTAAGGTCATTTTGCTAACCCCATGAAAATCCCATAGAAATCTACATTGGGCTGACGTTCGCATGTCGGCTAGTATTAATAGGCCTACTTATAGGTATCGGTATCGAGTAGTGGTTTTGTTAGTCTTGTCCCACAGTTCAATCAACAATATCATTATGCCCCAATGTTAATCCATTTTTAGTTAAGCCTTCATTTTATCTGATGTGTTGAGAATGCTTTCGGCTGTAGCCTCTTTTATATTTGGGAAAAATGAAAACAATGGCCTACCGATGCAAATTATAGCCTACGGCATCAGTAAAAAAAAAAAAAACAACTGATGTTTGATTCCACACAGAGGATCTATGAAGATTTGTTAGCGTTAACATCCACGGTAAATTTTGCTGTTCAAAAACGGAATGCAAATCTATTATTGGTGCATATTTTATTTTTCTACCGTACCTTCGGGCTTTTCCCCCCAAGCGGCAGCGACTTGGTTGTCTTCACCATCCATCTTGGCTTGCTTATTGTTGCCAAGGTTGCAGCGGTACTGCGCATGTCTTGATTAGTGAAACAGGGGAATTCACCCTCGCTGCGGCCTCGGTCTTCGTTTCAGAAATATTTCGCAGACTTTTCCTTGATCTGATTTTTATTTTAGAACTGTCAACTTCCTTGAAATTTACACAAATGTACAAACCGTTATGGGCCAGTTGAACACAGGAAAACAAAACATAATAAGGTTTAACCGGGACTGATGAGTTAGTAGACTAACCACAAAAAAAAGAAGATTTTATAATGATAAATTGATACCAAATATTTTATTAATACTTCCACTACAAATAATTATTCTTCAGCAAAAGTAGTATGCCATTTATGAGAAAACTGACTTTAATAATGATTTACATGCCCATAGTACTGGGTCTCAACTCTATAACCGTAAGCTCCTATCCGTTATAACACCTCCTGTTGCTGTGGGGTTTGGGGAAAGTGTGTGTGTGTGTGTGGGGGGGGGGTGTGACACGTGGTTCGTTTAAGGAACAGGAACAGTGCGCAACCCCCCCCTCCCCCCGCGCGCACACACACACACCCCGGGTTTGGTGTGGGTTTTTTTTTGGGGGGGGGGGGGGGTCTTTTTTTTTTTACATATTTCCTGCCGGTACAAATAATAACAATGATATACATCAAATACACATTTCTTATTACACGTTCTCTTAATGTTGCCTAAATTGTGTGGTGTAGATTCATTTTTATGTTCAACGGATGGTAGATTCACCATTACGTCTCCTGGCAATCGTGGCTTAGCCATGGCTGTCTACAGCAAATACTACATTATGCATTTTCATTTAAAATTTTGCTTATGTTCGCCGGTATACGATCTGAATGCAAGTCGATTGTACATGAGTTCAGTCAGTGAAGAATGGAAGTATTTTGTCCTTTTGCTAGATTCGAGCTCCATTATCTCCTTAGTCTTTGTTTTTTACCAGTATTCTGCCTTACAAAGCTTGCAAAACAGACGGATAAATCGAATTCTCTCCATTGATGGTTAGATAACCAAGATGTCTCTGATTCTCCACTCTCTTCCTGCATCTCATACCTAGTACAGTGTCGGTATTATGTAACATTACATTATTAATTAACTTGTATAGCCCTCAAATCCGCAGAAACCGATGTCCTCTAAGGCGCTGAACTAAACTTAGAAACAGGATTAACATAACATTAATTCATCATGCTCCCATTCACACACATTAACAAACACTTGATCTACTACTCTCTTCCTGAAACCTCTGAGACCAAAAAAATACACCATTCAGTTTCAAAGAAAACAATCCGAAACAATTCAGTTTCGAGCCTATTTTCAAATATGATGATGTTCTCACTTTTCCTAGTGTCAGTGCTGATGTTGTTCCACAATTTGGGCCCAGCAATAGAAAAAGCCTTTTCATTAAGCGATGTTACTATATAACTTTCACTTTCAGACATGAAATAAATTAAAAGAAACAAAAACAAAAAATATTCAGAGCAGAAACTACTGCCTGTTGGGGTTACAACTACTGAATAAAATGAAAGAAAAATGTAGAAATGATATCATCATATTATAATGGAAGTAGGGCCTCCAATGTAATTATCAAAGGCTTTTTAATCGCTAAGTCTTAAATTCTACGAAATATGACATTAAGCACTGAAAGACCTAAACATGTACGTGGGCATAATTATTTCAAAAGGCCTTGAAAATTGCTACATTTTTATACTTTCGTTGATTTTGAGCCACAACTGAGTTGAACCAGAGAGTATGTATGTATAGAAAGGTTTCACTATTGGTCGATTTGCACTGCGAGACACAGGAGGCGCCGCGAAACCACCGTATGGAATGGAAAGTAGGTCGCTGGGGTCAACAATATCAGTTTGTGCATTTCCACAAGGCTTAATAATTTTTATTCTTATAAATAAAGTTGCATTTATAAACTATGCCTGCATTTCGAACAAACCTCAGAAGTTTCGTAGAATATGATTATTATGGGAAGTCTGATTTGGGAGTGTGAAACTATTGCGTGGATTAATGATGGGTGGGGGGATGAACGGCCAAACTGGTGGACAGTTGGATCCCAGCCAGCACCCCCACGTCATTCCGATGTAGATTCGTATAGGGTCTCCATTGGGTTGGTAGGATTACTATACCCTAAGGGCAGATTCCTTACATCCAACCAACGTCGGTGTGATGTCATAACCAAGGAATCTACGCAGGAACTGTGTCGTTCCTATGTGCAAACTTGATGTCAGCCTCGGATTTTTTAGAATAGCATGAGATGGATGGATGGATGGAGGGATGGCGGATAGGTGGATGGATTAAGAATAGACGGATGAATGAATGAATGGATGGATGGATGGATGAATGGATGGATGGATGAATGGATGGATGGATGGATGGATGGATGAAATGACGGATGGATGGATGGATGGACAGGAGGATGAACAGATGAGTGGGTGGGTGGTCGGGCACGTGAGTTAAAGGGATTAGGGGATGACAAACGGGTTGATTATATAAGCTAGTGTTATATGACTAAGAGCGTCAATGTGTGTGAAACTGAAAGTTTGTATGGATGAGAGTGCGTGTTTTAGTATGAGATTTGGAAAGTGTATGCATGAATTATTGATGCAATGTACAGCGCATTGAGTAATAATTTTATTAGAAATGCGCTATAGAAATTCTATTTATTATTATTATTATTATTATGTGTCCAATATAAATTTTTTAATCTACAGTTTGAATCAAACGTGCATAATATCCAGGGGTGCCTACGGAAAGACCGTATCGCCAGTTTGTAAATTTTACAGGTGACAGATTTGAAAGTTTGGCATGAAGTATCGAATGTCTGTTA
The DNA here is from genome assembly GCA_963931925.1 of Onchidella celtica. Taxonomy (NCBI): domain Eukaryota; kingdom Metazoa; phylum Mollusca; class Gastropoda; order Systellommatophora; family Onchidiidae; genus Onchidella; species Onchidella celtica. Next base: position 29,507,623 of record OZ007581.1, on the reverse strand, counting down.
CGACCTTTAAATCCTCGTCAATAATTAGGTCAATTAATTCGATAATGGAATTCGGAAAACATGTCGAAATGTAGCACTTACCAGGGCGAAAAAGAATATGCAAAAAAAAAAAAAAAAATCGAAAATTTTCGAGTTACGGTGTTTGCGCAGGCAAACCTCGATATGTATGTGGGTTGGGGGGTGGGGGAGGGAGGGTTAACTCAAAAGTGAACCATCGCATGGTTGTCTGCACATGTAGATTAAAAATAATAATAGTAATAAAAAGCGACAACTAATTTAAAAATGAGTTATGTTAGCAACATAAGTTAATTAAACATAATAGAGCAGTGTTTTTTTAATTTTTTTTTTTTTTTTTTCAAATTGACATCACCATTAACGCGTGTCGATATAGCATAAGAAAAATTTATTATCTTTTAAGATTTTTATAATTTAATGATAATATTATTATTGTTTTCTTTAATTTCGTTTGTACATTTTATTTTCATCAACCCACATTCTTGTTATTGGCCTTCTTATTCAGCACATGAGACATTTATATGTCCGACCTTATATAAAAAGCCCTTGTTGCCCTGGGCTGCGAGCAAATTTATACAAAAATAAATGACAGCCACAACACGTCATTTCACAGGGAATTACCGATCGACTTGCGTGGACGCTGAAAGGACAGCCTAACCCTGATAGCGAAACAGGTAATCAGCCTATCCGTCTGATTCAGATGCCAGTGGGCGTGTAAAGAAATTTGTTCAAGGGAGACGGGATTGAACAACAGAAGCGGAGACCAAAACAAGCGCGATGTCTTAATCAATAAGTTTAACTTAGCCAGTGATTTTAAGTAAACATATAATAAAAATTATCGTAGTCCGTCTACATTTATATCCTTGTCGTCACCATCGTCCTTATCATAACTGTTACATGTGCTAGCTAAAGTGTCTGTTCTACAAACGAAAACCTGATATCGTCGACCTCTCTTTCTTTTCCTGCCCCTTTTTTCCTCCCTCTTTCTCCATGCCACCCCCTCTTCCTCTCCTTCTCACCTTCTGTCTCTCCCTCCTAATCTCTGTCTATTACTCTTTCCCTTGATCGATGGACGGATGGACGGATGGATGGATGGATGGATGGATGGATGGATGGATGGATGGATGGATGGATGGATCGATGGATGGACGGACGGATGGATGGATGGATGGATGGATGGATGGATGGATCGATGGATGGACGGATGGATGGATGGATTGATGGATGGATGGATGGATGGATGGATGGATGGATGGATCGATGAAGGGATGGATGGATGGGTGGATGCGTGAAACAGAACTGATTATTGATTCTAGACAAGAGTCTTGATCCAAGCCATTGGGAACCAGAGATATGACTAGAAAAAGAAGAAGGCGATGAGAGTAAAAAAAAAAAAAGGGAAAAGGGGGAGGGGGGGGGGGGTTCATCTGTACATCATTTGACTGGTTGAGTATTATTGACCAAATGATATTGCTCTTATTTAATTTACAGTGTTGTTTTTTTTATATACGTTTTATCTATCTATCTATCTATCCATGTATCTATCTATCTATCTATCTATCTATCTATCTATCCATGTATCTATCTATCTATCTATCTATCTATCTATCTATCCATGTATCTATCTATCTATCTATCTATCTATCTATCTATCCATGTATCTATCTATCTATCTATCTATCTATCTATCTATCTATCTATCTATCTATCTATCCATGTATCTATCTATCTATCTATCTATCTATCTATCTATCTATCTATCTATCTATCCATGTATCTATCTATCTATCTATCTATCTATCCATGTATCTATCTATCTATCTATCTATCTATCTATCTATCTATCTATCTATCTATCCATGTATCTATCTATCTATCCATCTATCTATCTATCTATCTATCTATCTATCTATCTATCTATCTATCTATCTATCTATCTATCTATCTATCTATCTATCTATCTATCTATCCATGTATCTATCTATCTATCTATCTATCTATCTATCTATCTATCCATGTATCTATCTATCCATGTATCTATCTATCTATCTATCTATCTATCTATCTATCTGTCTGTCTGTCTGTCTGTCTGTCTGTCTGTCTGTCTGTCTGTCTGTCTGTCTGTCTGTCTGTCTGTCTGTCTATCTATCTATCTATCTATCTATATATCTGTCTGTCTGTCTGTCTGTCTGTCTGTCTGTCTGTCTGTCTGTCTGTCTATCTATCTATCTATCTATCTATCTATCTATCTATCTATCTATCTATCTATCTATCTATTTTTCTATCTATCTATTTATCTATCTATCTACCTATTTTTCTATCTATCTATCTATCTGTCTATCTATCTATCTATCTATCTATCTATCTATCTATCTATCTATCTATCTATCTATCTATCTATCTATCTATCTATCTATCTATCTATCCGTCTGTCTGTCTGTCTATCTATCTATCAATCTATCAAGCCTACCATGTGCATCTATTTATCTATGTTTCTATCTCTTTATTTATTTACGGGGGTGAGGGGGGGGGGGGAGGTCTGAAGTCTTTAATCTTCACATTCAAAACAAATTAATGTATTCCCACTTGTTTCAGAGTAGCTCTGTATAGACACAGCATGATAGGGCCTCAATAAATGTGGCCACATTCCTTTGACATCACAGGCTTTTTACACCGAGTTTTTAGCAATCTTATATAAACACTGAGTTTCAGGTTTCAGGTTTCAGGTTATTGAGACATTGAGGTGGTACTGTGCACCGTCGCACATTTTGTCCTTCTTCAGTGTTGAAAATCGAAATAGAGCAGGTGACTGTCCATGATTAATCTGTAAAATCTACACCTCAGTTGATTTCACGAAACGTGCGTGTCGCAGTGTACTTTTTTGTTTTTGTTTTTACACTTTTTGTTTGCAGCACATAGGGCCTAGGGGCAAATGCTTTTAAAACATCCGACTTTTATCCTGTTGATACCACAGACACTGCACAATGTGTTCCCAGTAAACTCTCTCAATATTTTCATGTCAGTGGCAGGGGATCAATGCTTAGGGGCCATGTCATAGCATGCGCGGGGCCGCAAAATTCGTAGAGGCCCAAAATGTCAAGAAAAACAAAAAATAATAAAGACGGAATAATATTTTTTTCTTAAAATATTACCGCCCCCCCCCACACACACACACAGAAAATCACCCAATGTTTAAACATGTAGAGAACTAGCTAATGTCAAATGGCAAAACAAAAATTTAAAAAAAAAAAAAAATGAAGTCGTTATAACAAATTTAAAGAAAAAAAAAGCGTACCGACCCCCCAACACAGAAAATCTCCCAATAATGCAGAGAACTACTGGAAGCAACTGATTAGCTAAGGGCAAAAATTACGAAACATACAATGCAGATGAATACGCATCACCAGCGATTTGCTTTCCTGCAAATCCACACATTGTTGGAAACCAAAAAACATGATTTTATTAATGAACAATCGCCAAAATAGACTGCCTTCGACGCCACACTGTCTTGTATAATTAAGACAGTCCCGATGAGCAGATTGCTAATTGGCCAACTTTAGATTTTTGCTTCTGTGGGTGTAAAGGTGGAAGCTGCAAAAGTGTTTGACCAACTTTGTTGTGACGTTAGGAATCCTTTTAACTACATGTACTTGACTATCATCATTTCAGCTACTAATCGTGAGAGAAGTTTTTCAAAACCTAAATTAATGAAAATGTTTCAGAGATTTACGATGGCCAAGAGAGTCTGAGTAACCTAGCAATGCTGATTTCAGTGGACATTTCAAACCTGTTATTGAAAATTTTGAACCAAGCGATTTCAAATAAATTTGAGTATTCTAGCACTAATTACTAATATTAAATGCATTTTTATTCAGTTCGTACACCAGTATTTCCTTATAATAGCCCTACATTTGCTTTTATTTTATCAGTGGGGGGGGGGGGTGGGGTGGGGGAGTAATGGGTTCAATAATGGACTGATGAAAAGGACTCATGGAGTGCTAACGGTCCGCGGCTCAAGTGGTGCAATACTCGCCTTGCCTCAGGAGCTGGCAACCCACACTACGCCAGTGCTTAGGATACGAGGGTTTTAGAATCGACTGACACATATAGCAGTTTAAAATCGCCATTTGATCTTCGGGACTATCCATAAAGTAAGTACGCTCTATGTTTAGGTTTATTTGACTACTCCCCTAATTTCCTACCTACGCTTTTCATTGTCAAAATATCGTAATAAGAAAAACAAAAAGCTGTAAGTAATGCAAAGCTTCGGGTAAGAAATAATACAGAAACAAAACATAAAATGCAAAGGAAAAAGACAGATAAATCAAGCTTTCGATCAATTGATCTTCTTCGGGAACAAAAATGTAACACAATAGGAAATGAAACAAAATATCCAAATTTGAATATCGTAAGTTTTCCTGAAGAAGATCTATCGTTCAAAGGCTTCATTTGTCTTACCTTTCCTGTCGCGTTTAATGGTACCGTTTCGATTATTTCTTAAGCAAGGCTTTGCTACATACAACTTTTTCTTCTTGCTATATTTTGACTTTGCTTGAAGAATTCCGGCTACACCATAGATTTTCTTACTGTTTTCGTTTTTGTTCATGCAAAAAAACGACATTTTATCTAACGTTTTCAAATATCAGTGCCTTAATTATCACCGTGTTCGACATAAAACAACATTCTAGTAGCTGTACGGACATGGTTGATACGCGCTCTAGACCACGCACGGAAAATGACGTATTGATCAGTCTCGGCATCCTGGGAAAAAAACAAACAAAAATAAATCAAACTTTTAAATTATTTAATCAACGCAGGGATGGCGTCATTTACGTACATGTAAACTTGACGCCTGTCCTTGTCACAAAGCGCAGGTGCAGCAATGATACTGCAAATGCGGTTTGCAACCTTGGGATGTTCCGGCCTATGAGGGACTACAACACACCAATGGAAATAAGTGCTTTACAGTTATACACACAATAAATTTATTAGGACACGTGGGATGGGGGCTTAATTAATGTTGGTAAAATAGTCTAAATAACGTGTCAGAAGAGATGGACAAATATTTCATACAGATATTAAAATGGCAATGATCCAAAGATAATAAATGTGACAACAATAACCTAAACTAACTACCCTGAAAGAAGAGGTTTCGGATTAAAACAATGGAATGACAATAAAATGGATTATAGTATGCTACACTAAAACACAGATAAAATAGTAGTTGTATATCTCACCATCTCTGCACTTAATGAACGTTTCACACAGGATAATATATCCACACTCTTCCAATAATTACTCCAACTAAAATGTTACTTAAACTTGTCCTATATCTTGAATCTGTAAACTTGACGATGATGGTCCTAAACCGAAGAATGTCTGGTCTCTTGAGAAACTGGACTCCACAAAGATAATGTTCTCTTAAATTCACTACAGGTTACACTGTCAATACTGCCCTGGGCACAGCTACAGGATACACTCAATTACAAATATGTCCTTACTCCACATAAAAAGCACTGTCCACATCCACAAGATGACTACTGTCACAAATCCCAGACTGGGAGATGTAATAGTTTATGACAGGACGACAATCACGAACAAACAAGTTTAACACTTAACAAAACAACCCATCAGACTCACACATTTATTAAACATAATTATACATATAATAGCGCAATTACATACATTATATTATTGAAATGACTGCCGTACAACGGCCTTATTCTCCCACACACGCTCCCTCGGATCCACAATCCGGTAGTTACTCCTAAAGGCACTTCGGCCTCAGCCTCTCCCCTCAGGGTCTTAATAGTACATTAATGATTCACTGGCACCCCAGTCTCTCAATATCACCTTCCTATTGTCATACACCTTAGCACTCCCCTAGCACCTCCGCAGGGCAATAACACATTATTATTTCCATAGCCATCAACATGGCAACAACATAATATCAGTTCACTAGCCTATCAACATGGCAACAACATAGTATCTCATTCACTCTCATATCTACGTCCCCTGCCCGTGGCCTGACTGCCACGACTTTATGTGCCTCTACTGTCCTGCACTGACAGCCTCACTTCTGGCCTATGTGTGGCCTCCGGCCCTATGCTGGCCTATCCCCTGTGCTCATCGAGGTGGCTCTGCGGCCCGTCCCCGACACCTACAAGAATAACATTACATTGGTATAATACCCTACCATTTCTATTCACTCCACCTCTCCTTACAATCCATGAAGCGTACACACACTAGTTCACCTTTCACTCACCACACATCTTACGGTAACACACCTCCATCGGAGTACACACTACTCACTCGCGCTACAAATCCATGAACTCACTTTCATCTATCGCTCATGGCGCACATTGCTATATCCAATATCAAGGACTTCCACATTCCTCACATATACTTATTCACATCATGGTAATAGACGAATATAATATAATACATCAATCATAATAATCAATCAACATTCTACATACCAGTCATAACTGGAAAGACTCTCACTAGTCTTCTCGACTGCTTCCTTTTATCTCTGCCCGATGGGCTATTATTCACAGATCCGCTCCCTAGGACCTTCTAACTTGCAGTGATAGTTATACAGCGCTTTCGCCTCCTTCAGACTCCCCCCCACTACTCACAACAGCACGCTTAACTTGCTGTCTACTGTGAGCCTTTCTTACTCTACACCCGCTCTGTAGCAATCCCCTTAATTGCACTCACTCCACTCGTGACAACTACTAGAATTATATATAACTAATGTCCTGATAAGGCTCTGGTCACAGTTACAGGATACATAACAGGGTCGAAATGTCCTAACAATATGCACAGGATACTTTAAAACAGGTGGTTACTGTATGATCTTGGCCTCTAGCCTTCCCGCTGTTCTGTACAATTAACAGACACGCCGGGTACAATGCTCTGCACGCGGACAGAAGCCTGCCTGGTCACGCTGAGACTTACAGGTCTAACACTGCCACGAAAAGCGAGTACAACACTGGAAATTAATGAGTTCCTTAAGAACTTAAGATATGTGCAATATATGCACCGCGTACATGAGCTAATTTTAACTTTAAGCTTAGACTCACACGCCGCTCTAACCCAGCTTATTTCATGCTTTGACAAAGCAAGAAATACAGTAATTTACTATGACTAAGTCCTACGCGAACTTGAAAGTCATAAACGCTCTATAGGCTACACGAGCTAACTTAACACACCGTATAGGCTATGTTAATATACGTCTGTGTCCTACAATAAGAACGACAGACAGGTCCACCACTCTACGTGAGCAGGACCTCGCTCCACACGAGCTAAATTTTAATACAGGCCTTAATAGACACTGTAAATACACGCCTGAGTTCTACAGGCAGGTACACTGCTTCGCACGAGCAGGACCTCGCAGTGAGTCTATCGCAAGCGGACTGACGACTCCAGATTTGCTCTGGAATATATACAGAAACTCAAAATTACAGTAAATTACAGAGGGGAAAACTGGGAGGTTCTAGCTAGCTCGAATTCGTGAGCCATAAAAACGTGCACAAAGATTCTACTGTGGCCAAACTCGGACGCTGGGGTATTAGGTGGACGGGTCAGAGATAATTGCTCCACCCGCAGGTAGCCCGAGACATAACTTCGAACAATAGATCAGGAAGGTGGACCGATCGAACGGGCAGGTGGACGGTCATTACGCGGCATTTCGTTACAGTCCTGTATGAGTCGGATTTCAGTAAGGGTTGCTGGTTAGGTTTTTTCATAGCAATATCGATACATGTACACAAGCGTGTCGTCTCCGGGTTGATCCACAATAAACCTGCATTCTATTTCTCTTGTTCAGTCATTTCCAAACGTCACCACTGCTGTAAATAGTTTAGAAAAGTGGACAGAGTCAAGTGGATGACTCATCTGAGTCGCCTGTTATTGTTAAATGTTTATCTCGCAGGTCTAAGTTCAAGGGACCTTATTGTTGTCCCACAGCTAGCAACTCTATGGAAATTCCCCGCGTTGGACTGACATTTGTTTGCACGTAGGCATGACATCGCTCCCACGTAGATCCGCTGGTTACGATTTCGCCCGGACATCATTTTGATGCAGGGAACCCGCCCCTACGGTAATCCTACCAAACCAGCGGAGATCCTACACAAACCTACGTCGGTCTGACATAGGGATCCTGGCAGGGGTATGGCCGAAAGCAGACTCTTAGTTTTCTTATGTTCAACTTGCAGCTCATCCGAATTATTAACTTTGGAACCCCCTCTCGCCAGTGACAGAAAGGCAGACCGGAGATTTATGCATGTAAAAAGCCTAAGGACAGGATGAAGGATATGAACTGCGAAGTGCACAGCCAAACAACACGGTCTGTGTGTAGGCTTTGGTGGGTCAACGGAAGTCCGACACAGTAGGATTGACGTCAAGTTTGCACACACAGGAATGACATCGATCACTCCTACGCAGATCAGCCGATCACGACATCGCGCCGACGTCTGTTTGGTGTATGGAATCCGCCCCTACGATAATCCTATCCATCCTATGGAAATTTACGTCGGACTGACCTAGCTAGAGTTGCTGGCCGAGGAAGCATAATAACTGAGAGTTTGTGGCTTATGCATTTAGGTATAGACCCAACCTGCATCCCCATGCCAATCTGAAGTAGATTTATATAAAATTTCTGTAGGATTGACCGTGGGACGGATTCCCTACAGCAAGCCAATGTTGGCGATGGGTCGTAACCTAGGCCTTCAGAAGTACAGGCCAGGTAGCCGTGCCGAGCGACCGTTAGTACAGTACTTGCGGTGCAAACAACGATGGCGTAATTTCTTTTGTAAAATTGTTTCAGTTTACTTGCTGGAAACCTCATTTTCAAGGAGGGGTGTAATTGCAAACAAAAAGCTACATTTACTCTAACAAGCAGATCAATAATAGTATACTGTAAGAAAACACTATAATGTGCAATTAGAACACCTAGGTCATAACCAACGGCTCTGCGTAGGAACGATGCAAATTTGACGCAAATCTCAAGGGTGGAATTTCTGTATAGTGAAGAGGTTTGTCTAGTGGCAAGGTGCCGGCCTCTCATGCCGAAAGTACCGGGTTCGATCCCCCGGGCGATGAAGGCATGTTGGAATTTAGTTGTTTTGGGGGGGGGGGGGGGGTTCCTGTCCCTGATCCTAAGTAGTATCGAGCACCTAGTCTTCTCGGATAAGGACGAAAAACTCGGAGGGCCCATGTGCACGTTGCGCACTTTAAGGATACCTTGGCAGTTGAAAGTTGAGAAGAGCAGACTGAAGAAGGCTGCTGCCAGGGCAAAATTCTAAGAAAAAAAAAAATGTAACACTAATCCCTATCACAAAAACACACAGAAACAAAACCAAGAAAAGTGAGGTGTAAATGGCAAGAGCAGCGAACCTCCTCAAATAAAAACTTATACTTGGGCGACATGTGTGAACGGAACTGAAGAAGCTTTTAGGTGATATGGAATTTACGTGAGAACACTTCCACTAGCTGGCTAAACTTAAGTTTTGTATGACCGACATGCAGATTGTTCGACAAAAACAACAGGCAGACACCATAAAAAAAAACTGACAGATAAAACTATCAGATTGCCAAACACACAGATAAGAAATTTAGGACATAAGAATATTAAATTTTATCATGTGCAGTATTGCATTCAGTGATCATCAACACGTTTTAGTCGAGGGGGGGGGGGGGGCGTTTGAACGGGAATTCCCCTTTTCATTTCCGGGTTTACCGTAAAGACAACACGCTACACGCATGCTATGACTACATGCCTTTCCGGAAAAACGATAAGCACACGTCAGAGTGTGTAATTCTTCTCCACTGATGCAAGCTGGTAGTCTTTGAAAGGCATTTGTATGATGGGAACACAATTAACAGAGGTAGGAACACAATGTTGTGTTGTATTTTGCATCCGTTTTTCTACACTCTCATTGAGGGTCTAGCCTGCTCTAATGATACAACAGGAACTGTAGGAAACCTTGACAAACGAGGTCAAAGCACAATCTCGTGCCACACTACCTCCCCGCGTGACCAACGATCGGGCTGTCGTGTATTTTCAGTTCATTAATTTATGATAACTATTTCTTCAAAACAACTATAACTACCGTAAGGTCTGACTTAGAAATGATTTCCTCGATTAAACTACTAACAATTAAATTTTTATTGGTCCCGATCGATTGTTCATTGTTGTATCACGTTGTGTTGTGCGTGGCAACAAAGAAAATAATTTTAATTTTATCAGGCACATAAATCTACCTGATAAACATCATTTAATCATGATGTAGACTATATATTTACAAGAGTAATATGATAGATAGTTTGAAATAAAATGGCTTTAAATAAATCTCATTGTCTTTCATCATGACTGTTTTAGTGTCAAGCCTGCACGAGGGTATTCGCAGCTGTCGCCGAGTTGCAAAGCGCCTAGTATTACGAACGAATATATTTCTTCTTCTTCTTCTCCTTCTTCCCAAAATGTAGTTGACTCGTCTATTTAATCTGACGATTCCTCAACTGCACTATGTGCGACTCGACGCCCCTGCTCTGAGGCTAAAACAGGCTAAAACAGCATATATTAAGACCATTTAAAATATATCGTTGTGTAATTTCTTTGTATATATGTATATCTCTGGTTAAAAATATCTCCTGGTACCTAGATTGTGCACAGAAATAGACCCACACTTTAAATATAATGGTAGCTGCAACGGATAATTATGTTCTTCAATTCATTGACAAAAGCCGTTGCAGACGATATTTTTTGGACTTCTGCCGGGAGGTTGTTCCACATCCTGATGACACTAGGGTAAAAAGAGTAAAGATGGCTGTTAATCCGTGAGTTGGGGATGTTATATTTTATGTTATTCTTTCTGTTGCCTCTGGTGTTAATGGTGAGGTGGTTCAGTGGGATATCGGTATTTCCTTCCCTGCCCTTATAAAATAGTTTTACTTTGTTTTTTGCTCTTCTTTCTTCTAGTGGTGTCCACTCGAGGTCTCTCATCATTGTATTGACACTACTGCTTCTAGCATAATCATTTGTCACAAAGCGAGCAGCTCTCCTCTGGACCCTTTCCAGTTGTTCTATGTTTATTCGACAGTGGGGGTCCCAGACACTGCAGCCATACTCTAGGGAGGGCCTCACGAAGGTGTTATAGCATTTTTCTTTTACTTTCCTATCACAGTTAGAGATGTTCCTTTTCAGAAATGCTAGTATACTGTTTGCTTTGTTACATGTGCTATTAATATGTTGGTTCCATGTAAGTTTTCTGTCCAATGTAATTCCTAAATATTTAGCCTCATCTGTTTCACTCAATTTCTCGCCATGTATAAAGTAGTCCGAGGTGATGTTGCGATGTTTATTTGAAATTCTCAGGACTTGGCATTTATTGGGGTGGAATTCCATACGCCAGTCCCTCTCCCATTCTTGTAGACTGTCCAAATCTTTCTGTAAAATTTCCGTATCTTCTTTTGAATTTATTGATCTATAGAGGAGGCTATCATCGGCGAACAGTCGTAATTTAGTGCCTGGAGAGATCTTACTCGGCATATCGTTAATGTAAACTAAAAATAGCAAGGGGCCCATTACAGTACCCTGAGGTACTCCCGAGAGAACAGGTGCAGGATTGGATGACTTTCCGTCAACGACTACTATCTGTGTTCTGTTTTCTAAAAAAGACTTAATCCACTTCAAAGTACTGTTTCTAACTCCATAATGGTTTAGTTTAGTCAAAAGGCTAGCATGGTGCACTTTATCGAAGGCCTTACTGAAATCTAGTAAAATGGTGTCCGTCTGCCTGGTATTATTCAAGTTATTAACAAAATCGTTGCAAGTTGTGATCAGCCGGGACTCACACGACCTGTATTTTCTAAAACCATGCTGTACATGTGTTAAAACCGAGTGTCTCTCGAGATGCTTCATGATGCTGGTGTGCAAAATATGCTCTAAAAGCTTACAAGATATTGATGTCAGGGAGACTGGTCTATAATTTTCAGGACTAGCCTTATTTCCTTTCTTAAAAATGGGTACAACATTTGCTTTTTTCCAGTCTTCCGGTATTTTTCCTTGTTCGATTATTTAACAAATCACTATTATTATTAGGATGTTTGTTAAAATTTGCAAGTATTCATTGACATTTATGAAACAGTCATCAGTGGAAGAATTCAGAAGAACATCCTATTTTGTATGGAATGATGTAACACATAAGAACCTTGTTAAACATTCAAGGCGTGGACTGCTGCTGATTAGCAGTATTACAGTATTACTGAACATCCTGAGAGAAGAAGGGAAAAATAAAAACCCCATTGTTGTCACGTACTTTAGGCATTATCACCGCCTATTTTCACTGTAATTCTTCATTTATTCAAACGACAGCTTAAAAAATTAATTTGCCTTTGCATTTACAATGGTGGACCTCGCGCGTTTGACCTACTTGATAATGCTTCGCGGTGACACCACAATAAATCCCCGGTGAAGGGAAAAAAACATATACTCAAATTTACGGACTGATAAGCTTCAGTTTAGTTTAATTTTGTATACTATTATTTTCAGATAACAGTTGTTTACAGCCGGTGATACAGGCCGGCACATTAACCCTCTATCAATGCCCAGACAACAGCTGCCTTCAAAACACACACATAAACAAACAAACAAATTCGAAACTGGTTAAACACTACCAAATGAATGCAAAATAACCTATAAAATTAATGGAAGCGCATATCCGAACATGTTGTACGGATATGAACAGTGCATATCCGTACAACGCACACAATTCGATGACGTAGAACACACACCGCAATACTATAGTACTGACTTTGTTAATTTGCATAGTTTTAAAAAATATAAATCGGCTTAGTAGCAAAACAATCCGACTTCTGCTCGGCGATTGCGTATAATGTATAATATTATACATGTACTTGAGTGTACGTCGATCACCAATGGCTACCCCAACCCCTTTACGCCTGATTAGTCAATCTGACTACCGCCCATTGAATGCAAACTGACTAGACCTTCACGCCCCCGGGTCCATCTGACTATTCCATGTGTTGTCACTTTAAATTCGTGTACACCATACCAAGTTTTGTTTCAGCAAACCTTCACCAGTCGCGCTTTTGGTAAATATGTTGTACGGATATGCGCTGTCCATATCCATACAACATATTCTACGGATATACACTTCCAAAATGAATACTTCTCCTGTAAAAGTACTTGTTGGTGAATTAGAAATTGCTTCAGATATGACATTGGCATCAGCTGATATGTTTCAAATACCGGTATGAAACATTGGATACCAGAGAGTGAAAATGTCTTTGCATCTGTGTGTTCACACGTCTGACAGGTATGCAAATGCACAGTTGTCATCTTTCCCTCCTATTTACATCATTCCGCATCTTCTTCTGCTGTCAATTTGCATTGAATATGCTGGGTTTCATCAACATAATGAGGGAAATATTTCATTATATTATACTGTGTACAGCAATTACGATTCGTAAATTTTGTAAACTGCAATCGATGAATGTCCGTGGTCTGGAAGCTTGAATGAGGAAGCTGACACTAATGTCATCGATACTGGACCTACATGTCTACGTCTAGAATGCTAGCCTGTGCAGTAAAATTGGAATAACACAAAGCAGTTATGAATGTAACAGGGTGATAGATTGGCAAGGTATAACTAGTAGTTATAATAATATTGTGCCTATAACTAGCGTGGGAAGATAGTTAACGGCGGGGAGACAGAGTCATTGTAGGCCAGAGGGGGAAAGTATGGGATGCAACTGAAGCGCTTTGACACCCGAAAAGGGTAGTGTTTACTTGACCGCCGTACTTGTCGATCAGATCACCTGGGAATTGCTTGGGGGGGGGGGGGTAGAGCTGTTTCAATAGTATTTGACGTGGAGCCGACGGGGGTGGCTATTAGGATAACTAATGCACACTCGGTGGGCGTCTTGGGACGCTACCTGACTGGGTATAAATCCCCGAACGCTCCTTCCAACTTCAGACCGCTGAGAGCACTCACCAGCTTCGTGCCGAAGAGGAGACCACAACTGCAACTGTAACTTTGTACTAGTCTTGTGAGTGGGGAGGGTCAGGGAACCCGCAAACATCCTTTGTCAGAGCGTGGTATCTTTGGTATCTTGTCGGCATTTGAACTGTTGCTGAGTGGTAAGTTAATTGTACGATGTATGTGTATTTTACTTAATGTTCATGATTGCAGAACCTAAATCTAGTGGGTTTACTTTGGTATAACTACTGCCTCTGAGAGAGTCACGGAAACGCCGTTACATATGTGTTACGAAACCTTATGGGATGGGGTCTGTTAGAGAGAGCGTTATTCTTCGTGGGGAACGTGTAAATATCATTAAAACTGTGTTGATCGTTTATTCTATTGCCTATATGGGAGTCTATGGAGTATAGGAGCTGCAGCCTGTCTTATAACAGTGTCAGCGGTTAAAAGTATTAATGTTGAATATCCGTCATGGAGTAAGTATGGAAGTCATGCCTTCCAACAGTAGATTAGGAAGTTACGATTGTTTTTCTACAGAGGAGGAAGAACAACACCTTCTTGGCTTCTCAACTTCTTGTACTTTGATTAACGACATCGTGGCTTCTTGGCTCCCCGACCTATTGGTACCTGCCGATACCTGTTGATCTAACTGCGCAGTCAAGCCAGGGTAGAGAGGAAGAACCAGTGCCCAGATAGCGCCATACACCCCTAAAGGAGAGGTTTCCTTATGCTGAATGTTCCCATGTGTTTTATAAAATGTGCTAGAGATTGAATATTACGAAGCCATTTAATTAGCATGTACTGATTTGCATCAACTTCATTCCATCGAAATTCACATGAAATTGTATGACCTATGTTCCTATTATTATTGAATGAATTAATAATTATTGTATATATGTAAGCAATACAGATATCGTTTGTTATAACTTATAGAAGAGAGATAGTCGATTATTTAGTGTGTTTGTGCCGTGCCCATCACGGCTGGTGTCAGAAGAAAGTTAGTGAGAGAAAGTGGAAACATCACAATGAATATGACTGAATGAAATGTCAAAAATTCAAAGAATGAAACTGATGTTTCATTATGAACATAGCAATTGTAAAAAACCCAATTCGACCCATCACCCTTCATTAGAGTTTGATATCATTGGAATAAAAAGTAGCAACTCCGATGCTGCGTTTGTCGTTGTTTTTTCTTATTTTAGACAGCAGATCTGGCCGGGTGTCGATGCTAATCACAACAGCTTATTCTGGCCTGACTCCAAAACCTTAAAACTTATTTGAAAAACAGAGCACCGTGACGTATACTATAGACATCCTATAGACACATGTAATTAAATATATACTATAGACATCTCCCTGAGATCTTGGTTTAAAAATCAAAAACAAAAATGCAGAGAGATGCACACAGCCTGTTTGAAATCAGACAGGTAAATAATTTTCCGGTCGTAAAACTCATTTTTCTGTTAAAAGTACATTTAATAAGCAATGGCGGTTGGGTAAATAGTGTAATACATATACGTGTATAATCTCTGGTTTGCAGAGAAATTTAAACCACAGACGTATCTCGTGGCAGTTTAAATACGATGTGGAGATTCGGTCATTGGCCAGGATTAGCCTGGGGTGCTGGTATCTCAGGTATGGAAAAAAAAAAAGCGAATTGTGTGCGACACGCAGGAAAAGAGCAGGGCGCATCCCGTGGGTGATGTGGCGGCAGATCGCAGATTGATTTGACTCGACGGGAATTCCCGATAATCTAGTCATACTGCTGATGATTAATGTCTAGATACTTGGCGTTCGAAAAGGGTGCGAGAGAACTTAAAATACATTCATAAAAGTTGCGGGGAATTTTTAACGTTGAGCACGTGGGTGGAAACATCAGGCTAATGTGTCACGGCATGGAGCAGATCTCGGGGAAGGGGGTGGGGGGGTTATCAGGTTTGTGTTGAGAAATGGAAGGGGGGGGGGGGTGGAATATAGAGTAGGCTATAGAGACAAACATGATGGAGAGTGCGTTGATAAGATACGACGGAGACGGGATAATCTGTCAAGTGTGGCGATGTATAATATATTTTGATATAGGTTACATTGTAGGCCCTGCTTTGTGGTAGTCTCAGCACTCTCACTTGTATTTTGACGTATTGTTTTAACGTATTGTTTGCCTTATGGATCAATCGATATTTAGGGGGTGTTTGATTTGATTGCTTAAATTGGGTGTTTTTGTTGTTGTTTTTGTTTTTTTCTTCCACTGTCACAAAGAAATTCACTCAACATCTACTTAGGCATATCCAAATTTTACCTAATAACTGGTTTCATCATTGAAATCTATCTGCTTCATTTGAACCATAATAATAAAACATGTTGTTGGCGATTATGACAGAGGTGATGATGGTGATGATTATGCGGCTAACTGCAGTGGGTGCAAGTTAGTGTGATATTCTTCAAGAAGAAGAAAAAGGCGGGGGATTCAAAACAAATAATTATATGTTTTGGTGGCCTTATAGAAAAGAGAAGAAAGAAAGAAAACTGTGAAAGGCATAAAGTACCCAGCGAGTAGCCCTACGAAGATCCGACGTGTAAGAATGACGTCAAGTTTGCTCCTTAAGAATGACATCGTTTCTAAGTAGATCCGCTTGTTATGACATCACACCGACGTCGGTTTGACGTAGGAATTCCGTCCCAACGGTAATCCTACCAATTCTATGGAAATCCACGTTGGATTCAAGTAAGGGCTGCTGTCTGGGTAACGGTTTTCGTGCCGACGCGCCGTTGAACCCAAAAGTCAAAACTCAAACCAAAACAATAGAGAAGAGAACAGAGGGAAAACTGCAATGTGTACAAACGGGAGGGAGCTGTTCTATACTCTGTAGGGGAACTCCCTCGCCTGCGTCGCAGTGCCTGTTGAATTCAGCTATCAGCGGTTTTACCCTATGATTAACTGAACCTGGGCCTGGTTCTTATCAGCCACCACGGTATAGCTCGTGTACTTTTCTGGGCGTCAGTGAATTGACAGTTATGATGTCAGTGGTCGCAGGCAGCACACTGAAAGCACAAGTGGGCGATTGTGAAATGTGCGCTTATGATAACGTGGACTGGATCGCTTCTGACAACCGTATGTTTATGCCACGGGACTCGGTGGGCGTTGTCGTCTGGGTTAGTCATGTGCGCGTGATTCTTTGTTATGTCGCTAATACCATAAAGGACGCATTTAGCTGCGGAAAGTCTGCAATGTTGAAACTAGACCTCTGGTCAGAATGAAGACTAGGTAGTGAAGAGACTAAATTCAATATGAAAGGCAAGATGCGCTTTTTCTGTTGCACCTTAACAAAGGTAGACATTCTACAACTACAACCCACACGGTTTCTGTTTTGGGATCTGAAGAGCATATAAACGTGTGTGCAACGAGAGAATGCATTAGAGCTGCAAGACTTCAACCACAGGGACAGTTATAGTGTATATCCACACGCTAACTTTGTGTGTTTGATTTTTGTAAGTAATAAAAATGTATTATCTGTTGCTCACTTTCTTTTCGTTTCTTAACCCACTCTCCTGCTCTCTTATCAAACGTTCAGTCTCTTTCGTTTTGTTAACCTTCTATTCTCCAACCGCTTTTCTTATCTCTTTTTTTTTTAATGCTTATCTTATTCCTGCCGTCAATCACTTACTTCCTTATACATGTACATGATATATTTTGCTAGCCCTCTTCTCATCCCCGTCAACGGCTCATTCTCATTAATTTTGATTACTGGACTGTAACCACCCAGCTGTTGGCGCCCCTTCTCTACATCATTCTGCAGGGCCGTGTGCTTTTTTTTTCCACTTCGTCCGTTAATTTTTTTTATTCTGCTCGTTGTTTTCTCCTCATCCTATCGTTCGTGTATGTTTCCCCTTTCTCCCCCTCTGTCTCTCTCTCTCTCTCTCTCTCTCTCTCTCTCTCTCTCTCTCTCTCTCTCTCTCTCTCTCTCTCTCTCTCTCGCTCGCTCGATTTGTCTATGTCTCTCTCTCTCTCATTCTGTCTCTCTTCCTCTCCAGCTCCTTTTTTCTCTCATCTCACTCACTCTCTCTATCTGTCCTATGTCTCTCTCTCTCTCCCCCTCTCTCCCTTTCTCTTTTTTCTTTCTCTCTCTCTCTCTCTCTCTCTCTCTTTCTCTCAATATGTATGTTACTTCTGTCCTCTCAACTTTCTGTCGAGTATGGTATCAACCCAGCTACGCAATCTGCCAAATCACAATTAATTAATGCTGCATTATAATAATTATATTATTGTTACAACCCCCCACCCCCCCCCCCCAGGCCTAGTACCGCACTGCGTCCAGTTGTTTCACGTCAATTTTTTTTTACTTAGTCTTGAACTTCATATGAATCAGCCAGTGAGACAGACGTGTTTCAGTTTGACTAATGCTCGCAGTTCCGTTTAACTCCATAGTCCACCAAACCGAGACTAAACAGAGTTGACTCGGTGCGATGCGAGCCTTAACTCGTTATGTGCCACGAATTTTTCCACATACACCAATATAGGAAGAAAATAGTGGGGAAGATGAATGACGACTAACTGCAGCAACATTTATCAATAGAAAGTCGATTTTCTTTCATCCTGAAACAAAATTACCTAGCATTCTTGTGCACTGATACATCGGTGAGTGGTACAAACGTGACCAGCAGGAGAACTGATTCATCGGCTACTGGCACACATAGAGTTAAAGAGCTGCTTCCATTAAGAAGTTCCTCATCTCTTCTTGAGGCAAAGTACTGCAGGCATGCAATCCCCCGCCGTTTAGTAGTGTTCTATGCATGTAACCCACATTGATATTAGAGCGATCGATATGTCCGTGAGAATATTTCTTCCTTGTCACATTGCCAGCTGGCATACTTTAGTCCAGACCGTCCACATACTGCCGTACCATAAGCGAAATGTTGGCCAGCGGTTTGCTGTAACGTTTGTAAAACATGAAAATAAACCTTTCCCCCCCCCCCCCCCCCCATAAAGTTAATGTGACCAATGGCACAAATCGTTATTATTGTTACACTAACTTAGTGTTTGTGGCATTTTGTGGTTACTTCCCGAAAGGATTATCGTGCCCATTTCACCAAGAAAAGGTTTAATACATACCATATAAAGCTCTCCTATTTCCAGTACTAACTCGAACACTTTTGTGGAAAATACACAACGGAGAAAGAAAGAAAAACTGATCAAACAATCTTGTCTCTTTTGGGGGACTGTTTTTGTTTGTCTGTTTTGGTTCTTTTTATGTTTATTTGAAGACTACAAGGGAAGAACGTCAGTTGTCACAAAATGCGAGTTTCATAGTTACCCCCCCCCCTCCCTCAGCTCTTAGCTAATATCCTTAGCTTTGTTCCTCTCGTACCAGTTAAGTGAAAAACAAGCGTTGTCCAGCAATAGAAGCAAATTTAGATAAGGTATGCGCTTTACAACCTATGGACTTTCAAACTTTAAAATGCTAATTTCTCCAAACCTTCTTTTTGTGACAACTGACGATTTTCCCCTGTAAGTCTTCATTTTTGTTCTGCTATGTTCACCTGGGCGCTATACTCACGTATGAACAAAGAAAAGGAAACTTTAAAAAAATTTTAAAAAATTGTTGACGTATTCCGTTTTTTTTCGTGGATACTCCATTTATGATTTTGTACCGACTCCATCACCCCCTCCATTGTTTTTTTTTTTTTTTAGATGTTTCCTTCCTCCTTATCAGTTCTGTTTCGCTATGCTGTCTGAGACCAGCGTATTGTCCAGTCCTGGAGCAATTATTTGTTTCTCTCTACCCATAGATCCCTCGCTGTCTTCTCGTCCTACATAGCTGTCTTTCAGTTGAAGTAAAACAACAACAACAACAATAACAAACAAACAAACAAAATAAAAAAATTTAGAAAAGAAATGACTATTATCTGCGAAGCTCTAAGTAACAAATAGCAAGAAAGTATGAAGTAAATTTTAATTCTAAAACCTCAATACATTCATCAAAAAAAAAAAAAATGTTTTTTTTCGATCGCGAGGACTATCTTCAAAAAAAACTTTTTAAAAAATGAATTGTGTGTGGGGGGGGGTGCTTATCTGTGTGACCACACAATTATTTGGGGGGCTGCTTATCTGTATGACCACACATTTCAACTTCGTGCCAACCCGTACTTCTGTTTTGTGTGTATGACGTGTCCGTATTCTCTCAACCGGCGACTATCTCTCCTGCACCGGAGCCTGGTGTAATATCCGGCTTTTGTCTTATCAGATAAATTTAATGAATGTTGCCACATTATTTCACGATAAAACTGAAGTGCAGAATAGCCTGACTGTGGACATTTCTACACTTGTGTAAGTTAGTGTGGGATATTTTTAAATAAATGCAATAGACTGAGTAATAGTATACACTTTAAATGCCTCCCTGATAGGATTTTATTCTCTTGTGTTAACTACCCAATATCCGAAATGTTTATTTTGTATTTATGAGTTGGGATTTGCTAAAGGTACAGTAATGTTTTAATAGTATTCAAAGTTCTGGTTACTACAACGGATACAGTGTACGTCATTATTACATGTATTATTATTATTGTTGTTGTTGTTATTTTTATTATTATTATCATTGTAAGCAGGTCCTACGTACATTCATGGGTAAACCGACACAGTGTAGTGGAAGTGATGACTTTTTTTTTTTTAAATCCCTATTCCGTAAACCATCCACCATTCAAAATATTTATTATTGTAATAGGAGTTGGAATTTGCTGCAGGCAGCTTTCTAAATAATTAATAATAGTGGCGTTCAAATTTGTGATAACTGTATGATTTGTTGGGTGAACTACGAGTGGCTAATGTGGTTACTGCGTGGGTTCAATAGTAACTCCCTTAAGGATACACAGGATTAACAAACACAGGGTTCTGCTGGCAATCTTATTTATTCAAAAGCCTAACAAAGGTATCGCTACCAAAAAGGCATAGGAAAAACTCTACCAAGAAAAAGAAAAAAGAAACCCAGAAAAAGAAGCCCAACCAGCCATAAGCCAAAGTCTCTCTGCTACTGGCGCAACTGGACTAGGCCATGTTTTGGGCGAGGCGCGCCACGGCAGGCCGCCGCCGGTCTAGGTTCACTGTGCTGTCGGCTCTTGTCTCTGCGTCTTTGATGGGGTGTGTTGACCACTCGAACTCGCATCTTATTTATGAGCCCGCGCGGACGTCCGAGAGAGCTATTACGTAGTCCATGGTTGGACAAGTGAAAGGCTCGGACATGGAGTCCAGCCGAACAACATAACCGGTTAGGGTCCTAACACAATCGAATTTACAGTACGGTTAAAAGGGTGCACACAAAAGTCAATTAGGTATCCCAGTAAACTGCAGAAATAAATTTGACCCAGGTTGGATTTATCGGGGATACCATGCGTCTAACTCGTGGTTTACCTTAAATCCGAGATCCTCTTATTAATTATTTCAATAGGACATGTGCATCAAAGTACAACAAAGTTGGTACCAATATAAAGTAGAAACGCGCGGCTAAAATTCTAACTGACTACTTATACCAGAAACCCGGTAATAGTTTTAATATAAATTTTCAAAGTGTCAGGACTAACAACATTCGACAATTTTGTGCGGGATACTTTCGTCCATTAATACGACGTATCTCCATTGATAACAAACGTTATCATGAGTACCTATTTTGTACCGATAGGGTATTGTCTACTCTCAAAAATGAATTCGGGTTCCCGTCTTTCTGTCGGTGGATAACAACGAAGGAGCGAGTTGTAAGAAACTTAAGCCATGATATAAGAGTTGGAAGCCCGGTGGTCAACATTTCCAACTGACCAATCAAAATGCGCGCTTTTCACCGTGATGTGAATAACGGGTCCCGCGCTAGTATTACAAGGGAAATAATCCAATTAATGGTACTCGGCCAAGTGTCCATAAACTACTATGAGTGGCCGTCCCTCACTCACGCACCAGAGTTACCATGAAAGCACATTAAAAATAGAAAGTCGTTCATCCTCTCACATTCTCCCCTGCTAAGTCACGTAGTCCCTTACGTGACACATACATCAATTCAAAGGTTTACAAAAGACCACTGAAGGTATAATCAAACTCTAAGGGGCTATGATACCATCACTTAGGGTAGAACAATTGCAAATTACACACAGTGAACCGAAGTACAACAATGGTCCATCCTCTTTATAACTACTAACAGGTGGCGTGAACCGGCTAAGTTACTACTGGCATCCTGAAGATGTACACAACAGTCTCAGCTCTGGCTGTAGTAAGTTACATCATATGGACAAAACAACAGGTCCCAGACCTGCAACGGTGGTCCCAGACCACTATCAGGGTTAACGTAGGATCGAACAGTACGAAAAAAAAATACAATATGCTATAAGCTAATAAGGGCACTAGTGCAATGAAAAGGCAAGGTCAACATAGGCATTAAAAGTCATTGTAACTAAGCTGTGGAGAAAGCCAACATGGGCATACTCTCTAACTTAAAATCTTGAGGCGGAGCTCCCTTGGATTCGGTGGTCTATCATCTGGCCTGATGGAAACTCGGGGGGGGGTCTTGATGGGTGCGCTCCCCTGCTCTTTCTGCACTCACAGTCAATGTCTAATGTTAATCACTAATAAGAGTCAGAGGTCCAATCTCTGGGGTTGTCTGTGTGGGCGGCTGGACCGTCGCACAGGAGGTAGGCGCTGGGAAGTTGTCATCCCAGGTTGAAGGTCCGGTCGGGCTGCAGGTGGCTGGCAAGGGTGGTGAGCCGGGAAGTACCAGACACTGGTCGACGCAGGCTGTGGGGGCGGATGTTGCAGATACGTGTAGATTGCGGGATGAAATACCCGCAACGGGTCCCTGTTGACTGCAGTGGGATGGGTGGTGTACACAGGACTGGGATACAAGTCCTGAATGTTGAGTTGATGTTGGAGGGCGTTGGTCTTCGTGGCTCCCTGGTTCCTATGGGGTGGGGCAGGGGTTGGCTGGCTGGCTGGGCTTCAAACTAAAAATTTCCATGGCTGGGTTTTCTACACTACAAACTAACCCTTCTGTGTATCCCACTTCTTGACACCAGAAAATGTTGGATTGACTAGGTGTGGCTGGCAAGGGTGGTGGGCTGGGAGTACCAGACACCGGTCTAGGTTCACTGTGCTGTCGGCTCTTGTCTCTGCGTCTTTGATGGGGTGTGTTGACCACTCGAACTCGCATCTTATTTATGAGCCCGCGCGGACGTCCGAGAGAGCTATTACGTAGTCCATGGTTGGACAAGTGAAAGGCTCGGACATGGAGTCCAGCCGAACAACATAACCGGTTAGGGTCCTAACACAATCGAATTTACAGTACGGTTAAAAGGGTGCACACAAAAGTCAATTAGGTATCCCAGTAAACTGCAGAAATTACTCTAACGTCCCCTCCAGCAATAATTGAATAAATTTGACCCAGGTTGGATTTATCGGGGATACCATGCGTCTAACTCGTGGTTTACCTTAAATCCGAGATCCTCTTATTAATTATTTCAATAGGACATGTGCATCAAAGTACAACAAAGTTGGTACCAATATAAAGTAGAAACGCGCGGCTAAAATTCTAACTGACTACTTATACCAGAAACCCGGTAATAGTTTTAATATAAATTTTCAAAGTGTCAGGACTAACAACATTCGACAATTTTGTGCGGGATACTTTCGTCCATTAATACGACGTATCTCCATTGATAACAAACGTTATCATGAGTACCTATTTTGTACCGATAGGGTATTGTCTACTCTCAAAAATGAATTCGGGTTCCCGTCTTTCTGTCGGTGGATAACAACGAAGGAGCGAGTTGTAAGAAACTTAAAGCCATGATATAAGAGTTGGAAGCCCGGTGGTCAACATTTCCAACTGACCAATCAAAATGCGCGCTTTTCACCGTGATGTGAATAACGGGTCCCGCGCTAGTATTACAAGGGAAATAATCCAATTAATGGTACTCGGCCAAGTGTCCATAAACTACTATGAGTGGCCGTCCCTCACTCACGCACCAGAGTTACCATGAAAGCACATTAAAAATAGAAAGTCGTTCATCCTCTCACAGATTAATTACGTTATATTTGGTGACCTTAGATCTTGTTTGTTCTATCTCCATTTCCTGAAAGACTGGAGACCTTTTTTGGTATATAGGAGGGGTATAACAAATGCACACTTTGACACTCATTTAAAATGTATTGTGGCACTTATCAAGCTGTTTCACGGTTCCCATGTATTCTAACTCTTTAATTCATAACACTATAGCCGCAAACATTAATATTTTAACGTCGAATATTTCATTTGTGGAAAAAAAAAGTGGAGTTGGAACAAACAAGTACGGTACTAAGGTCGTGATTTCTTTGATAAATATGTTGAGGAGGTATAAATGGACACAGTGTCATACTGCCGTAGAAGTGAGGACTTCTTTAAGTTCTGGTCTTTATCCAACATAATATTTATTCTTCTTGTGCGAATTGCGATTGGTCAGAAATAACATTTCAATGGTGCTTAAAGTTGTAAATATTACAGAGGGTATGAATAAAGTCATCCATTAATATATTATACACGGTTGGTTGACGGGTGCTTCTGTATCGTTCGATTATATTCTGTCTATCGTCTTGCTTTTTCCCAGCACAATGTGCCCGTTATCGGGTCGACGTGCTTTCTCCAGGCTCAGACTCAAACACAGTGTATTATACAATGTGTTACTTAATATGGTTTAGGGGTAAGCGGACACCAGAGCCGAAGATAGTTATTTCTAAATCAGAGCAAAATTACCATAATCATTTAAGGGGGAAATTAAATTTAATTGGATTTAATTGATGATCACGTGGGAGTAATACTTCCTTGGAGAAATTCAGATTTTACAAGGACACGTAATATTATTATTGTTCAACTGAGATTTGCTTTAGAAGTCAGTATTTGAAATATTAGGCTTTTGAAACTTCTTTTTTATTATTACATGTATCACTATTCTAAACCTATATGTTGCTTTTATTTCTCCTTCCTTCTTTCTTTTGTTCATTAATTTTTTTGTCATTCTTCATTGTCTCTGTCTGTCTTTCCGGACATTTTTGCTATTATATTTTGTCTCCCCGTGAGGTCCTTCATGAAACATATTCATGATACAATATGTGTATATGTGTTTGTTTGTGTTATGTATATTGTCATATCATAACGTATACATTTCATAGCCCCATCGCTTATTTTGATAATTTGAATTAATGATGTCTTAACTGGCATACTCCCTCTTTTCTTGCTGTCACCTCTCCACCCCAACACACCTTAGAGCGAATCACCATTATAAACACAACGCTATGACTTACCAACTTTCATTTTTTTCCCTTTCCAGAGGTGTGCTACGAATTCCGAGTGACATTTTTCCACATGAATCCATCGACAAAACCAAGCATGGGCATTTTTTGGAGTGCATATAATGATAATTTTGAGGGTAAGTCAAAAACAGTGTTCAAACAAGAACAAAAGTTATGTAATTTGATACCCATGTCATATATTTTGATGTTACAGGTAATCTCATTTGAATGAATGCTGTTTGCAGCCCCTTATACACTTAAAAACTCTATTTTATTTATTTATTTATTTACTCATTCATTCACTCATTTATTTATTTGTTTATGTATTTAATTGTAATGTTTAAGAAAAACTGTTAAGGAAAATTTCCATTTAATGTCTTTACTGGCATAATTATAA
This sequence comes from Onchidella celtica, assembly GCA_963931925.1. NCBI lineage: Eukaryota > Metazoa > Mollusca > Gastropoda > Systellommatophora > Onchidiidae > Onchidella > Onchidella celtica. The sequence goes on along the minus strand of OZ007581.1, from coordinate 29,481,909 downwards.
TAAACAAAATAACTACGCACGTTTGTACAAACATCCAAATGAATGAAAAGAAATGTGGGTCACTGCCTTGAATTAAAATGAAGGTTCTAAGTCAGATAAACTTGCTGTAAGTATCTCTTTGATTGAAAATATAGATTAGGCCTGACTATTGAGTCCAGCATACACAACTCTATCTAACTGAACATGTTAAAATAATTTTTGTTAATTATGAGTTTAAGCAGCTCCCCCCACCTCTGGTTCGCTCGTACTTCGCAAGGAAAAAAGAAAAAGGAAAGGGAAATAAGTCAGCAATTCACAGTTCCTTTGACCCGCAATTTGGTCTTTCTCGCCACCAGGGCCCCACCCGCCTGATAAAATGCTCAGGGTTTAGAAAATGTGTTCATTTTTGGTTTCCATACAATGTAATTTTGTTAACCTTTTCAATGAGTACCTCATCTGCATCGCAGTGTCAAATGAGTCTTGGCATAATATTGGGATAAGAGTTGCTACTGATATGTTCTTTTTATTTGTGCCTGCTCAGTTTGCATTCGGACCTTTTCTATGGCATCTTATTTGACAGGCCGTTGATAAAAGACAATTTGTCCAAAGTCAGAAATGAACTTTTAAAAAAAAAGGCGGAAGTAAAAGTGTATTGATCGGATGGGGGGGGGGGGGGGGGGGGCATCCATCATTGAAATTTGGCATCCCATATGATATGGAACTACATGTAAGCTTATGTACATAGCTTGTCATGCTACATTCGCGTATGAACTGATAACGCTGTACCTTTAATTTTAGTAGGCTACAAAATTAATGAAGTTCAAAGTGACTGCGTGCAATGGTGACAAAATCGTTATATAGTGTATTACTGCATGGCATTGTGAACAGGCATAACTTATATTATTATTATTTAGCGGTATTGTTATTTTTTAATTTGTGGTCTGGGCCGAGAGTCTGACATTATGTCAAGTAATTGTCTCTGCCTGAGGCCGAGACGATGTCTGTAATGAAGAAGATGATGATGGAGATGATGCTGATGATAATAATGATGATGATGCTGATGACACTCTGAATTATTTGTAATGCAATATTTCATATCTCTTTTCCAGATAATGACCAGCAGAAAAAAGGTGGCATCAGCTTAGGTAACTTACATTGCTCCATTCATTCTAGAACCACAAAAGCATTAAAGATAATTTTAGGGGCTACCGTGTTACATTTTTTATCTTTCAATAACAGCCAATTACTATTATTAGCGGACATTAACTAGCAGTGTATTGTAGCTTATCTCAGCTACAGTATGTAAAAAATATGCATGGACGGAATGAGAAAATGAAACACAAGGAGAACACGGTGGCTGCAGCTAAAACTGTTTATCACTTTAAAATGTGTACTGGCCTGCCGAAAGCCATCACATCACTTTGTATATTGTGTTGTAGTAAGTTTGTGCATTGATCGACTTAAATGTACATTATAACCCTTTGTATGGGTGAAATGAGGTTTTTTGGGTTAGGGGTTTTAGTGTGTGGATTATAGCTGCTGAGTGAAGTGATATTATGTAGACGGGTAGAAAGCAAAGCAGGATTGGGGCCAGTGGCGGATCTACATGTACTATGAAACTAATGAAGCTTTAGCTTCAGGGACCCAAATCCCAGAGGGGCCCTAAGGAAACTATTTGTGATTAGTGAATTTTGGATGTTGCTGGTTGGAAAGGGTTGCAGCTTCAGGGTCCCAAAAATGTAGGTCCCCCACTGATTGGGTGGGGGGGGGGGGTGGGTTACGGACGGTTAAAAAAAGATGACAGCCATTTTAGGTGGATGAATTGACCTTGTCATGTGACTGGAAAGATGTACATGTAGTTTGTTTGGACTGGAAAATATAATAACAATATTATAATTATTATAGGGATAGATGTGTGTATGCGTATAATATATTCTCATGTCTTATATAATTATATATATGATAGACCTGAAATGACAGAGAATGATCACCAGACTATTCAATTAAATTCTAATTAAAATCTACAATTCATTTCTCAGAGGCCTCACCAGATATTCGAGTGCTGATAATCTACGAACAGCCTCAGGGCACTGGTCTTCATATGAATGTGACCCTAGACCCTACAAGGGCCTCTTTGGACCTGAAAAGTGACCTGTCCAATATGACAAGTGTCCCTGTGGAAAACATTGCCCTGATTCACAAGAACAGTCCTTTGCAGGACGAAACCTCTCTCTATAACCAAGGAGTGGAAGACCATGACACCATTGTGCTGCGAGACACACGGCTGAAATATTCTTTCCCATAATTCGAGTTTTCGATTGAATTTGTTTTTGTTTATCATACCATAGTAATATGTGACTTAGTTTGTCAAAGTAGTAATTAATCGCAGTATGAGTGCAGAGCCGGATTTACACATTAATCCTAATAAGCTGCTACAGCTTCGGACCTCACAAAAATTTCAGAAATGCCAGAAATGAAGTCATTGGAAAATAATTTAAATACCTTGCTATTAAATAATTGAATGTCATATATTGTCACTGCTCTGCGATAACGGCATATGTCAGACTTGTGCCAAAATTCAACTGACGGTTCATTGTATTCATGAGTATGAGGGCTATCAGATAATATTATAGAAAGAGAAATGCGCCAATAGGAAAATGTAATAATCCAACAGAATCATAATGCCACAAGTCACTAAATGACAAGAAAAGAAACAATTTTTTTCTTAATATCCTGAAAGCATCAAAAGCAACCTATGCCATTAGCGTAGAGCAGAGATGATTAGCTAAATAACCCCACAGCATTCGGACCTCACAAAATTTCAGAAATTCAGTCATTGGAATATAATTTAAATATCTTGCTATAAAATTTAATAAGTAAAAGTCGCATATAAGTTTTCAGTCATTTATGGCGACCCAAAGTCCTGTTTTGGTGCTAATATTTTTTAAACCTTCCGGAGTAACATTTTATCAAGGGGCCTCCAAGCTTTATACAGCTTGGGACCATGCTAAGTCTAAATTCGGCACTAGGTGAGCAGAGGAAATGGCATTTTTAATCGGCCAGGGGTGATTTTGTTTGAAACTGAAGTTTTGGTAGATAATAATTCCTTAGAATCTCTTCAGCATGCACAAAAGATGTTTTTGAGCAATATAATGGCAAGTAATTGTATTATGTAACTCCATGTGGATCATATCTGCTTTTTTTTTTTTACTGACTAGACCAGGTAAGTCATACAATAATGCTGTGAGCTCACTTAGCTGTCATAGGGACATAATTTGATTCATCTGTTTTATAGTCTCTTAATTATTTAAGAGCTGTGTATTTTCTGCATAATTTTTATAGATTTTGCCCACATTAATTTTTGACTGCTTTGAAAGATATAAGAGTACTCGTTTATTTATTGGTGCCATTAAAGAAAAAAGTACTTAATCATTAATGTCACTTAATTCTATAAAAAGGTATATTAGTGCAAAGATTTGAATGAAGATTAAAGAAAACTTAGAATCACAGAGGTGCTGAGTACAAAGAGGTCCAGCTGATTTGATGCACGCTGCGTCATTTTGGCCTGTGGAAGGAATGCAAAAGATGCACTATGCTTTGATTGGACATCTAAGAGTTAATTGAATCCCATGGTCGAGATTGAAAATTCTCACCTGTCTCAAGATGTTTCGGGCATTGGGTTTAGTGTCTGAATTGAGTCAATACTGAGGACCATCTAGGGATAAATTCTTAAAAACATTATCCTCGTTCGTCTTGAGGAATATTTTTTATGTGAAATTTTCATAACAAAACTTTTTTTTTTTTTTTATGTTACGCTTTTAGTCTTAATGTTTGTTTCATGATGACATCTCAACCTGTAGAATTTATGCAACTTTTGTTGGGGATAATATAAAGTTCTAGTTTGTGAGAATGACTAATTTGCAGAGGAGTCATACTCCAGCCTTTCAGTCATAGAATCTGCAGATCACATATCGAGAGCCACATCATAAACTGTCATAACTCAACTTTTTTTGAAAAATTGAGATATTTGTTGTGTAATAAGCTGAGGGTTAAACCCTGAAAACCAATAACAGTTAAATAACATTTTAAAAAAATATTGTACATGTAAATATTAAGTCTGATAAAGAAAGATATGTAGATTTTTGCTTCTGAAAAATGTTCAAAAACTGAGTTACGATAGTTTACCATGCAGCCCTCAATGTATATTTTTAAAACCATTTTGTTACTCTAATTGTTGAAAGAGAATGACATACATATAGACAGCATGTTTAATTCACAGCAAATATGAACAGTACAATGGAACAGTACATATTTGCTATTTTTCTAATGACTTGCAGGAGATACAGAAACCTTTTCATGGACATCCATTCTTTCTTGTGCAATCAGAGTTTGAGTTATGAATTGTCTATCCATATTTGCTTGCCTGACAATTAACTGAGATTACTTCTGTAAAAGTTACAAATACTTCGTCCTGTACGGATTTGCACAATTTGTACCCCGAAACCCTCTTCTCCGATATACATATGTACATTCAACCTCCTCCCCCATATGTACACTTTTAATTCTGATTCTAGGTATGTTTTTTCTCAAAGTTATTGTTCAGTGGTCTACCAACACATAAAAGTCTTAATGGATATGTGGCCAGAAAAAAGGTTGTGTTTTGCGAAGGCCAACATTAGCAATAAATAACAAAAAATGAAATAAATTGAAAAAATGGATTCAAAATGAAATTAAAATAATACATGTAATATATCTTAGTTGAACAAGCTTTCCTGGTAACTATGAGCTTTGTCCGTTTTGACATTTTTCTTTCCACATTTTAATTTTCTACCTTTTTTTGGGGTTTATTTTGATTGCTGTTTTATCTTTGCCTTTGTAGAAATAGATCATGGACATGTTTTAGGTTTTACATTAGCATCCACTGTTTTTATGTAAAATTAATGGTTGTTGAAATTTGTTACTGGTGCACATTATTTTGCCTATGTTTTACATGTTGCAATATTCTGTCACTTTATTACCCTGAGATGTGCCAAAAGTTCATAGATATAAAAGAAGAAGTTCTAGAAGAGATCCTGCAAAGTAGTCTGCCTCTTAGATTGTTCACATGTCTCTCTTTTGTTTGAAATTTTACAATTAAGGAACTAACCTGAAAAGATTTTATAAATGAAAACTATGCCAGAATGTTTGGTGGTGAGGAGTTATTGCTTTATTGTTGTTGTCGTTTTTATTTTTTGTTTTTTGTTTTCCCACATTTATAGGCAAATTGTAATGATATATGTATATATTATAATGTGTTATATGGTACAATGTTCTCTGACAAATTGCATAAATATGTTATACTCTGTAACATTACATGCACAGAAATGTGTGAGTGTGTTACTTTTCTGTGTGTATGTTGTGTGTAAAAATGATTTACACAATTTTCTCTTCATTTGCATCAAATATCAATGGCTGAAGAAACTTAAAGTTGGAAGATAATGTCCATTTTATATATGGCAGACAATTTACAGTCCTTTGATTGTCGGAATAATTCAAAAACAAGTTTATCAAGTGCAATATTTAATGCATTATGGCTGTTGCTGATGTCTTAAACCAGGGGTCTGCAACCCTTGGCCTGCGGGTCAGATTTGGCCCATGTACAAATATTGGGATACCATGCTTTATTCGGCCCACCAATTATTATTTTTTTCTTATTTTGAGTTTTTCAAGCAAAGTCAGGTGGCAAAAAAAGTCAGTTGTGTAGTCTAATTACAATGCCAAATATAGAAAATACTGAGTTGTGTTAACTGTTCACCAATGGCTTATAACGTGAAATACTGCGTGCCCCGAACAAGAGCCTAAAAAATAAGTCAAGTTTTGACTGGCAAAAATGATTTTCTAGCATGCTCTATTCACTGATTTGAGGCAAAATATCCATTTAAATGAATATCTTTCCATATTTTAAGTTTTTTCATAGCATTTACCTGGCCCATCATCCACCCATTAATATATGGGACATAAAGGTTGCCGACCTCTGTTTTAAGCCATGGACCTCTGAAAATATTGACACAAATTGCATTCTTTTTTTTAATAGTGACTTCACTTGCTTTATTATACATTTGAAAAACTTTGTGCAATGTTTAATGCACTGATCAATTCCAGGAATGAAACTACATGGGAAAAAGATTTGTTTATGTGATTCTTTCCTTCCTTGTTTGTTTATTTTTTCAAATTATGTTTAAAGAGAAAAAATATGTTGAGACTCAAGTATTCTTAAGTGAAAAGGAAATTTGTTCTTGCTATGTTCATGAGGAATATTTTATATAATTATGTATACAAGGTCAAGTTGGAACACTGAGCCAGATAATTTCTTATTTAATATGTTTATTAAACGATACTTTAATTGTGAATGCTGAAATCATTTCTAGTTTGCATAGTTCTGTCTGGTACTGTCAGTAGCTTAACAGAGATATATGTTTACTGTCATTGATTAATAGTTTATCATTTTCTTAGCAGAATATCATAAAAACCACAGAAAAACTGTGGGGTCGCAGCAGGGCTATAAGCAATGTCAAAATTGGGCAAAAAGAAAAGGTTGTATGTTGCGAAGCCCCGCGTGAGAAATAAAACCCAAACAGTACAAAGCAAACTAAAGAGAAGACAGAAAATGCATAAATTTTCGGCTTTCGCCTTTTCAAGTGAAAAAAAACAAAAAAACGAACAATAAAAGACTTCAACAGGAACGAAGTGAAACAGTTTACTTAGCTGCGAGTTCTTGCTTCTTTAGCAGCACCAAAGCACGTCCGTCCGCCAAAAGCATGGAAGCAGGAAGTGACGCAATTGGTTAGTAACCAAGATGAAGGCGCCATATAGTGCCTCACAGCACAAGACAGGGATGGTGCGCAATGTCAGGAGTCGCAGTAAATGAAAAGAAAAAGAAAAAGAGATTAAAAAAATAAAAATAAATAAATAAATAAATAAACAAATAGATAAATAAATGAAAGAAAATAATAATAATAAAGAAAATTATATATAATATATATATATTGATATTAGCAACAGTGGAATTATCGAAGGCAATGTTGGACATTGATGCCATGGGGAGTGATAGTGCCGAGCTGGAAAATTAATCGTTGTTCGGTTTCAAAGCGTACATCAGCGCCTGCATGACAAGACTTGAGCCCCAGAATTTGAATGTCGTTGGATGGCTCATGGTCTGGTCGATTAAAATGGACAGAAACAGGCTTTCCATTTCGAATTTCAATGTCACGGAGGTGCTCCCGAAACCGAGTGTGAAGCTGACGTCCCGTTTCACCAATGTACAACATATGACACCTGGCACAGCGGATAGCATACACCAGATTGCGACTATGGCAAGTGAAGCCTTCCTTAATGCTGAACGTCGACAAAGGGCACTCGATGGAAGACGATTGAAGGACATGTGTGCACGTTTTGCAACGAGAATTGCCACACGGTTTAGTACCGCAACGGTCAGTGTGAATGAGCCTGCTCCGGACCAAAATGTCTTTTAAGTTTTTGGATCGTCTATATACCAGCAGAGGAGGTGTTGCATCAAGCATGTCATTGAGGCTCTGGTCAGCCCTCAAGATAGAGAGATTTCTAAGGAGGACTTGCTTAATAGGAAAAGATTGGGGGTGATAAGTGAAAACTAGTTTGATACGATTATCTTCCCTCCTTTGTCTGGGAGTGAGGGCATCCAGCCTACTGATATTACGGGCCCTCGACCAGGCTTTATCCAGAACATGTTCTGGATAACCTCTAAGACGAAAAAATTCTAACATCCTCTTGCCTTCAGTGGCAAAGTCTGCATCCGATTGGCAAAGACGACGCAAACGGAGCAATTGCGAAAAGGGAATGGCATCCTTGCAAGAACGCGGGTGAGAAGAACCATAATGTAAGTACGTATGGCTGTCCGTGTCCTTATAATGCACAGATGTGGACAGTCCCGTGGGTGTCAATGAGACCTTGATGTCCAAAAAGTCGATGGAATCGGTAGAAATATGGGAGGTGTATTTGATGGATGGATGAAAGTCATTGACAAAGGACAAGTAAGCCTCTAATTCAGATTGGGACATAGAGGTCACTCCAAAACCATCGTCAATGTATCTCATATACACCTCTGGTTGACGGCCAGCTTCGCAACATACAACCTTTTCTTTTTGCCCAATTTTGACATTTTCTTAGCAGGTGTTGGGAACTTATTCGTTTGTAAAGAAGCTGTTGATTGTTTTGTTTGCAAAATTCACATTAGTTTGACGGCCCCTGCAAAAAGAAATTATTACACATTCTTGGTTTGTTTGGAATTTGAGTCATGTTTCATTATTTATATGGAACACGAGATGGCGGATCAGTGCCAAAACCTGTGTGTTTGATCTTGAACTTAATACGGACTAAGACATACACTGCAAACGTTAATGCTATAGGTTTTGATTTCTAGTTGTTTGTATGTTTTAGAATTTTCAAAGCAAATAAAAAAATTGATACCATATTGCACCTGTTTTGAATTTCTTTTCTGGTTGTATGTAGTCAATCTTGACTAACGCATTGGCTAAGGTGGCAAAAATGCAAGCATGCTTTAAGTTCATTAGTTTCAAATAACTTGTAGTAAGTTGCATTTGTCCACAGTTGACATTTGGTAACCCTTATGGAAGAAAATTTTATTGAAGGGAGGCTATCTCTTTTAGAGTACCTAGCATGGAAGCATACTCAACAATTAAAGCAGTTCTTACAGAAATGTGCTTCAGTGACTTCCATTTGAAATCTCTCACTACTTAGGAACCAAAGAACAGTAATCAATGTAAACTGTAGTTCATACCAACATTTGTTTCAGGAGTGAACTTTCCTTTCATTGTAGATGCTTTGTGTGAATGATAGTATGTTTTCCCTGACTAGACAAAAAATCATTAGAAACTTTATTTACATTACCTATGCAAGAGTTCTATAATATAAGTTTGAATTTTACTACCTGCTCTGCTGGCTGCACAATTCAGTTGGCGAACAAGTGTTAAATTTCTTCCTTTGCCAGTAAAAAAAAAAAAAGTATGGCTTTTTCCTGGTTACAGCCCCATCAATTATTTTGTTAATGTTTGTGCAAATAGTAAAACGTATTTATTTTCATCAGCCGTCAAAAATGAGTTTAAAATATTTAGGCTCAGATTCGATTTTGTGACTGGTTTAAAAAAAGAAGAAAGAAAAAAGTCTAGAAGTAGCTGTTATATTTTAAAGTTCATAAATGAAATAAATACCCTTGATTTTATAGCATAAAATTGAGCTTTGGACAGACTCTAAGGTTGATGTGCTGAAAATTGTCTCCTTATTTATTATTATTTTCTTTTTTTCTGTGACGTGGACGAGAGTATGATATCCTCCTAGGCCATGTGGATCACGGCAATGTTCATTTTTATGCAACCTTTGTGGCGACAAGCCACACCCAAACTTCATCACTCAACCATTCATAAACAAACAAAACAATAACAATGAGTATGAAACACTTTTATGTGCAACTTTTGTTCAGCAGATGGGCAGAGACAGAGCTAAAGAATGCTGTTACAGAAACAATCTGGAATGTGTATCTTACACTGGCGTGTAGCAAAAATGTGTTAAAGAATATCAAGGTCATACCGTGTGCTCTATGAAGTGATAGATTTTGTTCCCCCTTTGACCTAAATGATATGAGACTTTACCCCTTCCCTTTGGTGCACAAGTAGGCCTACTTGCCCTCCCACCCCCTCCCGCACACACACGTGCCTACACAGAATAGTGCCTACACAGAATGAGCCTCTGCCTCTCATTATTCTGACTAGATTGTGTTTCCAAAATTTCACATGAAAGGAAATTCCCTGTTTACATGAATCCCAAATAGTTTCTATTACTGGGAGTGAAAAGTGAAAACAACACAATATATTCCCCAATGAGTGATAGATTTAAACTTCACTGCACAGTAACAAAAATATTTGAGTCTCATACTTACAGGCTAATAGTAACATGAAACAAACAAACAAACAAAAAATCTGAAATTCAGAAATTCAATAATGATTTATTTATGCAAACTGAACGTTCCGTACCTGTTCTGCCATCTTCCCACCCTCCAAAATTTTGTCTATAAAATTAATGGCACTTGACAGAATTACAGACACCTGCCACTATTATCATATATTCACCAATCACCCATGTATTTGTAGTGTACAAGAATTAACTGACGTCTTAAGTAATTAGAACTAAATTCAACAATGATATGAATTTATGCAAACTAAAGAATTTTAAGCCATAATATTCTGCTATCCCCCCCCCCCCCCGCCCCCAACTCCATACTTATAATACAAATCAGAGGCACTTGATATAGAGTTACAGCCACACGCCTCTCATATTCCACCATTCACCCAAGCATTTGCACTGTGCAAGAATTAACTAACCTACTCCAAGTCAAAGCCAAATGAAAACGACCCTTCCCATTTTACTCCCAAAGTTTCTATTCCTGAGAATGAAAAAAAAAAAAAAAAAGGGCTAAAATTCCACTGTACAGTAACTAAAGAGATTTGGGTTTCATATTGACAGGTTAGCACATACTATTCTATACAGCACAACAGCCCAGTCAGCAAGCCTGCAGGAATCCAATGTGTTGGACTGACGTCAAATTTGCACACAGTATTGAGTGATGACATATCGTTCTTTCGTGGATCCGCTTGTTATGACATCACGCCGACATCGGTTTGATATGTAGCTAACCCGCACTATGGTCATCCTACCAGACACCGGATTGATAATAATATAGAGATGCAGGCTGGGTGAAACATATATCTCATACATAAAAAAATAAAAATACATCAGCACATAATACAAATTTTCATCATGTAGGCCTACCTGCAACAAATAATTTTTTTTTTAGTTTTACGCTATAGAGCACAACCGCCGCAGAATGTTTGTCTCCATTCCTGTACACTTCAACTGATCCCTAAATATATTTGTTTTCGAAATTTCATTCATTTGACGAACAACAATTTCACTTCACAGGAACAAAAAAATTCACTTCCAAGTCACCCTTACGAAAATTTAACCCCCCCCCCCCCACAACTTAAAAGAAAAAGACAACACCTAAATTTAACAGCATAGCAATCGAACAAAACATGTCCTTAAGCATAAGTAAAACAAAGTTTTGGGATTATAATCGAACAATGGAATGCTCTGAATGAATAACCCTACCATTGTAGCTGATTTCAATATCAAATGAGATTACACTACTTTTTAGGTTTGGGACTCCGACTAAGTTGTATCTTTGTAGGTGGGTTCGGACTTTGTTTGAGGAAAGAATTTGTACATAAATCTCTATTTTTATTATTATTGTATTACTTTCTGTCGATTTTATTACTTATTTTGTCTCATATGATTTAAACCTCAATATTCCAACTTTATCGCAGCAAAATTGTCAAAGAATATAACACCAAGACTGACACGTAATTTGTGAATTCATCAATCACATTACCCTTTAGATAGATACAAACCTTCTCTTCCCATTTATTCACAAAATTTGCTCTTCTCTTTGAACCCCACTCTCCCAGCCAGATAATGAGCCACACCGCCCCATTATTTCAACTCTAGTTAGCCTACTAAGAATCCACATGAAAGGAAATTCCCCGTCCACATGAATCTCAAATAGTCTCACCAAAGACAATGTGCATATCTGTTTACCGTGGTTTGTTCGTATTTTTGGGTTGATTGAAACTATTTAGAACCGTTTGTAAGCTCTTACGCCATAGAAATGTACAAACAGGCATTGCAATTTACCGCAGCGACCTACTTTTTGCTCCCTTCTAACGATGGTTTTACAGAGTCTCCCGTGTCTCACAGTGCAAATCGACCAATAGTGAAACCTTTCTATATTTACATACTCGCTGGTTTCCTGAAACAAAGTGTTGTTAAAAAAGAAAACCTGTAAATATCGCGTTCTTATGTGTGTCATAATTATGTCCTCACGTGAACTTTCATTTGTTTTTCTGTGCACAACTAGCGTGAGGTTCAATCGATGATTGCACCACTATAATGTTTGTCTTCTTATTCGACTTAATGGTAAACTTGTGAAAAGTGCCGGAAAATGTATACATAAGTTATTTTGAAACTATAAAAGTTTTAAAAGTGGCCGTTTGATTAAAAACAGAGGAAGACAGTGGAATAAAGACCATCGGAAAAACAATATATAATAAGAGTCATCTGAAAAAAAAGCCTGCCATTACTGATCGTTGTGCGGTCATGACTGAGTCCTTAATTTGAAACGAAATCTATCCATTTTCCCTTTTATTGTAACAAGGTATTTTCCGTGTCTACAGAATACTCTTGGCTAAAATTGATCATTTTATTATTATTATTGTTGTTATTGTTATCATTAGATTTTCATTAAAAACGCTATTTATTGAAATGACATACGTGTATTTATAAGGTGTATTGTAGCCTCACATGGCAGGAAGGAGATAAAATAAAAAAAAAAGCGGTTTGTTTTAGTGCCTTTACAGAGTCAAAACATTAACACTTTTAATAAAACAGTGTGCCTTAAAAACTCCGATGATTCAAAACTTGCCGAGTTGCAGCGTACTCCAATGTATTAATTATCTTAAAATTTATATGTTTCAGAATAGTAACATGAAATTGTATAAAAAAGGAATTCAGACATTCTATCTTTTAAAACCAAATTCAAGCCCTACGTAGCAGGAAGGTGTCAGATGAAGACATCAATATTATTTGAACTACTTTTTAACCTATAGAAATCTGGCAGAGAATCCGGAGCCAACGCAAGCAAACGACAGGACTCAATCAAGTCGGTGCGCGCCATATTCAATCTGTTCTAGGCGGGTGAAGTTGGATTTTGGTAAGATTCCTGGTATTGTATTTTGTGTTTGACCTAGGATAACCAGACCTTCAGTTTAGAAACGATGATGTAATGGGATTTTAGCTGTAGATCTAGACATCTAAAATGAGGGCTTTGATACCTTCACCAGCCAACTTTCACCTGGCTATTGACTTGATCACTGATGATTGATTATAATATAAAGACTATCACTCAGACTGATACTCAGAGTCATACAAAACGACTCAATGCCGTCATGGTCACGGGAGTTTTGAAAAGCTGACACTATTCTCAGTCGTTACAAAGTCTAGCAGAGCAAGAATGCTTTCATTAGGGTTTTAAGAGATTATGGGTCCAGTCCCCAAAGTGAAAGAAATAAGGAACCACCATTGTAAATTGTCTCTGACTTGTTTACCGTCACGCTGTGAGAGGCATCAACTTTTCAGGCGTTCACTCTGCCTGGACATATCAATATGGCAAGGTCAAGCTGACCATGCAGCGCAAGCCATATTTTCACGCATCAGGTCACTGTCCGCTTTTGAGACGTAACTTTATAGCCTACCATCTTAGAGCACAATAGCAAGGGTCATTGTGACCCAAATAAGATGGAAGGTCTTCCGCCTGTCCGAGCCAGTCAAGAAAACACAACTACCCCAGCCCCTTTTCGCCTGATTAGTCAATCTGACTACCGCCCATTGATACAAACTGACTAGAGTCTAGATCTAGATCTAGATCTAGACCCTCACGTCCCCTGGTCCATCTGACCATTCCAATCAAATGCAGGTTGTTTAAGCTTATATCTTAATCATATTATGTTTAACTTTTTGGTAAGTGGCGCGGACGGGGGGAAGACCTCCTGATAAGATTCCCCGTGAGTAAGGTCACTGACCGGACAGCGGGCTTTACGGGTAGCGTGCGGGGTAGCCTAGCCTAGGGATAATGTTACCTGTTACAGTGTTAGTAATTAGGCCACGCTTATTCGCAGACGTCTACGAATAAGATCAGAATCTGATTTTTATTTAGGAAGAACTCCTTAAAATGGCGTTCGGTCGAGCTATTGATGAAACTTTCACCAAAACATTTTTTATGGCAATGAGCTGTCTATGGAATACAAAATCGCCCAAGTTATAGATCTAGATCTAAAGTACCATAACAAGCAGGCGAGAACCAAAGCTCTTCTTCTTCTTCTTCTTCTTCCCATGCAGTTGACTCGTCTATTTAATCTGACGATTCCTCAACTGCACTATGTGCGACTCGACGCCCCTGCTCTGAGGCTAAAACAGGCTAAAACAGCATATATTAAGACCATTTAAAATATATCGTTGTGTAATTTCTTTGTATATATGTATATCTCTGGTTAAAAATATCTCCTGGTACCTAGATTGTGCACAGAAATAGACCCACACTTTAAATTACAATGGTAGCTGCAACGGATAATTATGTTCTTCAATTCATTGCCAAAAGCCGTTGCAGACGATATTTTTTGGACTTCTGCCGGGAGGTTGTTCCACATCCTGATGACACTAGGGTAAAAAGAGTAAAGATGGCTGTTAATCCGTGAGTTGGGGATGTTATATTTTATGTTATTCTTTCTGTTGCCTCTGGTGTTAATGGTGAGGTGGTTCAGTGGGATATCGGTATTTCCTTCCCTGCCCTTATAAAATAGTTTTACTTTGTTTTTTGCTCATTTTTCCTCTAGTGGTGTCCACTCGAGGTCTCTCATCATTGTATTGACACTACTGCTTCTAGCATAATCATTTGTCACAAAGCGAGCAGCTCTCCTCTGGACCCTTTCCAGTTGTTCTATGTTTATTCGACAGTGGGGGTCCCAGACACTGCATTGAGCGAATTTGAATTTTAGTGAGTGATAAAAGTCTAGAAAGATCAGATTAACTTCACATACATACACTGAAAAGCGGAAACGAACAATTCCTTCGCTCAATGAGTGAAAGACCAGTGGCGGCCACCCGAGCGTCCATCTCAATCACATGACCAAAACAAATGATGCACATCACTTCTCATTAAGCATTCAGAAAACGGACCACTACATGACATGTATAAAAACAAACAGCATGGAGCATGTCGATGGGGAAATCGGAAAGCCAGAAGAGTTCGTCCTCCACTGCCGCTCATGCCTGTTTTCTATTCCAAAAACTTACCACCAGAACGGCAGAAGTAAAGTCGCCTGCCGAGTTGGGGGGGGGGGTGGGTGTCGAAGCTCCGCAAGATCTTTTTTTTTTTTTTTTTGGGGTCACTTTTTTTTCTGTGTTTTCCCCACTGATCATCGTTGTCTTGCTCCAGAGTATAAAATTGTGACTGATTTTTAAAAATATTTTTTACAAATTTTTATAGATGAATTATTATTAGCCAATTTTGTCGGGTGTGAAATCACTCAGAAAGTAGGACAGAGCTGCAGAGCAAATAAAAATGAATTAAATTTCCATTGAAACAAAAAAAAGTAATAAACAAAACATGACAAATAGATCCAGGTTACCGTGGAGAGAGTTGAGATAAGCTGTTCAGTTCACACTGACTACAAGAAATCATTTACATACAATGTTATGTTTAAAATTTGATTTACATTTTTATTTCTGTCTCGTTCAGTGAAAAGGAATAAATAAAATGAACAGGAATAAAGTAATCTGGAGCACACTAAGTAACATTGATCAATTTTGCAAAACCCTATAAAAAAATTTTTTTTTTTTTCTAAAAGTAAAAATGAGCAATTCTAGGCTAAAAAAAAAATGCTTGGGCGTAGGATTGAACCCGAGACGGACTGGACACATAGTCTCCAACTGATAACCGCAGATGCTAGCCATTGCGCCATCGCAGACCGGGAGAACTTTTCCATAGTAGACATCACAAAACTAAGAAACGTCCCATCTGCAAATAAGATGCCTTTTTAATCTTTTCTAGCACAGTTCATGTGTTTGTTTTTTTTTCACTTCTTCATTAATGGTCTCAGTGCTCTAGTCTTATTTCAAAGTACAAAGTAGACAGATCATGCACGATTTTTGAGAAAGTTTGAAAATCCACAATAGAATCTCTTCGTAAACCTATTATTACAAATACAATCACTCAGTGTATAGATTTGAATCTTGATAGGCTAATAATAGTGTCTAATGTTTTGAACACAAACAGGCTAAACCACATTTCATAGAGTGTTATGCAAAATTTAGCAAACTCAGGCTTTGAGCGTTGCTGATGGGGGATGAGTCAGTCAGTCACTCAAATGTAGTGTTAAAGCAGACAGCGTACCAGTTGCTTGCAAAGTGGATTACCCAGTCATGGGTGCAAGATGATGTGAAAAGCTTAAAATATCACAAAAGTGGGGAATTCTCAGTTGCCCAAAGAACAAGATCATGCATAATTTGGAAAGAGACCATACATGATACATCCTGACCACTTTGTGATCCATTTTGTTTTCTGGTTAAAAGAGTGGGATAGGAGATGTGTAAGATTAGAGTTAGGGACAAAGATAGCATCAGGGATAGGGTGGTCAGTAAGTACTGAACTCTTTCTGCATTTGGATTCTTTCCCTTTCTTTTATTGAATACGAACTGGACTCCGTATTATAATATTCACTATACTATGTATTTATATTTTCTTTAATTTTAAAATTTCTTTCCAGGGATGCAGGGGGGGAAAAATAAAAGGAGACCCTTTCACTTCACTATATTCGCACTTTTCTCACTTGTCCATGTTTTCTTGTTTTTTTTTATGTTTGGGAAGAGTAATGTGACAAGTCAAAAAAAACAAAACACCACTGCTAAATGCCAGATAGCCTATGTATCAATAGGCCTGAGCAGTTGGCCATAGACTGCGTTCTCAGTCAAAACATTCAAAAGACCAAGCAAAAACAATTTCATTACTAAATGAAAGAGACAGCTGAATTTGTTTGTGAGGAGGTATGAGGATCGGATGCATCAATGGTTAGATCTCTTTATTCTGTCATCAGCATTCAGTGGCTATCTTTGAAAGGTGTCGAGCTGACAAAAGGTGTGTGACTGTTGACCTGTCAAGCAGCTGTCAGTATGCCACAGGATCAGATCTCTTACTCAGACAAATACTATGATGACCAGTATGAATACAGGTAAAATGTCATTTTCAGCACAATTTGTGAATTATTTTGATACTTGATAAATTGATATAACGTTGACAAAGATGGAGTAAATATATTTGGACCACATATATTGATTTATTTGCCCATTTTCTTTTCCATCTTTCATGATAATGAAATTTTGTTTTTCAGAATTCTTATGTCTGGTAGTGTTATTCCACTAATTCCAGTATATTATTTTGAATGAAGTTGGTTATTTTTATTGTGCAGCTGAGCCATGATTGATTTTTTTTTTGTTGCTCCTAAATGGCTTCAAGTAGGGCAGTTTTAAGGCACTTTTGTTCTTGCATTAAAAAATCAGGGAACTTTTCTGTTGGTAATTCCACCCCTGAAGCATACAAAATGGCTAGCCTACACAGAAAAGATGGAACCAAAGAAAAATCTCTTAAAAGAAACATACATGTCAAAAGCACAAGTTTTACTTTTAGCGACACCATTTCAAAAACATCAAATTGAATTTATAATGTGGTTTTCCTTTTTTTGTCAGGGTTATTTCTTTTTGTCAAGAGGATGATTGATTGGCATATTAGCAGATAAAGTTTTCTGTCTTGCCTCTTCAGACTTTTTTTGTTTTTAGCACAAAATGGCCATGACTATGTCATGCTTGTGTGCTTTTGTAAAACTGAAAAAAATCTTTTTTAATTTTTTTAACAGATTAAAAACAAGTTTATACAATATCTTGACTTTGATCTCCTCTATCGCATTGTTTCTTCAGAATGAAAATGATTCAACCTTAATTATATCCTCTCTAAATTTAGGAATTTGAAATGAACATGGGAAACATGAACTTGCTGATTGGCCCTTACTCAGTCTTAGTCCTGATTGATATTCATAGTGTCTAAAGTCTGTTTATAAAATCCTTTTTCTTTGATGCCTGCCATCAATTTTTTATGTCTTATAGTGTCCACTGAAACCATTTGAACAGAACGAAATAATTTATTTTTATTGACTGGCAATTTTAATCCATTGACAGTGGCAAAATTCGGGTGCATTGAACTTGAACTTGTGATTGTCAGCTTGGGTTGAACATATTATTATAAGGCTGAAAACTTAAGGAGATTGAGACACATTACAGCGAGTGACATTTCTTGTTGATGTTTATAAATTAGGTTTTTAATTTTGATACTCCACAGACATGTTATTCTGCCAACGGACATAGCGAAACAGGTGCCTAAGAATCATCTAATGACAGAAACAGAATGGAGAAATCTGGGTGTTCAACAGTCACCGGGTTGGATCCACTACATGGTGCATGCACCAGGTCAGTAGGCTTTCATTAATTATTGTACGCATCATTAGATTTCTATTATAATTTAATGCATGTCACTGATGTGTGTGTGCGTGTGTGTGTTTGTATTGGAATTCACAAGTGAGTTCTTTCACGTGCGCAGCTAATCTCCAAACAGCACATTCAGTCAACCTTTTGAAATCAGCACTTGGGCACGATCTTAATTAAAGTTAATTAACATGAGGAAAAAGTTTTAAAGACCAACTAGACCAGCAGGAGATACATTGAAACAGTAGTGGCTTTGGCTGACACTCGGAGATAGTTCATGAATTGTTTACAGTAAAATGGGATTAAAAAAAACAAGAAATATGAATAGCTTCTTTTCATTTACATGCCTGGCCAAAGAAGGTATTTAAATATGAGTGAAACCATAAATCTATCAATATCTATGACCTCTTGATAATGGGCATCAGAAAGCGAAATTAGGTAAGAAAACGAAAAGGGAGAAGTACGAGTATTTTGTTTGCAAGTAATTCTTCCCAGCACTTCCGTTTACTTCACATGTATGTACTGAGAGTCAGTCAGCCTGTGCACATTGTTTATTAAATGTGAAGAAATATAAAATATTCAAAATCCGCCCATAATTAATTTTACATCATTTGATATCATGAACCACTGGAATACTTTTATTGACGTACATTTATAATGTTGAGAGTATTCATAGTCTGGGAACATTGTGTGCAGACATAACATTAGAAATGGCAGAGTTTGTCCCACTTTCCTGTTCAAAGTTAGGAATAAACTGGTCAGTAGTTTCAGTCATATTGAGTATAAAGCCATTCACCAGTGTCAAGTTCAGTATGAGTTTGCAAATTTTAAACTTTAATTTGTTTACTGACTGAAATAAAAAAAAGGTTATTTAAATAATACGATACGCTGATACTGACTAGGGAGCAAGGCCTCATTCAGTGTCAGATTTATCACACTAGTTGGGGTCAGTAGTTGAATTTGGCCTCCAAAAGTTGGTTCTGGATTATTACTAATCCAGGTGTTTAGACAAGTGTTGTACGGGAAGGGGGTTTGAAGTCATGAATATTCTCTGCGCATAAAATATTGGTTGCTGTTCAAAGCACACATAAATACTTTCAAACCTGGTTGAAAACGTTCACAGAGTTGGCAGATGTGCCTGAGGTCAGTTTGTTATGTAAAAACTGTTTATTAAATTGTCATAAATTGTGGAGAGTAAATATATCTGGAAGGAGACAAAGAAGTATAAAAGTCAAGCTACAAAGTGAGAATTCCACACTGATCACGGAGACCATTAAGATTAAGAAGCCCACATCAGTCAATATAAATAGTAAATAAAATGTTCCATGCTAAGTTGTTTTTTCTTCTTTTTTTTTGGAATTTTTTTTTAGTGACATGACCTAGGTAAAAATTCAGTTTGGCCAGCGATTTGTTTGAAAGCAGTAAGGAATGACCAGTTAATGAACTGTAGCACTATAGTCTACCTGCAGTTACAGAGGTGTATTCTCCATGCTTTTATTTCAGTTTGTAGTTTTTCGTTTTTATCCTTTACATCATCATATGTGAGTGTACTTAGAAAACATGATGGCTTTCCGTAAGAATTTTGTCCTTTCACTGTAAATTTGAAGAATGATGTTCTTATTCTACAGAGCCACATGTTCTTCTCTTTCGCCGTCCACTGCCTCAGTCACAGAGAGAACAGAATGCAATCGGTCAGGGAGCACCGGTCCTTGTTGGATAGATACTGAAGCTGCCCAGTCAACATGGGAGTCTTCCATTACAAGTTCTTTCAAAAGTTCATTTAGCAATTTTTAGATTTTTTTTTTGTTTTTTTTGTTCAGAGTACTGCCATTCAACAAGACACATTTGAATAGGGTGGTTGTACAATAATTTATTCAATTTTGTCCCCACATGATATTTTTTTGCTGCTGTGAAAGTGTCATTGATTTATGTTCTTAGAAAACAACTTATGCTGGATATATTTTACAGTTTGAACGAGAGAAAAAATTTGCTGTAGGGCATTTTCGGTCAGGACAGAATAATGTTTGTGTCAATCTTTAATGCAAAATACCTGAAGATTTCACTCGTGTATGGATATAAACTTTAATTTTGTTTGGTTTTTTTGGGGGGGTTATTTTTGAGTCAGTTTGAATCACTGTCAACCTATTGTCCACAAAATATTTTGAAAACGCAATCAGAACCAACATTTATGTTTAACATGGCGGCACAGTTTTCTCTGGTTTGTCAGCAGTTTCATTTAATCACTGAACTACTTAGGTCGGTAAGTTTTCTTAATTATGGAGATAAATGTAGTTGACACTGTAAGTAATATAGCATAGACTGCCATGGTCCTCCTACTTTTGCCAAGAATCTTTGATCATTGTATGCTGGTAGCTGCTCAGTTGTTGAAATGATGATTTTTTTTTTTAATAAGCTAAATGGTTGTGCACAAATTAGTCTCAGATTTATTTGAATGACCCCATTATTTTTTTGTTTATGCTTATGTTAGATGATAGTGTCCTCACCCATGCTCTTTTTAGCAGCAGTGTTTACTGGAAACAGTTATTCTCAATATTCACAGAATCTCCACAATTTGTAGTTTATGAGTTGGTTTTTTTTTTTTTTTTATCCTAATTTTTTTGTGTTCAAAATGTTATTTGTATATATATATGTACAGACATTATTGTTTATGCTGACATGTCAAACATATAGCACAGAAGTTATAAATTGGTATTCCTCTAACTCTAAGTATTAGTTTAGTTCATCTTTATATTATGGACAATATAATATGACAATCATTTATAATTCTGTTTGAAGCAGACTGCTGTAGATCATTTCTCTTTCTCCTTAGCCAGTACTTTTCACCGCTTCTTTCTCACTAATCTTTATTCTCTCAGGGCAAAAAATGTTTCTACAATTTAAGTTTATAGCTTGGAAAACTTGAAATAGCCACAGAAGTTTCACAACAAATAAATCTTAGCCAATTATGAAAAATGTTTTTTTTTTTACATCATTTCAGCAACAGCCCCAGGTATCCTGTGACAGTAACCAAACTGATTTAACGTTCTACTTTCAGTTTTGCTTCCAATTCCTACTCACACCACCAGTGAACAAAATCATGAGTTACTTTCTTTGTTTTCAATAACATTCCAGTTCTGTAGCCTTCATGTTTATTTTACTCTCGATACTGAAGCATGGGTGATGACATGCTTCAAGTAATCAATGTGAATTTAAACTTTTACTGCATTTTCACTGATGCTGTAAGTTTTTGCAAAACTCACGAATTCTGGCAGGTGCCTCCAGCGTGCTTAGTAGCAGAGTGTGGTGCTATCTGTTTTCATTACTTGTGTGATAGTTTTTTTAAAGCATTTTCTTGAGCTTGTTAACTTCTTACGTTACAGAGGTCAGATTGACCTCCATGCTAACTGACACATTTTGCTCAAGTTCATAAAAAAAAAAAACCCCAAAAAACGGTGGAAGTAGGTTATTCAACACCCTTTGCTTTTCCATTTGTTTTGAAGCTATTTGTTTCTATAAAAATATTCAAGACAAACTAAAGTGCATTTTATCTGAGCATGACACATAAACTGCCTTGGGTGTGGGAATGCAGAAAATGTTGGTCCAGCATGACATATGTCATTTCCAAGCATCATTACAAAATGTTTTTTAAGCCCATTTTTTTACCTTTCGCATATCTACTGTAATGTAAATAGCTATTTTGGTATGGTGGCACTCAAAAGATTGTGTGTACGGAGAAATTGTCATGGATTTTCATTACTTTCTGTACTTTCATTTTTTCTCATGATCTTGGCAGTGTTCTTATTTCCCAGCTGAGCCTAAGTGAAAAAGTTTATATTTTACAGTATGTAGGCCTACATTTGTTTAGTAAGGGCTGACATGATGAACACAAGCATGAAATTTTTGTAATTGACCTTTTACTCTTTTTTTTCTAAGGTACAGGTAAATTTTTTTTTTGGCCAGAAAACAATTAATAAAGCTCAAAGTGGTTGTTGTACTGTGTCATTGGGGATGTAGTATTTGTTTATTTTTTCCAGTTTTAATTTAGTAAATTGTCAAACTATAGTGAATTGCTGATCAAATCCATGCACAATTTCTTCTACCATGATCTTTTATACTCCAGGACAGAGCTTCTCCACATTGGCAGCAAATGTAATATAAAATACAATTAGGTTTGAAGCATACAGTCCCATGTGTCCTATGTACATTTGAAATTCCGTAACTTCACAACTTAACTAGTCCTTTATGTAAATTGTGTTGTCCTAAAATACAAGTTGTAATGTATTCATGTCCTTCAGATGTGCGAAGTGCAGTAGTACTGTTTTATCTGCCACTGACTTGTCAGTCCAAAGAATGGATTGTCATAATCATAATCACATTTTCTGGATTTTGCTTGAGGAGATTCGACTCCTTTTTGAGCCTGTAGTTGTGAGAACATGTCTCAGACTGGCACATCTTTATCTACGCTGCCCCATTTTTAACTGCATTCATGCAGATTTGGAGAACAGTAACTTAATTTTGGTCATTCATTGTTTCTGTATGATATTGTCTATCTGCTGATGTCGTATACACAACCATTTCTAGACAAGCAAATCTAAAAGTCAAGAATATTTTTGGTGTGGCTTTGGCATGTTTTCAGATATTAATTTTTGTTAACAGATTTACATCTCTTGGTGTTACATTTTGTTTGGTAAGGCAGACATGGTGCCTGTTGCAGATGCCTCCAAAAGTTTCATGTCAACTGATTTGTTGATCTGGAAAGTTGAAAGACAATTCAATAAGCTTACTGAAGTAACAATTAAAACATCGCTGACATCATTTCCAGGCTCTCTGATGACAATTCAAAACATTTGAATGGTAGTTAAGTTGCTACTTGTACATGTATTGATATTATCTACTTGCAAAAATGAACTTTCTGTACAAATTTACCATATGTAGGCCTATATAGCCTATCGCTGTAATGTCAGAATTGTGATTGAAGATGTACATTTCTATAAACATCATTTTTCTTAGATTTGAATATTCAGGAGATGGGTGGATATAATTATCAACATGTGCCTAAAGCACTGAAATATTCACGTGGAGGTGACTGATGTTTTTAAACCAATAGTAATTGCAGACATTTTTGGGAATTGGTTTATTGATTTTATCAACTGAGTGACATGACTCATTTTAACATTTTGCCTAAGCGTGGTGAAGGACTTTAGAATTCAACCTGGAGATTCGTGACAGATGAGTGCATCATTTCAGTTCTGTGAGCATTCATTTCTTGAATAATCTTGAAATTATTGTTGAGCTGGTGAACTGACTGCTTGGAATCTTGTTTATATATCATCAACCCATAAACCCTTATCTTATCATGGTGCTATCATATAGCTACCCAGGAATATTGCTACTGCTTGTCCAAAATGGAAAAATTTGTAGGGGAAGTACATGGAAACTGAATTTTTGTTTTTTGTTTTGTTGCACTGACTGGCATCAGATGCTTTTCCACAGTAGCTACTGTGTCTGATAGTTATTAGATCTAATTATGTCAGGTGAATTTG
The DNA here is from genome assembly GCA_963931925.1 of Onchidella celtica. NCBI lineage: Eukaryota > Metazoa > Mollusca > Gastropoda > Systellommatophora > Onchidiidae > Onchidella > Onchidella celtica. The sequence goes on along the minus strand of OZ007581.1, from coordinate 29,458,156 downwards.
ATTTTTATCTGCTTTACAATTCCTCTGCTACTATATATTTTTTTGCCTGCAGTATGCTGAACAGTGTAGTCTCTTTTTGTATTTAGGATATGCAGTGGGTGTCCCCAGCGCACTAGCACTAATACTTTTAGGACCTATGGTATGCATTTAGCACAGGGGGGGAGTATATATGTGGTCAAAATTCTTAGAAAAACGTATATTATAAATATAACAAATAACCCTGTTCTCAAAGCATCAGTATTGCTTTTTTCCCTAACCCCCTAAAGCAGCAGCATTTCCAGGTGGCAATATTTTGTTTGCAGATTTCCTCATTTTGTCTAGTGGAATTTAAAAGTTGTGGAAGAACCAGCTCAAGCTGAGCTTACATTACTTACAAACCACAGGATTACAAACTTGCTTACACTCAATGGTGAATATGTTTCTTTTGTAATTTACTTTAACTATGAATATTAATGCTGCTATTTCATATGCTCCATATAGATACCTTATTGTTATGTGTTTTTTTTTTGTGTCCTTGTACATAGTAGATCTGGCATTGTGTTGCAGAGTTACCAATGAAGAGATCTTTGATGCTGAGAAAGGTATCGTGCTCCTTGTGAACAAACATAAGTTAAGAATTCATCTGTTGGTTGACCAGTTATTTCAGTTTGATGAATCTTCAGGCATAACATATCTCTGCTTTCTTTACCCACTGCACTGTTGCTATGGTCATATAGTGTATCATGACAGACAAAACTGTAGCATGGGATGAAATGGCACAATAGGGTTTGTGGTTGTTTAGTAGAATCAGTATTGCAGTGTGTGAGTCCCCATCACAGCCACAATGAGGAAACTCACCGGGATCCATTCTAATGAAAATGGTACTTTGTCTTCAAACATTTGTGACTCCAGAATAAGATTGTTTCACTAGTAAGTTACAGAATAGGGCAAAATTTTTTTCTTAGTAATCTTAGATACAACATTCAGTGTACAGTGAATTTTATATTTCTTACTTATACAAGTTATGATTGTGTTATGGATTAGAGTGCATTGTTTTATAATTCATAGTCTTGGATGGGGAAAGATGAAAGCAAAGTGTTACAGGCCTACACTCTGATATTTGAAATTTCTCAGGGGTTGACACTGGATCTGTACAGTAAATACAGTCATATTTCTCGTAACAGACATCACCATAACTGACCTTTCACATGTAATATTCTGTATTCAGATACACTATTCAGGAATAAGTATACTTTTATGCATTTTAATCATACAGGTATTTAATGCATTTATCATCCAAATTTACAGCTCTTCTCTGGTTAAATGTTCCTGATAAGCAATGGTCACAATTTTATCTTAAATGAATCAGTGTTTCTTGTCCCCTCATGACAAAGTTAAATATGTACAGATAATTCATGTATTTCTATGCTGTGTTTTGGTGGCATGTCATCATGTTATAACATTTCCTTCATAAACAGTAAAAATCTTTATCAACACATTTTTCTCAATAACAACAGTGTACATGGGACTACATGTATACTGTCGTGTCTGGTGCATTTATAATTCACCTGAGGTGAACATTTTATCCCTGCTCTTATTTTCTTTTCTCAAGTTCTATGTCCTGATAAACTGGACCAATTATCTATAAAACCACACTCATATATATATGCAACTATGTTTCCATGACAGAATTTAACTACACTCAAGTTGTCACATTGCCCCATGGTAAAGACTTGATTTTGTGTTGCATTGTTTGGGAATGTTTGAAATCTCATAATTCTCTTTCATTACACATGTTGTGGACATGACTGTTGAATAAAATATTCTGGTGTTAATAACAGTAACTACACTTTGGTTCCTTCAGTTTGATGTGGAAATGTATTATTAGTAATTATCACCATGTTTGACTTGGAGTGTGAAATGTGGATATTTCTAAGTGAGACTGATAGCAAAAAATTTTCTCAACTTCTTACATACCGGTACTTCAGAAAGTAACATGAAGTAATGCTGGATTATTAATTTAGTCTTGCTTATCCACAAAGCAGTTATCGAGAACTTTCTAATTTTTTACTGTATCACTATCAGTATAATTTCACCTGAGATCAGTTAGTGAGGTAAGCTACTTCAGGAGGAAGTTTCAGTTTCTAATTCACTTTTATCTTATCTGTGTTATTCTAAGTTTGCTTCCTATTAGTTTTTGTAATAAAATGGCCCACTTCGGTACTGGTGAAATTATGTGTACAAATTACATAGTTATCCATCCCACATCTGCTGCCTGTCTATTTGCCGCTTCTCATCAGCCTGTACTGGTATAATGTATTGTATGCATTTTCTCTGTCTCGAGTATCTTTCTGCGTGGACAAATTCATTTGCTCACTATTTAAATGCTAAAGAGTAGTTTGAGGTTTCGCGTGTTTCAAGACAAAAGCGCTGTGTCCTGTGCAGGAAATGTGCAGTTTTATTAAAGACTGTCACACGAACTAATGGTTTGTTGAAAAATATTCCTGCCAGGTTTCAGGAGGTAGGAAAAAACCTCAGAAACTATTGAAGTTTGAGTTTGACAAAAGCATGGCGACACGATAGCAGTCAGAAAAGAAAAAAAAAAGCTAGACGAAAGACAGAAATTAGAACAGGAGGATTACTGAGTTTGAGTTCGGGTTTTACAACGCGTCAGCATGGCAACTGCCACTTTGCGCCCTTCATGGTCTGTTTGGGTACACTTTCTTTCTTTATATTCCGCATCCAGAGGTCTAACATAGAATTATTTATACATGTACACTCATACAATTTTAACACGCTGTTAAAATTCTTTTTAAAAAAGTTGTTTTGTTTAGATCTGGAAAAAGTTTTGTAAACGAGTATAAAAGTTAAATCAAGTTGCAGATCTTAGCCTCTCTCATTGAAATATTTTCTATGCAAAGGAAAAGCACAGACGTTGAACAACAGCATAAAAAAACAACTGAGAATAAATAAAGGTATGGAAAACATGATTATTTTATGCACAGGATCATTGAAACAAAATTACTGTAACAAATAACTTTGCTCTCCTTCCCTCATCATTGGTCGTTGCAGTTGGAGAAATCAATTCGCTTCAGTATGAGATACAAATGTATTTTATTCTAAGTTAATGCATGAGTTATTCTTTTTATTTGTTTGTAGTGCCTTCTTTTCTTTAAAATGAAACACCCTTCTACACAAAAATTTGGATGCTTTGGCTCAAATTAATTCATATTTTCGCCAACTCTGAAAAACTTTTCCCATTTTTCAAACAAAATTATTTGATTGTGATGAACTGTGTGTTATTGTTACATCCGATATGAAAGACAAAATGCTGTTATTGTGAATCGTCGATGTTAGGACTTTCTCTGTCTATGACTCTGAGTCAGTTATCAGTTGCATTGCCAGGGCTGGAAGTCGCTAACGTTGGCCGACGGCGTGGGCTCTTTGATCCATGCCAGAGCTTGTTGGGTTGTCAATATCCAGGTGTCCTGTAGAAGATACAAGTGTACAGTTTAATTAAACCGTGTTTGTTGTTATACTTACATGTATAAAATTTTATCTAAAGTGATGGCTAGAATTACTAGAAAGTTCTCATGATACAGAAACCGATTTTTTTACGCTGAAAATGTACTGTGTAATGTCAGTGGATCGTAATGTACACGTACATGCAGGGCTAGATTAAACATTATGCAAAATAAGCACGTGCTTAGGGCATCAAAGGAAGGGGGGGCACCACAGAAATTTTTCATTGCCTGATTTACTATGCCTTATCTCTACTAAGTATAGAAGCAGGTGTGTTACGTAAAATTAGTTTTGAGTATCTCATTAAAAACTTTCCAAATAAAAGTATAAAAATAAAAGTGAAGTAGAAGTATACAAAAAATATACAGTACGTGATTTTTCCATCTTACTGTAAATTTTGTTTCATTTCGAAAAATAACATTTGATTTTATGGTTTATTTTTTGTTTATATTTTGAATTACATAATATATAGTATAAGGGGACACCAAAATCTTTTTAGTGCCTCGGGCCTCTTAAGGTCTTAACCCGGCCCTGCCCACATGTATAGTATAATTTTTTTTTAAATGGCATTGCTATGCCAATAAAGGTACGGTAAGCAGAAGCTTGGGAGAGACACTAAGGAAATACTTCAAAGAAAATGTGAGGCGATTACAAGTGTCTAGTAAGTGCTCAGAAATGCGATGTGGAAGTGAAAGGAAGAAGAAAAACGAGTGATCAAAGTGGGAATCGAACCCGTCGAGCGGTAAAGCGAGTTGTTTTCTTCTTCCTGGGAAGGCGGCTAATCGTGGCAGAGGTCGCGTATTCGATCCCCAGCATGACCACATGTTTTTCTTCTTCATTTTACTTCCGCTTCGCCTTTCTGAGCACTAACTATTAGCATGTATTGCTAAGCCTAGTACTAGCTGCTAACTCTGGTGTTAAGGTGTAAGGGTTGGCAGTCTTCTAGGGCTAGCCATGCTTTGTGTAATTACCCTATGTTTAAGATTTTTGGATAACTCCTGTTAAATCTGACCTCTAACTGGATACACAATAATTGTCGTAATCGAACTCTCACGCTATATCGCTGACCCTATTTGCACAACAGGAGAAAGCATTTTTTTTTTTTTTTTTGCCAATTATTCTGTGACCGACGGTAAAGAATTCTATTTTGTCTATTGATCAACGGGGATTTCAATCCCAATATTCCAAATGTTTACATAGATCTAATAAAGTTATAAATGAAAATGTATTAAGATAAGGAATACAATAAAAGTTTCCTTGCCACTCTCGTACAGTTTGATCCTTGGCGCCATTGCTGTTTCATGATAGTGGCAGCACTGTAAACTTTTTACTATGTAACCCAGTTTCTCGAACAGGTAAATAAATCGTATGGGGCCGAGTGGGGGACAAAAAGTAAAATACACATGCAATGTACTTTTTCCTTCCCATTAAAACTAAAATTTTGATTTATCTTAGCTACCAAAATGTTTTTCATGTGTAATATACCTAAATAAAATAAAATATATATGATACCATATGACCAATACTGGCTTCATTACTGATTGACCTGATGAGTCGAATTTCACTTCTAAATGAACTCTGCAACGCTGCAGTCACAGTCACTGCACATAAGAGGTCCACAGACCATCGACCAGAGAGTCACATAATACACTAGATTAGGCAGAGTCTGTGTAAACTGCCTGCAACTCTAGTGGCAGCTGCTGCATGCAAGCCTACTAACAGGCCAACAGAGTACAAATATACCGTAGTAGTTCTCAAAGTCAGATCCATGTGAGCTTCATGGAAATTAACACACAAAAACAAGAAAACAACATTTAAAAAAACAAAAAACATACTGTAACTGAGCTGCTCCTAAATGTCAGTGAATGGAAGAATGTTCGATTGTATCAAAAATACTGATAAATAAGGCAAATAAAAGATATTAAATAACTTTATAACATTGACTAACATGCTTCCGTTGAAAGTGGTTAAAATGAACATCGTTTAAAGTGAACAGAAACTTCTGGTCCCTCGGAGTTCATTTTAAGTGGACTCCACTGTACTACGTTACAGTTACGGGAATTTACAGACTTGCACATTTTCTAGCCTTCTTTCCTCTTGTAGCTTGGTGAAAAGGCTTTTGTAATTGGTGGGCCCACATTGTGGAGCAACATCAGTGTTGACACCATGAAAAGTGAAAATAACGTCAGGCTCAAAACTGAATTGTTTAGGACGTACGCTTTTCATTGGAACTAAGTGATGTCCCGTTTTGGTCTCAGAGGTTTGAGGATGAGAGCAGGTCACGTGTTTGTTAGTGTCGTGCGGGAGCATGCTGAATTGATCTTAATATAATAATTATGTTAGTCCTGTTTTTAGTTTTTGTTCAGCGCCTTAGAGCACACCATTTTTTTGTGCGTGGATTTGGGTGCTATAAAGTAAATTACATGTAGTACATTACCTTACATTACATTTACTTACATCGAGCGCTGCACGGATAAACTCCAGGAATTGTTTGGTACCAGCATTTTGATGCGTCACTGTCAGCCATAGTGGGTCAATGTAGAGAATGTATGGAGCTTTGGTGGTGCCTTCGTAGTGCTTGGAAAATCTGTTGACCGAAACAGGAAAAAGCGGGGAATTAAGGGGCGTTGAAAAACAATTAATTCGGAGCCTAAAGGGTCGATTGCCTGAAAAAGGCTGAGAACCACTGGTTTACCGGAACCCATTGGCGATCTTAGCGGCGGCATGGATTTGTGGCCAACAAGCAAGTACGTATACAGTACAGTAAGATACTCAACGCACAAAAAGAGAGAGAAACGCAACATATAAATATGATGCTCATGACTTTTTATCTTTATCTTATTATATTATAAAAAAAAAATAGTGGAGGGAGTGATTCATTGTGGTGTAATTTTGGCCATTTTTTTGCTCGACGCTACAGCCTAAATGGCAGTTTCAAAAATTATAAAATTAATTTCCTAAAGTGTCAACTAAACCAGTCCAATCGCTTTTGTATCGACCGATTGTGCTGATTCAAGTTTCAGGTACTTTTAAATAAAAAGTTGTAAACATATTATAAAATACCATGATTTTTGTTTTGGCTCCCTATAGGAAGCCCACTGCACCGACAAAACGATGTATTAATACGCGTTCAGTTCGGTCAGGGCAATTTCCCTACTAGAAATGAGTGCGCCCTGGTGCACATGAAATCTGAAGTAAGCCTGTAGAATATTGGAAGCTTTCTAGACCAAAGAGAGAGAGAGACAGATGGGTTCACAGGTTTAGCCGGGAACTTCATCTAGTTATTACAAGTATTATTATGATGATGATAGTTGTGCATCTTTTAGAACACAAATCGGTACTTGTACTGTATTGTGGTCCTGAATGAAAAACGCGGACACACAACTCATAAAATCTCCAGTTAGACAGACATAGAAATATATGCCCTGCCCGTCAATGGGGGTGACTGGAAAATAGATTAACGGGCAGGCGGTAATGTGGAAAGGCAGAACAGTAGTGAGGTAAGGAGACAGACATTCAAGAAAGACAAATACAAGGACGCGTATCGTGATAGACAGGCAGACAGACAATGGCCAGATTGACTAACAGACAGACATTGCAGCAAGACAAACACATGACTCAATGGACAGAACCACAGACTAACATGGTGTACTACCCACTAATAAGTCTATATTTTCTGTCATCAGTGTTTATACTATCCCCCCTGTCATGATCACATTAGGATCATAAATGCCGTGCTAGGTCACGACGTCAGTGAGTTAATTTTTACGATCTTGTAATTTGTCCTTGAGCTGTTCTCGTGAACAGTTTGTTTTGAAACACCTTTTTTCTGATGGATGGAGAGAAGGAGGGGCGAGACAGAATAAATGTATAGCTAGGAATGACAGAGCAGTTCTCGACCCCGTGATTTTGATTAACATAGATAAGGGGCGAGTAAAGGTAGTTTATTTAGACGCTTAGTTGGCGTTCGGAAATTCGTGCATAAGAGTAGAAAGCACGGGGTTTGAAGATTTTAGTAGTTAATGTTTCGCATTTTAAATTTTGTCTAGACCGTAAAATTGACCTTGATTTTGGCGCAAGGCCATGACAAGCATAAATTAATATTGCAGGCTGAGCTGAAGCGACTGCACCAATCAAATGCATGAATCTGGACGGAAGGTCGAGACATAGCTTTAGTATTTAAACCCGTGCAGAGCTTAGATAGATGCCACATGTAGACAATCCATTTACGAGGTGGACGGCGATAGTCCTCAGCCAGATGAGAGACATAGAGACGCAGTTGAGCAGTCCATATTGTGAGGAGCGCCATGATTTAAAGCTCCAGAGCCTAAGCTACTTGGTTTGATATAAACCCACAGCGTTTACATCCAGCGCTCTCACTCCCAGTGAGGGCCTAATGGTGAGAGTCCATACTAATTTGTAATGATGCAAGTGAACCGTTCTACTTACTTTTGAAGACAGTTTCAGAGCTACCCCCAGACAACGCATGGTTGTACAAGCATTCTCCATGGCGTGTCTAGAGGAAATGTCCATATCATAACATGTCTCATTGAATTAATAGAATTTAAACTGTTATATCCGTCGCCACGTGCGCGGATTCTATTTGGCATATAACTCATATGACCTGCAAGTAGTTAGAGTGAATAAGTTAGTCTTTATAGAAAGCTGTAGTTTCATTAGTTAGATTCAGTTGCCTTTGAATTGATATTTATATTTATAATTATATTTGTTACATTAATTCCTGTAATTAAACTGCCCTACAGTTCTGCTAAAAATCAAAGCAATTGATTTATTTAGATTTTTAGAGTGCAAGTATTTTTTTTGTGTGTTCGTCGATTGTGGGAGCGGACCTCGAAAGAGTGTCAGTCGAATTCTCCCCATCTAACCCACATCGCGACACTGGAGGGGACTTACCAAATTTCTTAAATTCGTTAGATTATAATCACCTTTTCTCTTTGTTTGCATTACATTTTTGTTCTTTTCATGATCCGTCGCTCACGGGGTGTCGCACGTTGAGCTAGTTTAAAATTATTTATTATTTAGTTTTGTATACTGCTTTGTTATTTTTACTTCCACATATGTCGCTGCTCTCCCATTGACCCGATGACCGAGGCCAGGGAGACTACAGAACAGAACTTGGAACTGTGAAAGACAAAAAAGACTGACTGTGGTGTACGCAAGGGCTAAAGGAATTACCACCCAGTTCCTTGAAAGTTAAGTGATTCCATCCTAAAATTTTGTCTGCGTCTGGGGAGTTGAGTGTTCCTCCTCGTGTTTTACAGGCTTTTTATACTTTTCTTCTTTGTAAGAACTGCGGGAGGTCGGCGAGGGTTCTTACGTGTGCCTGTCCTCTGTGCCAAAGTGGTGGCTTGGTCGCCGATTTTGCCGTTTCGACGACAACGTCTGCGGTCTCGCAACAACCAGTGGTGATTAAAACAGTGAGGATTCGCATTCGTGAGAATAGTCTTTGTTAGGGACCTGTATATTTGTTTAGATTGTGGCGTTCACATCTTCCTCGTCTCTTTAGGAAGATGTCTCTCTTGTCTTCTTCTTAAAACTATCTGTACATGAGTTAGGACTTGTAGGGTTTGTTATCGTTCGTCTTTTCTAGTTTGTCTAGCGTCGTGTTTGGTGTATTTTTTTTCATTAGACCTTTATCATTATGGTGTTGGTACATTCCTTTGTTTAATATAATACCTGTGTGAGTCATGTGTCTACATTGACGCATTGATTGAGTTTATCTGGTTATTGTGACGTATAAGGCTGATACGCCAGAGTATATATTCCCCATTCAAGTGCAGTTGTGCACCTGCCTTGAATATCCAGTATATATTTACTGAAGTTATTGTTCTTTAAAGAAAACTTCAGGTAATAAAATTACCTTGCAATTGCAATTATACTAGAGCTATAGAAAAATAGCTAAAAATATTAATCAACGATCTAATATTCGTTGATTCACATGTAATTATATATTACATCGGCAGTGATAACAGTAAGGACACTGCGATTTCATTGAAGAAGGAACATTGTTTGTATTTTGTCGTCTACTAGTGACGTCGACCCGACGAGTGCAAATTGCCTCAGGGATTAATAATCGCGGAGTTAAATAAGTAAATATTTTTTATCGCGTATCGGATTAACATAAATACTACAGTGATAACATAGTACACTGTCAGACGGGTTATTGCGTGAATTTATCCGGATACCTGTCCATTAACATTAATAGATCTCCTGTAGAGACCTATTGTGGCTGTAACTAATCATAATGGCCGATTACACTTCCTATATAAATTCAGCGAAGCTGTTAGGCATACCCGAGGACCAGCTGGCTTCTTGGTGCGAGAGTAGACTAAAAGAAGACCTAGCTAGAGAAGAGCGTGCCGCAGAAAGAGCCGAGAAGGCCGCGGAACGCGAACGAGAAAGAGAAAAAGAAGAAAGAGCCGAGAAAGCGGCTCATCGAGAGCACGAAATTGCCCTAAAGAAATTAGAACTGCAAGGAAACCAACCGACCGCGGCTCCAAGTGTTCCAACGAATAATGTTAAAGCAAAACCAAAGCTTCCAACCTATAATGATAAGGTCGACCAGATCGATTCTTATATTCATCGTTTTGAGCTCCACGCGGTAGCCGCCGGATGGGAAAGAACTGAATGGACTTCGTGCCTTGCAAATTTTTTAACGGGACGTGCACTTGAGGTATTCCATGGCCTCAACATCGAGGATTCTAAAAATTACGACATCCTTAAAAAGGCTCTTTTAAAGCGTTTTCAACACACCGAGGACGGTTTTCACCAAAGATTCCGGAGTTGTAAGCCAGACCCGTCCGAAAATTTTTCAACGTACGTCGACCGCCTAAAGCACTACTTAGACCGCTGGATTCAGCTGGCCGGTGTCGCTGACGGTAATTTTAAAGGGCTTTATGAGCTCGTTCTGAAGGACCAAATATTTAACGCGTGCCATTCAGAACTAGTCTCCCACATTAAGGAGTGGGCACCTAAGACGTTAGCGGAAATCACGTCCTTAGTAGAACAGTACGCGTCCGCACATCCTAATCGTTCGCTGTCTAAACCCAAAACTAGCGAACCGTTTTATGCCGGAGTCGGTGGAACTGCGCCAATGGGTACAAGAAATTCTCGACCAGTTCATCGCCAGACGCCGCCTCCGCGTGCATATTCCGAACCGCCGCCCAATAAAGCTCGCGGTTTTCCACGCCGTGCTGGACCTCCCACTCGGGGGACATTTTATTCGCTATTCAGGTCCACCCCGTCGTGACGTTAACGAGGGCTACCATTATCAGAGCCCACCATGTCCACCTCCTTGGGCATATTATAATAATCCATATAATGTACCTCCAATGCAACCCAGACGTAATATATATGACAGCACTAGGTGTTATCGGTGCAATAAACCAGGACATACGTCAAAATATTGTAGGGTTAAGTTTGAAACTGCAAATGCTTGCACCGTCATTGTTCCGGCTGCACAGAGTAGCCGTAGCGTTGAACTCACGTCGCCCATGACGGGCACCGTTCCGGTTATGTCGGCCCTCCATCAACACGGGTCATTGACCTTATATGAGGGTCATGTTAACGCCATACCCGCGTCTGTCTTACGCGATTCAGGTTGCACCACTATCGGTGTTAGGGAATCACTGGTCAGACCGACCCAGCTGATTGACCAACAGGCAACTTGCATTACTTTCGGGGGCTCCGTCGAGCGATTCCGTCTCGCGGAGCTATACATCGACACGCCTTTTATTACAGGTGTCGTAACGGCATGCGTATTACCAAATCCGGTTGCCGATCTAATTATTGGTAATTTACCACAGGTCAATGATACACCTGACGGCCAGTTAAAAGTTTGGAACGAAAACGTTGCGTGTGTCACCACACGACAACAGTCAAAACGTCCACCGGATGGTACTTTACAAACCCCTGCGTTTGATTTTAATGTCACGCCTACAGTTTTCTATAATGAACAACAAAGCGATCCATCACTAAAACCGCTGTTTGCGAAAGTTCAGCCTCAGAACGGAAATGCCTCTCCGTTTATCATTAAAAATGAATTATTATACAGAAATTTCCGAAGTAAACGTGAGACCATTGAACAGCTCGTGGTGCCTAAGTCGTTCCGTCGCGACATTCTGCGTCTCGCGCATGATACATCATTTTCAGGCCATCAAGGTTCAGCCAGAACCAAATCACGGATATTGGCTCATTTTTTCTGGCCTGGTGTATACGCGGACGTGAACCGTTTTGTGGCGCCCTGCGATGTATGTCAAAACCGTACACCTAAAGGTAAAGCATCACCCGCACCCCTTCAGGAGATGCCTCCAGTCTCAACACCATTCGAGCGTGTCGCAGTTGACATAGTAGGTCCTCTTAGTAAATCAGACAGAGGCCATCGATTCATCCTTTGGGTAATCGACTACGCGACGCGCTGGCCTGAGGCTATTCCTTTAAGAGACATTACGGCTGACCATGTCGCTGAGGCACTTGTTACTATTTTCTCGCGAGTCGGATTTCCGACCGAGATTCTTTCAGACAGAGGACCACAATTCACCTCTGATCTATACAAAAAGGTACTAGAATTAGCGGGAATTAAACAGAAATTAACGTCCCCCTATCATCCGCAGTCAAATGGTTGTTGCGAGCGGTGGAATGCGAGCATGAAGTCTATGCTAGCACGCGTATCCGCCGACAAACCTGGAGACTGGGACCGTCAGCTCCCCGCTATTCTCTTCGCCTATTGGGAACTCCCGAACGCGTCCACGGATTTCTCCCCATTTGAGTTATTATACGGACGTAAACCACGTGGCCCGATGGCCATACTTAGTCAATTGTTCGCCGGTTCTGAAACCGACGATTATGATACGCGATGCGCGTATCAATATGTTGTCGATCTCCGACAACGAATTATTAATGCATGCAAAACCGCTCTGCAATTTGCATGCGCTAGAGCGAGTTCTTCAAAATTTTATCGCGATCAGGGCGCCCAAATGCGCGCCTTGTCAGTCGGAGATCTGACACTTGTTCTTTTGCCGCAAACGCAAAACAAACTCCTTCTAACTTGGAAGGGACCATACAGAGTCCTTAAGAGACTCTCCAGAGTGAATTATTTGATAGATATTCGTGGGCAGAGGAAAATATTCCATATTAATATGCTGAAAAAGTACCTGCTTAGCGATGATCGTCGTAACAACTCAGTTCATGTCGTCCCAATGGCCAACGCGGCTTTAGTTACTGTCGACGACGAGGACCCTTTGAGTATCGACAAATCGTTGCCCATATTACAGGCCACCGAGAGTATAAACGATGTTAATATCAATGATGAGCTTGCGCCGTCGCAGAAACAGGATCTTACACACCTGCTCCAAGAATTTGCCACGGTGTTCACTGATTTGCCGGGTTGTACGTCTTTAGTCCAACATGTAATGCGACTTCAGACAGACGTACCGGTGTTTGTTAAACCGTACCCGCGCCCGCTGCACGCTCACGAAACGATAATTACAGAAGTACGTGCCATGCTACGGCTAGGCGTGATCGAGCGATCAACACGTCCGTATTGCTCGCCGATTGTCTTGGTCAAGAAGAAAGACGATACCGTGCGTTTTTGTATTGACTATAGAAAGCTCAATGCTATAACCATCTATGATGCGGAACCCATTCCCAATCAGGAGGACTTATTCGCGCGGTTATCCAATGCAAGTATCTTCTCTAAAATAGACTTATCCAAAGGATATTGGCAGATTCCTCTCGAAGAAGGAAGTAAACAATATACAGCTTTTCAAACCCCTTTGGGTTTAATGCAATGGAAATATATGCCTTTTGGACTGGTTACTGCACCAGCCACTTTCGCGCGCATGATGAACATCTTGCTAAATGAATTGCGCTGCGTTCTATCATATTTCGATGATATATTATGTATTTTTCAGGCCGATTGGGCTGGCCACTTAATGGCCCTTCGTGAAGTTTTTGCCGCTCTTCGCCGAGCTGGCCTTACCGCGAGACCCAGTAAAGTGTTCCTAGGATATCACCATATAAACTTTTTGGGTCATACCATAACCCACGGGGTTCAGACTCCAGACGATCGCAAGATATCCAGTATTTTGAAACTGCAACCCCCTAAAACTAAAAAGCAAGTCCGTAGCTTGTTGGGACTTTTGAATTATTACAGGAAATTTATACCAAACTTTTCCTCTCTCTCAGCCCCGTTATCTGATCTAACGAGGAAAAATGTTCCAAATAGAGTCGTCTGGACGCCTCAGTGCGCTGATGCCCTTCAGACTATTCAGAATTTATTTTCTACTTTCCCCCCTGCTTGTTTTACCCGATATACGCCAGACATTCGTCGTCCGAACGGATGCATCAGATAAAGGAATAGGCGCCGTGTTACTCCAACAGCGTGACGGTTTCTTGCGACCGTGCTTATATGCAAGCCGGAAATTACTTGATCGAGAGACGCGCTATGCGATTGTCGAACGAGAGTGCCTCGCAATTGTTTACGCGGTAGATGCATTTTCTCGATACTTATTAATGTCCGAATTTATAATTGAAACGGATCATCGACCATTACTGTTTCTTAAGTCGAACAGAGCCAAGAATGCTCGATTAACCAGATGGAGCCTTGCGCTCCAGGAATACAAATTTACTATTCGGGCTATACCTCTGGAGGATAATTTACAAGCTGATGTATTGTCCCGTTTGATTTAGTGTTCTAAAATAGACTGTTGAACATTGAGGTTGAGCATTTTTCACCTTTTTCGGAGACCGTGGATGGTTTCACATTATATTGTCCTACCAATTATGGACATTCTTTCTCAAAATTTCCATGTGATTCCTTTTTCCAATAGCGTCCATCCTGACCATGACCTGAGTTTCAGACAACCTTGACGTCTTTGTCTGCGGGTCAATGAGATGAGGAAATGGCAAACCGAGCGACCAGACCTACTGCTGCCAGGATACCATTACTTTAATTAACTATTGTTCGTTCATGTTCTATGAATGTATTAATTACGCTCAGTGAAGCGATGAGCTAGTTGCTCAATATTTCAGTCTTTACGGTATGTCTGTGTGAGAGAAGTTTATCACTTTAATTCTTAAGTGCTACAATAATTATATATTATCACAGAACGTCGCATATAAATATACCTATGCTATTGTCCATCGATAATGCACGTTCTTAGAATTTATTTATTTTTTTTGACTTTCAGTAACGCTATATTTTTTACTATATAGCCCTTTCCAAAGTACTATTACGTAGCAACGTTAGTAGACAGTTATGTCGTTCAAACCCTAAGTTTTCACTGGGGTGGGGGATGTGTCATGATCACATTAGGATCATAAATGCCGTGCTAGGTCACGACGTCAGTGAGTTAATTTTTACGATCTTGTTGATTATAACCAGCGTAATTTGTCCTTGAGCTGTTCTCGTGAACAGTTTGTTTTGAAACACCTTTTTTCTGATGGACGGAGAGAAGGAGGGGCGAGACAGAATAAATGTATAGCTAGGAATGACAGAGCAGTTCTCGACCCCGTGATTTTGATTAACATAGATAAGGGGCGAGTAAAGGTAGTTTATTTAGACGCTTAGTTGGCGTTCGGAAATTCGTGCATAAGAGTAGAAAGCACGGGGTTTGAAGATTTTAGTAGTTAATGTTTCGCATTTTAAATTTTGTCTAGACCGTAAAATTGACCTTGATTTTGGCGCAAGGCCATGGCAAGCATAAATTAATATTGCAGGCTGAGCTGAAGCGACTGCACCAATCAAATGTATGAATCTGGACGGAAGGTCGAGACATAGCTTTAGTATTTAAACCCGTGCAGAGCTTAGATAGATGCCACATGTAGACAATCCATTTACGAGGTGGACGGCGATAGTCCTCAGCCAGATGAGAGACATAGAGACGCAGTTGAGCAGTCCATATTGTGAGGAGCGCCATGATTTAAAGCTCCAGAGCCTAAGCTACTTGGTTTGATATAAACCCACAGCGTTTACATCCAGCGCTCTCACTCCCAGTGAGGGCCTAATGGTGAGAGTCCATACTAATTTGTAATGATGCAAGTGAACCGTTCTACTTACTTTTGAAGACAGTTTCAGAGCTACCGCCAGACAACGCATGGTTGTACAAGCATTCTCCATGGCGTGTCTAGAGGAAATGTCCATATCATAACATGTCTCATTGAATTAATAGAATTTAAACTGTTATATCCGTCGCCACGTGCGCGGATTCTATTTGGCATATAACTTGTCATGATTCGGATGTTATTAAAACTCACGCAGAGAGTGAGTTGTTGTTGTTTTACCAGGGCCATGAGAAATTGGCTGGTGGCCTTGAACGGTCCTCGCCAAATTATAGTTGGTGAGTAAATAAATGTAAAGTTAAACTGTTAGATTCACGCTTGTCGGTTTTAATGTTCGTGATTAATAAGTAATGGAGCAGGGGTGAAACAAGGTGGGGATAGTTGACATTGTTAAGTATGACTAGACAAGTTTTTGCACGTTAACTGGCTGGTAGAATAGTGCAGACGTATTACTACAATTAAAATGGTGGGAGGTTTCGACCTATGAGATAGCTGAACTAATTGGGCCAGCGGACTAGCACGCTGGGTAGTTAGATAGTATAAGACATCGTGTAACGTTCAGATTTAGTGAATACAGACGAGCAGAAGCATCGTGTCGTGAAGTATCTCCGGTTGACCAGTACCTGAACTGTGTGCTTTGAAGACTAGAAGTCCTTGCTAACGGACTGACTGAGCTCTAGAAAGAAAGGTCTGAGTGGGCTGACCTTTGAAAGCCCACGCTGCGCTATATTGATGTTCGCGCCTACCAGTAGGCGTGAGCAATGGTAATATATCTTATTTATTCAAGCATAATTAGAGATCGGAGATAGAGAGAGAACTACAGCCTCATAGGAAGACTAAGGAAACCCCAGCTGGCACTCGACCACGAGTGTCCTGTATCATAGATCTATTGCCATAGTATGATTGGAATAATATAGCACATTGTTGATGAATTGAATAGTGATTGTGCATAAAATATAGTCTTTTGGCAACTGCTTAAATTACCTACAAGCCGAAGAGTGCTTCTGTAGGCTTTGAACGTACTGGGCTCTCCTAACATTTAAGCCCATATGATTTATGGAGAGTTTGCCTGGCGACTGGCCAGTGGCGACTCAACTGTCACTTTAAATTGATATCTAGTTTCGTATAATATACCTATTTGCTATTGATTGCAGTACCTCCATAGTTACATGAATATCATTGGTTAAGTTATTAATTAGAGTTTTTTTGGTTTGAATATATACCCCTATTGTCTTTTGTTTTGTTATTAATATTTATGTAAACTATGGCCTGACCGGCCTGACATATATACGCTCTAGTTATTTAATACTTTTCTTGTGTGGTTGTGTCCGAGTGTGAGTTAGCTGCCTCTCGTGCAGTCGTAACATCCCCAAGACCCTAACTCTGCTCGTGACATAACTCATATGACCTGCAAGTAGTTAGAGTGAATAAGTTAGTCTTTATAGAAAGCTGTAGTTTCATTAGTTAGATTCAGTTGCCTTTGAATTGATATTTATATTTATAATTATATTTGTTACATTAATTCCTGTAATTAAACTGCCCTACAGTTCTGCTAAAAATCAAAGCAATTGATTTATTTAGTTTTTTAGAGTGCAAGTATTTTTTTTGTGTGTTCGTCGATTGTGGGAGCGGACCTCGAAAGAGTGTCAGTCGAATTCTCCCCATCTAACCCACATCGCGACACCCCCCCCCCGCCCCTCGCTCCTGCCATCAACGTTGTGCTAGGCGCCAACGAAACTACATGTGTTACTATTACAGTACTGAACTGCTACTGCTGCCACTACTACTACTATTACAACTATCTATCTATCCATCCATCCATCCATCCGTCCGTCCGTCCGTCCGTCCGTCCGTCCGTCGATCTGCCTACCTGCCTACCTGTCTACCTGCCTGCCTGCCTGCCTGCCTACCTACCCACCTACCCACCTACCTACCTACCTACCTACCTATCTATCTATCTATGTATCTATCTATCTATCTATCTATCTATCTATCTATCTATCTATCTATCTATCTATCTATCTATCTATCTATCTATCTATCTATCTATCTATCTACATGTATCTATCCATCTCTGTCTTTCTAGTGTGAAGGCTTTTGATTGGGGTAAGTGACAATACTGATAAAAATGATTATAATAACAATAACCATAACCTTGACAACAACAGCAATAACAAAAGCAACAACAATCCTACTGCCGCTACTGATACATTGTCACACAGTACAAGGCAGCCTAGATCTACCCAGGATAGAATCTACATTGTATAATATTAATTCTATCTAATAGGAATTTGACTGTTATATAATTATACTTTCATTTGTTAGTCATTTCAACCTCTCTGTCTTCTCTTTTCTCAACTTATGCATCTCTTTACAACATTTATTTTGTCGCTGACAACGTCATAGAGTTTGCAACATTCCATTGTCGGATTTACCATGGACATTATGAGGCAACGCTGCAAATGGACGAAATATCATAAAAACCACAAAAAAACTGTGGGGTCTCAGCAGGGCTATAAGCAATGTCAAAATTGGGCAAAAAGAAAAAGTTGTATGTAGCGCTACATACAACTTTTTCTTTTCGCCCAATTTTGACAACGCTGCAAATGGTGCAGCTGAACCAGGGTCCACAAAAAGCTATGAACCATCACAATAAATGAAAATACTTAAGTATTTGCTGGCGTATAAGACTCGCCTATTTAGAATTTTCAAATGTATTAAAAACTTGACCAGTGTAAAACATGATTTTCAATCTTACTGTAGGTTTTGTTTCATTTGGAAAATAACATTATTTTTATTCTATAGTTTATTTTTGTTCCTATTTTGAAATACATAGTATAATTA
The DNA here is from genome assembly GCA_963931925.1 of Onchidella celtica. Classification (NCBI taxonomy): domain Eukaryota; kingdom Metazoa; phylum Mollusca; class Gastropoda; order Systellommatophora; family Onchidiidae; genus Onchidella; species Onchidella celtica. Next base: position 29,439,730 of record OZ007581.1, on the reverse strand, counting down.
TGGGGGCACCAAAATCTTTTAATTACCTAAGGCCTCTAAACGTTTTAATCCGGCCCTAGATTGCAGGCTGGGATGTAACTTCAATGGAAACTTACGCGTCATATAGAAGATCGAATGCGTCTTGCTGGTTCTGAACGAATGGCGTACAACCTGAGGGGCTGGCACATTTTTGTCCACCGAATTCTAGATTTGCCACCAAGAACTGCCATTCGCCTGAAACACAAGAAAGAGGTGATGGGGGCGGTCTAGAGGTTGAAGTCAGTTTATCAGTACATGTACCGTAATTTACTGATGGGGAAATCAGGTGTCAAAATGTTATTCGTTCAACTGATTGTTCATTAAGCCTACATGGGACATTCTGTCTATCAACTCATAACCAACCAACTCCCATCCATTGATTGCATTGGTTCCTACCCTGCCAGAATCCCAACGTCTATCCGACGTAGATTTGTATCGGATTTCTGTAAAGTTGGTAGAATTACCTCAGTGGCGGGTTCCCCACATCAAAGCCGAATGTCGGCAAGATGTTCTTACAGCGAATCTACGTCAGAACAATGTCCTTTATGTGAGCAAACTTGACTTCAATCCTATGTATCGGATTTCCGTAGGCGTGCTGCTGGTTATCCTTTTTAAAATTGGCTGACCTCCTGCATTTCCTCCAGATCTTTTTCGAGGGTTCGCTGCCCTTGGCTTTTACACCTCACTTTTCTTGTTGTTTTTTATTTTATTTATTTATTTATTTTCTGTTCTTCCTTGTGTGTGTCTTTATGGAAGGGATTAGTTTTGCAGAATTTTGCCTTGTTCGGCCTGCTCTTCTCGTCTTTCAACTGCCAAGGCAAGGTATCTTTAACGTGCGCGTAATGCCCACTGGTCTTTCGAGTTTATTCATCCTTAACCGAGAAGACTAGGTGCTCGATCCTACCTACCATAGGATCAGGGACAGGAATTCCCCCCCCCCCCCCCCACCCAAACTTAAAAATCCAACAATCGGGATCAAACCCGGTACCTTCGGCGTGCGAGGCGAGCACCTTGTCTCTGGTCTAATGTGTCCACTTATTTCCTCGAGAACGACTCAGCCAGTTTATACTATTGGAATACATGTACATGTACTTAGAATCCTGACAGAACATCATTTGGTGGATATGGTTCAGTATTGGTGTGACAACCTGAGTCAATGAAACTAAGCAACGGTGGTTGAATGGGACACATTGGTCTGGAGGTAAGATGCTCGCCTCTCACGCCGAAGGTACCGGGTTCGATTCCCGGTTAGTGCAGGATTTTTCTCATATCTTCCTGTCATTGATCCTATGGTAGGTAGGATCGAGCACCTAGACTTCTCGGATAAGGACGAAAACTCGGAGGGCCTGTGTGCACGTTAAAGATACCTTGGCAGTTGGAAATCGAGAAGAACAGGTCGACCTGGCCGCTGCCGGGGTAAAATTAAATAAAAACTTATCGCTTCCACCCTCCCCCCCCAAAAAACAACAACAACAACAAAAAAACACAAAAACAAAACAAAACAGCAACCTGGTGCGAGCCGTTTCTGCTGCAATTGTAATTAGTCCGCAATGACACTAAGGCAAATTTCCCAAATCGCATTAAAAAAAGTATATAAAACAAAAACAAAAACAAAAATATTAGTAGAAAGTATTAAACAGAATCTGGAATAGGAAATGCACAGGCGATTCTATACCCACAATGCACGGATTCGAAAACAATATTGTGACAGTGTGGTAAATTATCTTGTACTGTAGATAATTATTTTGTTGTCAGCAGGGGGCGTAACTACAAGGTTTTTGTTGTTCCTGTTGTCGTTCTTTATTCGGAGTTTCTACTTGGGCTGTGTAACAAAACTTGGGTTTTGTCTGCACAATGGTGACTTTAGGGAAGTTTTAAAGCTACAATTAGATTACATGGCGCATGCATATATCTCAAATGTCCATTCAAGAGCCAATCAGAGAATGTACTTCCTACGAAAGTTAAGATCCTTTAACGTTGATAAAACACGACTGCTTTTCTTGTTCCACAAAGCCACCACAAAAAACATAGTAATGTATTATATTACAGCAAGGGGAGGAAGGGGGAGAGGCAATGCCAGAGAAAGTGACAATAACAAAATTAACAACACAGGACTCCTCAAGAAAACATGCAATATGACAGATAGGGCATTTTTCAGTTTTGACCATCTGTACCCACATGCTTGTGTAAAGAAATTTTTATATCCATCTTAAATGACAGTCACCATCCCCTGTTTCATAGAATTTCTAGACCATCCAGGAGCAACAGAATACAATAATGTAATATACACGAAAGGAAACAGAGAAGGACACAGAAGATCGTTTTTACTTGCCCTCCGCAATTGGTCTCACACACGACATTACAGCTAGATGTGTGCCATATTTGACTAAGGTTCCATGCCACGTTACTTCACATAATAAGCCTATTGTTGAGTTAGGATGTTTATATAATGATACATAAGATGTGTGTACCATGTATGTGCTCTTTAACACTCTATGAAAGAGAATTTCCCTCATGGGAGAACAAGGAGATTCTTACCTGACCTTATCTTCTGGTCATTTTAAACTTTTCTGGACTGGCCAGGAGTTGGTAACAAAAGTTTTTATTTAATTGTGAAAACATGTGAAGAGTCCACTGGAAAAATGGGTTAAGTCACTATGTAGGAATTCTGGGCTGTTGGTCCCAAGCCGAAGCCAATATTCCATTGTACAATCTACTTCAGTATCTTTGACAGAAATGGGCTCAGTCCATCAAAATTGTCATCTAAAATATAACATAGTCTATGAAAGAAAGAGCTCAGTCAAAGTTAAAACGCAGATTTCCCTGAACATGAAATATGTGACTTAGCTAGTTTTTCCATTGGACTCTTCATGCATTTTGCTACATGGCCCAAAAAGAGTTGTGTGTGTGTGAGTGTGGGTGGGTGTGTGTTACATTTTTATTTTGGCCAGATTTGCAAGCGTTTATCAGAGGCGTACCTGGATAGGATTTGGTGGGTGTGTTTCCGATGGTGCATTTTGGTGTTTCATCAGCAAAGTCGTAGGTGTACGGCCAAATGAGATTGTCTTTTTCCACGTACTCCAGACTGACACATGTCGAGTCGTACGAGAGGCCGTTGTTACTGATGGAATCGAACTGATCATCACCACCGCAGTACAATTCAGGTCCTCGAGAACCTTGTATGTTGGCCTTAGGCACCCCAGCTCCACTCACCTCTGCTATCACCTCTGTGGCAATTGAATATTTGAAACACTTAACGAATGACAGAGCAATTGAGAAAAGTAATTCTACATCGTACCTGAGCCCCCACCCCATCCCTCCCAAAGTAGCTGAAATTGAGATACATATGACGACCTTAGTAATTAGTTCTTGTTTGTTCCAACTCCACTTTTTGCACGACTTAGAAATTTCATGTTACTTTAGTATTATGGTAAGGACACAACGCATTTTAAACAAGTGTCAAAGTCTGCATTTGTTATATATCTCTTCTACATACTGAAAGATCTCCAGTTTTTCAGAAAATGGAGATAGAACAAACAATGAACTAAGGTCGTGATAGACTGTTTATCCTAATGTTCTATGAGTTTGTGTTTCTGATTTGCTGTGACCCCCCCCCCCCCCCAAACCCCTCCCCGTTTACAAACTGTACAAAATTCACTGATGCACGCTTTAGCAGCTTCCCTCCTTTCCCCCCTTCCATCCATCCTTCCACCCGTCCATCTATCCATCCACCCGTCCGTCCTCCCGTCCATCCATCCATCCATCTATCCGATCCTTCCATTCACCCATCTTTCCATCCATCCATCCATCTATTCGATCCTTCCGTCCATCCATTCATCCATCCATCCGATCATCTACCCATCTTCCCATCCATCCATCCGTCCGTCTGCCCCCCCACCCACCCGCCTGTATACATGTCTCTATAATTATAATAATGTTATGTATGCCTGTCTATCATTAGTACCAAACCAGGCAGTAACTGGCCGTTACCACATCAAACTCAACCGCTTAAAGATCCACACTAAGAGATAACATCAAAGTAACAAACCACACAATACCAAGTGTAACAAAAAACTCACTAGCATAACTGGTGTCCCAATCTTGCGGTGTCTCTGGAATCATACCCGTGGCTGACGTCACTGCAATTTCATGTCCCTGGTCATAGAGTTCCTTGACCACAGCGTAGTCGGTACCCACGTCTTGTATAAAGAAAGTGGCCTTGGGCTCGCACCCGTTTGGATTCGTTATACCTGAACAAGAGATCCACTGATTTTTTTTTAGAATGTTAAACGCCTACCTATCTATCTACATGTATCTATCTATCTCTCTCTCTATCTGTCTATCTGTCTCTCTCTCTATCTGTCTATCTGTCTATCTGTCTATCTGTCTATCTATCTATCTATCTATCTATCTATCTATCTATCTATCTATCTATCTATCTACCTACCTACCTATCTATCTATCCATCTGCCTGTCTGTCTGTCCGTCCGTCCGTCCGTCCATCCATCCATCCATCCATCCATCCACCTATCTATCCGCCCGCCCGCCCGCCCGCCCGCCCACCCCAGTCAGTCAGTCAGTCAGTCAGTCAGTCAGTCAGTCAGTCAGTCAGTCAGTCAGTCAGTCAGTCAGTCAGTCAGTCAGTCAGTCAGTCAGTCAGTCAGTCCGTCCGTCCGCCCGTCCGTTCGTCCGTCCGTCCGTCCGTCTGTCTATCTATCTACATGTATCTATCTATCCGTCCGCCTGTCTACGTGCCTGTCTGTTAATTTGCCTACTTATCTATCTCTCTGTCTGCCTGACTGGCGGGGACCAAATCGCACCTCAAAATAATCGTTATGATTTTCAATGTACATGTGTATTACATGAATATTAGTATATTACCATCGAACAATTCAAGGTAGGCATCGACATTCGCCCTGTTGATTGTGTACTCGAAAGAGACCAATACCATCTGCGGAATGTCGGCAGCTCCTAGTTCACCAGGTGACTTTGGGTCATCCCAACACCGACAATCGGGCGGTTTGCAGTTATCTCCCGGTACACACTGAGCCCATGTAGTAGTGGAAGTCAGTAACACAAGGGTGGTAATGGTTTGCAGCCACATCTTTCAGGTGTTCTAACTTTGAATACAACACACAAAAGTAGACGTTAGAAGCACGCTTTTAGGTCAATGTAATGTATTTAGGTAGATTTATATTTTAATATGTAGTGTATCATTAAACAGACAGACAGATCCAAGATAGATAGATAGATAGATAGATAGATAGATAGATAGATAGATAGATAGATAGATAGATAGATAGATAGATAGATAGATAGATAGATAGACCCTTATAGATAGATAGATAGATAAACCCCTATAGATAGATAGATAGATAGATAGATAGATAGATAGATAGATAGATAGATAGATAGATAGATAGATAGATAGATAGATAGATAGATAGATAGATAGATAGATAGATAGATAGATAGATAGATAGATAACGCCTGAAAATACCACATGCCGGCTTTAAACACGCTATAAAGTCCCGTTTCCATGCATCCGTTTTTGCTGACCGGCAAACCGCATCCGCCAAACGCTCGGTGACTACACTGTACGAATCCGCAAAGGCAAAAAATATAGTGTCAACCTCTCTCGGCGAGAAAACACAGGTTATTATTGTCATTCTATCGCGAAAAAAGTTACTGAACAATGTGGATAAAACAAATATAAACGTGAACAAATGCAAACACCATAATTTTACATTTTTTTAAAGAAAAAAAAAGTAGGCCATAACATCCAATTAGGGGAATTCCCCTGTTTTAGGCCACTGCCACAGTTCATTCATTGAACCCATTCTTTATTGACTTTTTTCTGTAGCATTTAGGTGTTTTATTTGGTTTCGTATGTGATGTGGACATTGCAGCTATTGAAAATTAGTGTGTGTGTGTGTGTGTGTGTGTGTATGTCGTTGAGGATGATGTTAAACGTGACTTCAATTCAGTCAGGGTGTGGGGAAGGGGGGGGGGCAGGAGGGCACAATGACGTTTTGTTTGCACAGTAATCATAATGACTTCATTTTTGCAGGTCGGACGCAAGGTCAGCCATTAGCAGTGCCAAAAGTCGAAAGCGGACCTTTCACCCATATGGACGGGGAAAGCGGACGACTGAGAAGTGTGACGCCACCGAAGCAGGCATACTGCAGTTGCTGAAGGAGAACAGTCGCAGCAGCAGCAGTATCCCTATGAGCAAGAAGATCAACCATTTTTTGACGACTGTGCCCCACCGTATGGGGAAATTACCAAAATCTACCAAAAGTGTTCTTCGTGTCCAAATACAGCAATTGTTTCATAATGCAGAGAATCCTGGAGACCAGATGGCTGTGATTCCCCTGCCGTCGCCGCCCGTGTTCCTTCCGCAACCGGCTTCTCGCCAGCGTCAAGCAAGCAGTACCATGACAACAGTGCAATGTCCAATGCAAAGTCCAATGCAAGGTCCAATGCAAAGTCCAATGCAAGACTCAGATATGCTCGGAGCGGCCATGCGCGCTAGTGACCTGTCAGCTGACGTCTACTATCAGTGACAGCTACACTTCTCAGAAACTGCACAACTGCCAAACAAATTCTGAATTGAAACCGAAGCAAAACCGTTGTGCTAAATTTGTTTTCTTCGACCCCTTCTTTGTTAAGTTTGTAATTAAAAGAGAAAGTTCCAGTTCACCCTACTGTTTTGTTTGCAGTGCTGACATCCTTGGAAATCAGAATGCGTTGCCCACTAGCACACACAAATAGTTGGGGAGGGGGGGGGGGAGAGGAGAGGTAGGTGTGGAGAGGAAGGGGGGTCAGAAGGTGGGGGGTTAAAGGGTAGATTTGACTTGTGAGGTGGGGAGGGGGGGTTGAGGTCGAAAGAAAGTGATAGAGAAGTGTGTGTGTGTATGTATGTGTGTGTTTGTAAAAGCTACAAATTCCGGACTTTTGTATGAATACACACTCACAAAATCCGGACCACCTACAATTTCCGGACGTCCGGATTTTGTGAAGAGGTCAGAAATGGGTTTCGCGCCCTTTTTTTGGGCGGGATTGTATTTTTCTTGGAAATCGGAGCTCGACCAGAAAACGTCGGTTTTTTGCTCAGACAGATTACACAGGCTACACACAGAATATATGCGTATTCACTCGGCGGGGGTCCGGATTTCTACAGTGCCACTCCAAGCGATGCGTGTGTGATTCTGATGTCCGGAATATGCTGTGTCAAATCAAGCAACTTGTGTGTAGTGTCAACCAATACTGATTCGTTCTTTCCTGTGACGGCTAAGATGGAAGCTGAAGAGGAGCTTTCGTTCACAGTAAGTTACCACTATTATAAAGGATTTAATTCTATCGATTAGGGTCCAGTCTATATTCTAGATCTGGATTTAAATATATATGTATTAATGTTAGTTGTCTTTATTATCATCGCTTTCTTTCGCTATCGTCGACAACGACAACAGCATTAACAGCAACAACATCATTAAGGTTATAATATCAACCTCAACAACAACAGCAACAATATCAAAACAAATAATAGCGACACCAAATCAACCGCAGAATCACAGATAGCAACCGCATCAATAATAATAATAACAACAACAACAACAACAACGTATCATGCACATGAAGAACCAAAAAAAAAGCATACTGTTGTTGATGTTTTGCGCGGAAAGTGTGAGGACTTTTTTCAGATGTACAGTTCAAGATGGAATGAAGACATTGCAAACCATGCACTAAGGTCATTGAAGGAAGGAAAGCGAAATAATGCAAATGGTGTACCATTGAGTGAGGACATTGCTGCTCTCTCAAATCATCTTCTAAAAGAATGTGAAACTGCTAAAAACAACCTGGAATCAGCAACTACAATAGAAGATAAAAAATCAAACTGGGAAAGACTTTCTGTTATAACTCTTGCAAGGGTGATAATGTTTAATCGCCGCAGGCAAGGTGAAGCCTCCAAAGTCACATTGAAGGATTATTTGCAGGGTAAAGAACAAAACCTCTCCAAGGATGTGTTGACCAACTTGTCACAATTTGAAAAGGCCTTGTGTGAAAAGCTATGTAGGATAGAAGTTGTTGGCAAACGAGGAAGGACAGTTCCTATAATTTTCACTGAATCGATGAAAGACTCTTTGGAATGTCTGCTAAAATTCAGAAATGAAGTTGTCACAAATGAAAACAACCAGTATATCTTTGCAAGACTAAACAAAGAAAGCATTCACCACACACGGGGAAGTGACTGTTTAAGAGAAGTTGTCAAAGAAATACCTCTTCAAGAACCAGATTTCATACGGTCAACAGCACTCAGGAAGCATATTGCAATCATGACACAGCTCCATAACATGAAAGACAATGAACTGGATGTTTTAGCTCAGTATATGGGTCATGATATACGTATTCATAGAGAGCACTATCGACTACCCTCAGCGACAATTCAAGTCGCAAAGGTCGCAAAGTTTCTTTTGTCAATGGAGCAGGGCCACAATTCTACAGAGGGAGAAAAAGATGATGATGAAAATGAAGATTCAGACGGCGAAAATGAAGAGCTTGTTGGACAGCCACTAGAAACAGGTAATAAAAAATACAGAATAAACATATGTCAAATAAATTTATTTTAGAAAGGTGAAAGATACAGTTCAAACCAATAATGTATCATTAGTATCATTGCATGTTTTACACATTTGTCATTTATTTATTATAATATTATTATTATTATAATATGGCAAAATGATTACCGATAGTTAAAGGTTCTTTTTCCTCAGCAATCAATACAAATGACTCAATGTTCGGCCTATATTCAATGCCCCACCCTCGAAACAAACATTTTGTGTTCATTGTGTCAGTAATGGAACTCATCATTTGAATTTCAGAGTGTGCTCAACCGAGTATTCCCGAATGTACTCAACCCATTGGCATTAAACGGAAGACCAAGACTGCAAATGGTGTGAAAGTGAAATCAAAAAAGACACTCAGTAAGTGTTTTCTAATTTCATCATCATCATTGCCTTTCTCACCCTGGAGCAGGGTATAGGCCACCAACAAACACTTTCCATCCCTCTCTATCATGGGCCAGCCTCTTTACATTATTCCAAGTCTTTCCGCTTCGTTGCACATCATTTTCTCTGGCTCTTCTCCACGTTCCGCGCGGCCTTCCTCTTGATCTCTTGCCCTGGGGATTCCAATCCAATACCTTCTTCGTGATGCTGTTTCCTGGCCTCCTGAGAGTGTGGCCGATCCATCTCCATCGCCTCCTACCAATTTCCTCTCTGACTGGGCTCTGTCTTGTTCTTTTCCATACAATTTCATTGCTGACCTTGTCTGTCCATCTGATCTTAAGTAGCTTCCTCAAACATCTGTTGGTGAAAACTTGGATTCTCTTTATGCAGGCCTGGGACGCATTCCAAGTCTCACATCCATACAACAGGACTGACTTCACGTTCAAGTTGAATATCCTCAGCTTTGTTTTTAGAGATATATCCTTGGTTCTCCAAATCTTGCTTAAGGACGTGAAAGCTGCCTGTGCCTTTCCAATTCGTGCTTTGACTTCTGCCTCTGTTCCTCCCTTATTGTCAATGATACTACCAAGATAGCAGAAGGACTCTACATCTTTTTTTCTAATTTGATACGTCATTATCATCATCATTATCATCAAGTCACAAAAGTCAGAGAGTTACTTTTGTCAATCGAAGGCACAATTCATCAGCAGCAGCATCGTCGTCGTCATTATGATCATCACCATCCTGACATCATCATCATTATCACCATCAGCAGCAGCAGGAACATTGCATCATCGTTGACTTTATCGTCATCATCATCAACATTATGGTGTCAGTGTACAAGTAACTTTATTGTTTGCAATAATAATAGCATTTCATTATTGCTGTTACTGTTATTGTTAGTATTATACATTTATTATTATTTCTAAACATAAGTCATTGCTTTATTTCAGGTACACGGAGTCAGAGAGACATGACTGCTCAAAGTGAGAGTGACATGATGAGTGCTCAAAGTGAGAGAGACACAAGTAGCAGGAGGCAGATAGACACGAGCACTCGAAGTAAAAGGGACATGAGTGCCCGAAGAGGGTGGTCAGATGCAGAAAAAGATTTTGTCTTGAAGCATATGGGAAATTTTGTCTACTTGGGAACAATTCCAGGAAAAGCGGCTATAGACAAGGCAGTGGCAAAAGACAAAAACAATATCCTTGCTGGAAGATCGTGGGTGCAGATAAAAACCTATATTAGAAACGCAATCGTGTCCCGAATGCGAAGTAAGAATTAATGCTCCAACTCATTAAACAGCAACAAATCAACAACAGCAACAACAACATCATCAACAACAGTAGCAACAGTAGCAGCAGCAACAACATCATCAACAACAGTAACAGCAGTAGCAGCAGCAAACAACAACAGTAACAACAATAGCAGCAACAACAACATCATCAACAACAGTAACAACAATAGCAGCAACAACAACAGCAACAACAGTAGCAGCAGTAACAACATCAACAACAACAGTAGCAGCAGCAACAACAACAGTAGCAGCAGCAACAACATCATCAACAACAGCAACAACAGTAGCAGCAGTAACAACATCAACAACAACAGTAGCAGCAGCAACAACAACAGTAGCAGCAGCAACAACATCATCAACAACAGCAACAACAGTAGCAGCAGCAACAACATCAACAACAACAGTAACAACAGTAGCAGCAGTAACAACATCAACAACAACAGTAGCAGCAGCAACAACATCATCAACAACAACAACAACAGTAGCAGCAGCAACAACAACAGTAGCAGCAGCAACAACATCATCAACAACAGCAACAACAGTAGCAGCAGCAACAACATCAACAACAACAGTAGCAGCAGCAACAACATCATCAACAACAGCAACAACAATAGCAGCAACAACAACATCATCAACAACAGTAACAACAATAGCAGCAACAACAACATCAACAACAGTAGCAGCAGTAACAACATCAACAACAACAGTAACAGCAGCAACAACAACAACAGCAGCGACAACAGTAGCAGCAGCAACAACATCATCAACAACAGCAAAAACAGTAACAGCAGCAACAACATCATCAACAACAGCAAAAACAGTAACAGCAGCAACATCATCATCAACAACAGCAAAAACAGTAACAGCAGCAACAACATCATCAACAACAGCAAAAACAGTAACAGCAGCAACAACATCATCAACAACAGCAAAAACAGTAACAGCAGCAACAACATCATCAACAACAGCAACAACAGCAACAACAGTAGCAGCAGCAACAACATCATCAACAACAGCGACTATGATAGGCTGCACATGAGTTTGTTGTAGCTTTTCCTTCCTCAATTTTGTCCAAAACGTTAATTAGATGAAGATTTTAATAAAAGCAGTACTAACAATTAACCCTCATTAACTTCATATTTTTAGCGTTTAGAAATTTATTGAATACAAGCTAGATTTTACGGCAATAATTTTTTTTACTCATTTAATTTGTTGAACTCTTCCCTTGGGGGCTTAGAGTTTGTTTTATTTTAGTTTTTGTAATACTTGTCCTATATTATGTGCTACAAAGAAAAAATGATGAAACAAGAGAGTTTCAAACCCGTAGACCTAACATTGTGCTGCTTTTACAAATTATTGTTTTATTTTATCATTAACTAATACTTTCCTGGTGCAAGGTGAACAGGACATTACTTCTCTTTGTTCATGTTATTCATTGATACATTTGTTGTTTTTAATTGTCTAAACAACATTTCCAAAAATGATTTCTTAAGTCTAGAAATGAAAGTTTTGTTTATTGTTAAATTAAATTTTACTACAGCAGATGTAGCTCATAATTATCACTTAGATGAAAACTAATTGTGTGGTCGAGGTCATATTATTTCCTGGCCAGTTGCCTTTTTCCTTGTCTTTTCAGATAATTAAAGAATGATTAGTACACTGTAATGTAATTTTGTTCATTTTTAACCCGTATCAGATCTGCATGTGAGACATGTTTGAATTATTTATGTTATTATTGTCTATCCTTTCTCTGCCAATTTAGTTGTCACTACCTAATTTATGTTTTTTTTTGTGGTTTTTTTCTTTGTCATTATTATTCGCATATTCTTCATTATCATCACCATTATCATGGTCATCATCTTAAATATAATATAGCAACAACAACAACTGTAGTTATAACACCAACACAAAAACTACCATTAATTTTGTCAATCATTATTATTTCAAGGTGAACTGGACACAACTGTTCTTTTTGCTTCTGATTCACTTTTTATGACACATTAAATTTGTTAGACTGTTAATTTGTTGAAAAACTTAATAAATTGTTTTGGAAATAATAAACATGGTTGGGTTCACGTATTTCTTTCGTTTAGAATTGTTTGCTCATTGCTACATCTTACTGCTGGTTTGTTGTTGTTGTTGATAATATTGTTGTGGTTGTTAATGATGTTGTTGTTGTTTTAGTTGTTGACAATGTTGTTGTTGTGTTGGTTGTTGACAGTGTTGTTGTTGTGTCGGTTGTTGACAATGTTGTTGTTGTTGTTGCTTTGTTTTTTTAGATTTGATGTTGAAAATATGATCTGTAGTAGGTAATATAGCCATCTTATAATCGTCATTGTCCTAAAAATTATATGATCACAAATACAACCAAAATTACATTTTGTTACAGCCACATAAAAGCGCTACCGAAACAGGTAAAAAAACCATTAAAAGTATCTGTATTGAGTAAGGAGAGGATACAGTAATAGCACCGTGAACAAACAGAACAACAGAAGCACTATCACCATCATCAGCAGCAAAAAATTAAATACAACTACTGCTGCCATTGTTGTGTGTTGGTGATGCTGTTTTGCTGCTGCCGTTGCAGTTGATGCTGTTGTTGTTGTTGTTGTTATTGTTGTTATATCAACAACAAAACATAAGCAGCACCACCATCAAGTCCAACAGCATTGGAAATAACAGCATAATCAATAGCCACAACATCAACAGCTACATCAGAATAACAAAAGAGCACCACCAAAACAGCATCATCATCAACAACAACAATAAGTGAATACGGCAATGTATTTAAGGATGAGTGTCACAAATCCCAGACTGGGAGATGTAATAGTTTATGACAGGACGACAATCACGAACAAACAAGTTTAACACTTAACAAAACAACCCATCAGACTCACACATTTATTAAACATAATTATACATATAATAGCGCAATTACATACATTATATTATTGAAATGAACTGCCGTACAACGGCCTTATTCTCACATGCACTCTTCCTCGGATCCACGATCCGGTAGTTACTCCTAAAGGCACTTCGGCCTCAGCCTCTCCCCTCAGGGTCTTAATAGTACATTAATGATTCACTGGCACCGCAGTCTCTCAATATCACCTTCCTATTGTCATACACCTTAGCACTCCCCTAGCACCTCAGCAGGGCAATAACACGTTATTATTTCCATAGCCATCAACATGGCAACAACATAATATCAGTTCACTAGCCTATCAACATGGCAACAACATAGTATCAGTTCACTAGCCTATCAACATGGCAACAACATAGTATCTCATTCACTCTCATATCTACGTCCCTGCCCGTGGCCTGACTGCCACGACTTTATGTGCCTCTACTGTCCTGCCCCGACAGCCTCACTTCTGGCCTATGTGTGGCCTCCGGCCCTATGCTGGCCTATCCCCTGTGCTCATCGAGGTGGCTCTGCGGCCCGTCCCCGACACCTACAAGAATAACATTACATTGGTATAATACCCTACCATTTCTATTCACTCCACCTCTCCTTACAATCCATGAAGCGTACACACACTAGTTCACCTTTCACTCACCACACATCTTACGGTAACACACCTCCATCGGAGTACACACTACTCACTCGCGCTACAAATCCATGAACTCACTTTCATCTATCGCTCATGGCGCACATTGCTATATCCAATATCAAGGACTTCCACATTCCTCACATATACTTATTCACATCATAGTAATAGACGAATATAATATAATACATCAATCATAATAATCAATCAACATTCTACATACCAGTCATAACTGGAAAGACTCTCACTAGTCTTCTCGACTGCTTCCTTTTATCTCTGCCCGATGGGCTATTATTCACAGATCCGCTCCCTAGGACCTTCTAACTTGCAGTGATAGTTATACAGCGCTTTCGCCTCCTTCAGACCCCCCCCCCCACTACTCACAACAGCACGCTTAACTTGCTGTCTACTGTGAGCCTTTCTTACTCTACACCCGCTCTGTAGCAATCCCCTTAATTGCACTCACTCCACTCGTGACAATGAGAAGAAGAAGAAAAAAGGATTAGGTTGAAGAAAAAAGGACCCGCTGAAGTGGGAGTTCGAACTTTCTTGATTGGCTTTCCTTCATGGAAAGACTGGACCATCCAGTAGGCTTTAAATATGATTGAGTCTGGAAATTGTATTTTGAACAAAACTACTGGTACACACAAAGGCATAGTCCGGATTTTGACAGTAAAATCCCCATTGACCTAAAAAAAATTATTACACACAAAATGTCCGGAAATTGATAGTAAAAAACCAAATGGACCTCATTTACAGTATTTAAAATTAAAAAATCAGACGAATGCAAGGACCTACAGGCTCACGAAGATAGGAGGATGTATGTGATGACCAAAACAACATTCAGAACTATTAAAACATTCAGTTTTGTGCAGTCCGGAAATTGTCGGTTTACACCAAAGTCCGGAAATCGTAGCTGTAACACGTATGTGTGTGTGTACCTGTGTGTGTGTACCTGTGTGTGTGTACCTGTGTGTGTGTGTGTGTGTGTGTGTGGAGTTGATGGGAAGGATTGGGTGGCGGAAGGAATTTTGGGTGAAACTAGGGTAATGTCGTGCAGCTGCAAAGTCCAAAAATTGATTTTGGGGGAGTCTAGGGCAATGCCGAGCAGCTGCAATGTGGGTACTCGCCGTTGCCGTACTAGGAGTTGCGGGTACTCGGCGTTACGCTAGTAATTATAAAGAGTTACAAACAATATTAGTGTCTAACCTCCTTACCTCACACAGATAGCGAGCCTCTGTCGTGGACAGATCGGTTCTCTGGTCAAGCGCTGTCTCATCAACTCCTCCTCCACAAGGTATAACAGCTGTGCAAATTGCTCCCTCGTAAACCGGAAGTATTCATAAAATTTGGTGTCGAACAAAAGAAGATCTTGAATCAAGTTGTGATAGGCTCCTTGCTCTCTTCTTTTCCTCCACAAGGGATGTACCCAAAATTGAGGAGGGCGACGGGACTTGGTTTTCTTTGTCCGTTGGTGATGAAGTAATAAACACAAAAGCATCTCTTCCTCCACCAAAACAACCTGTTGAACCACCCTTGATTGCACTGGCGCCATGCTTCCACCAAAAAAAGGAAAATATGGCGGGAAATCTATTGCACCTCCCAGTTGACGAACAGAGAGGCTGGCGGTATAAACGGTGAACATGGAAACAGACAGCCCGTCATACGGCAATCCGTTTTTCCAGCAAGTGACGGTTTGACGGATTGACGGATGTCTTTGCCGGATGCATGGAAACGTAGCTTTAATAACTTCATTAAATCGAGATGGCAGGAAAGATGGTATGAACAAACAACAAATGAACTGCAACTCATCCAAGACCAACTTAGACAGCGGACCCATGCATCTAAAAGAAATCGGAGAGATGAAATTGTCCTTAGTAGACTCCGTCTGTCTCATACCCACCTCACACACAGTTTATCACTCACGGGGGAAAATCCCCCCGATTGTGTGGTATGCAATCGCCAAATATCAATAAAACATATTTTAACTGAATGTATAGATTGCATGCATATCCGACGAAAGCGCTATGCCTGCGGATCCATGATAGAATTATTTTCCAACGTTGATCCACAGTGCCTCTTGCCCTCCTCTCAAAGAGGCTAAGATCTACAACTAAATTTAAAAACTTTTATACACATTTACAAAACTCTTTTCAGATATGTATACAAAACACCTTTTGAGAATTTTTACCTTTGTAATAAAATTAATGCGGAACTACTTACTTATTTTGTTTGTGAGGTCTAGAAGCTCTGAAATACCAAACATAAATAAAGTACCGTACCCAAATAGACCGCGAAAGGTTCAAAGTAGCCGTTATCATATCAAAGCGTCCTAAACCTCAAACTCAGACTCAAACTCTTTCCACACTAAGAAAATCGACGACTCCATGCAACTCTGTCCTGAACAAGGCGTTAGTCTGCCAGCAAAGTAACCATAATTGAATTAACTAATACAAATATAATATCGCCAAAAACAGTGCTTAATACACTCAAAAAACTGACGAATTTGGGCAAAATGATATGTATTTTGCAAATATCAAAGACGGCTTTCTTCTCCATCATTTGAAAGAAAGCTTGGGTCATTTGTGCACCATGTCAGATCCCGTCGCCGACCGTCTGACACACGGGCGTATCGTTGATTTGGTGGTTTTACATTATGAGTAAGGTACATTATCGCTGCTAGTGGTGAGATAAATGTTCTCATTAAGTGGCGTATCAATATCTATAAAAGTTTTGAAGTTGCTGTATAATCAGAATCGTTTTTGCCATATCTAAGAAGAACTGTATTTTCATGTGGACAGAAACGGAAACGTCAAAATTTCATCAAGTAGTAAAAAGAAAGAGCGTTTCCATATGTACAGAAACGGCGTTTTCTTACATGAAGACATTCTTTCTATTTCACAACTTGAAGGGTTTTGGGCCCTTGCCGTTTCCATTTCCGTACAAACTGACCAAACTTTGAAGGGCTCTCCTGTAAAATAAGGAAGTTGTTGAAACGCCAGTTAGTTGGATAGACGGCGCCGTCTAGATATGAATATTTGATAATTTTACTGACGTGGTCAGCTGATAGTCATTATCACCGCCAATAATATCATCATTTAACCACCCATGTGACCTTCACATTGACTGGTGATAACACCCGACTTATCAAACTTTTGGACCATCCAGCATTGACGTCTAGTAGAACAATAGATGAACAATTCAATTGATATAAATTGTATCATATGTTGATAAATCACACCAGATAATGACTCTTTCTGGCTTGAGTGCAGTAAAGATTACACGCTTTCGAGCCCTAGTCATGATCACATCGCCCGTGCTTTACGACAATGGCATATGTCAGACTTAAGCCAAAAGGCAAGTGACAGTTCATTGCACTCCCGAGCATGAGGGTTATCAGATAATATTATAGAAAAAAAAGGAATGGGCCAATAGAAAAATGTAATAATCCAATAGATTCATAATGGCATAAGTCACCAAATGATAGGAAAAGAAACCGTTTTTGCTTAATACCGGTATCTCAAATGTGTCAAAAATGACTTATGCCATTAGTGTAGAGTAGGCACGACATATATTGTGGATCTATTTCCATCTATCAAACGATTGACTTCAATCTTTGTCTCCCTTCTTTCTCTTTCTCGTATGTTTAACAGATGACCTGCTGAAGGAAAATTAGGTTCAGGCAGTGGTGTATGTAAAGCATCCCGGAATAGTTTACAATGTTCATTAAAATGTTCATTCACTTGCAGCGCCATAGACTGTCAGTTACAAGATTAGCGAGCTTGAATTACATCACTGGGCTGATATTGTGGTAAAGATGGGTGTCAAATATTTGGACAAGGTGCAATTTGTGTCCCATCTGTGCTATTCTCGGTATATACGCCCCTGGGTCACTGTTTTTAGTTTCAAAAATTTTATTTAAAAAAAAACAACCAAACCCAAAATGTGTGGGGTCGCGGCAAGGCTTGAAACAAAGTCAAAATGTGGTAAAAAAAGGAAAAGTTGTTTGTGGAAAAGCCTTGAATAAGAAAATTAATAATACGGACACGGTACATTACCGAAGAAGGTAATTATACCGAAAATTTGATTTATTTGTCTACTTTCCTTTTCATTTGTCCTCTATTGTATCGTTTCTGTATTTCATTTTACGCGAGGCTTTACTACATACTTTTTCTTCTTAAAAATGTCGCACGCCACTGTGTGAGAACATAGATCTCATCACAGAAAAAAAATGTCTGCAGTGGCCATAAAGACAATAATTATCTTTGTGGTTCAAACATTTGATCGAGATAAAAAGAAGTTCCGTTTCAAAAACACGAATAATCACATTATAAAGGAAGTAATGCCTCCAATGTACTCATGAAAGGATTTTTAAACGCTGAGCCTTAAATTCTACATAATATGACATTAGTTATTAAACACAGAAAGACGTGGAGGTGTACATAGGCATATTTCAAAAGGTCTTGAAGTCCGTTATATTTTCAATACTTTCGTTGATTTTGTGACAAAGCTGAGTTGAATAGAAAAATTATTCTGACATTAAAGTAGAGCCCGGAAAAAAAACAACGCATTTTCTCCCAATAGAATTAAAAAGTATGACAGGAAATTTCGTTCTGAGCCTCAATTTACATATTGGTGATCGAAAGTCAACTTTAAAAATCACTCTCCTGTATTCCCCGAATCAGCGGGCCAACTAGTAATAATTAATGTACAATATAGAACATCTCAGACAACTAATAATACTCCATGAGAAACTCACCTACAGATCACGGCCGTCCACGTCCTAAGTGGGAAGTGATACGATCACACACGACTGCAGTAAATAAAAATCCACAACTTCAGAATTAAATCAAACCAAACGCTCTCTGTTTGCCCAGTGTAAGCAAACTCAAGTGAGACACGACTGTGAAAAGATAGCTGGGTTTCGCATGGAGGAACTGGTCCGGGATAGCGTGTTTGAGCATGAATCTTTCTGTCTTCCACATGATTTCTTGCATACCTTATTACCAGCTGATGTTATCAACTGACCTGAATTTTGTGACTTTCATCACTGATTACGATAGCAAAGATATGCTACTCAAGGTACACGCAATGTCCATGTGGGCCTACATATTTAACAATTAACATTGAAATTATCGCGTCCGTAGGAAAGAAAAAAAAATCTATTCAACAAACAAGGAAGGTAGATTTCTAACTACTTTAAACTAATTCAAACAATGGGGTTCAACTGCGATAGGTGTTGTCACAAGCTCACGCCGCTGACTCAAACCATGGGGACAATGATTATGTCCTGTTGTTTGGAAGACAAGTGCATTAGGTTATTATAGGGCATTAAACACGTGGACTTTGGTCAGTGAATTACTGAAGACGCTCCTTGGAGAGAACGCTGATTGTAACACAAAGTGCTCACGTCAATAACCTTCACATTTTACAACAGTGGTTGTGAACATGGATGATGTCGCCCCGCGTAGGGCGATACTGATTTGCACCGGATGGGGGGGGGGGGGCGAAAACGCAGAAAAGGGCGACAAGGGGGCAATGGGGGAAAACCCATACAGTATAAGTGAATAGAAGACAATTTGATAAAGAATGCTTTGTTTAATCATGAATAATCAACATGCCCATTGCCATTAAAAATTTGGCACTGAAAAACTTGACATCATAATTTGTGTGTGGTCAAGCTGTCCTCTTGTGAAATGTATCTGTTGGGTTTAAGTAGGGAATTGGGATGGGGGGGGGGGGGGGACGGAAGACAAGACAAAAAAATGACATTGAAAAATCTGTACGAAAATATTCATCTTCAGGGAACATAAATGTATAACCTATGCCCAGCATACCCAAATTCAACCAGTGTAGATCTGTATTGGATTTCCGTTGTCTTGGTAGGATTATGACAGGGGCGCTTTCCCAACATCAAACCGACATTGGTGTGATGACATAACCAGCGGATTACAGGAGAACAATGTTTTGTCCAAGTGCAAACTTGATGTAAATCCTACACATCAGCTTTTTGTAGGGTTAGTGACTGGTAAACATAGAAGACGTTTAAACCAAGTAGGAGTTGCATGGGCTGAGAGGACATTCAAGTTGCGGAAAAAGTTGTTTACCTCAGTTTACTGTGAGCAACCAGTGGGTTGCAGTTCTAATTAATTATCAATAATTAAAACATGCACTGACGAAGAAAACTATTTCTTTACTAAAAAAAATGTGTGAAAATATTATTCTTTTGAGACAAATTTATTGGTTTATATAGGAATAAAAAAATACAATCATGCAGGTGGAATTATGTAAAAGAGATATTGAAGGAAAACCGACGGGGATTGTTTTGAAAAGAGCTATAGGTAAATGAATTTACAGTGTAAAAGAAGAGCATCTTATGCTCTTTGCTAAAAGTTTTTGTTGCAGTCTCCAGGACGAGGAGAAAAAGATATCTTTGAATTATTTGCAACAGTAGTCTATGTTTAACTCCATTCATAAACTTGTACATACAACGTTAACTGAGTGCAATCTAAGAGTAAATTCATATGATGTATATATACTCATAATCATGCTTGTGGCACTTCAGGGCCAGACAACTGTGACAAAAGTGATAAAAAAAAAAAAAAAAGGACCAGGACTTTGATTTATGAAAGCTGCCTGATTGAAAAGGTACAAATGCTCCTGAGTCTTACATTCACCATCCTTTGTGCAACTCAATTCATTGAGAAAATGGAAAAGACAATGGAAAAAGAAGGTGCAACATCAGTTTCATTTCTCGACAATCTCGTCTACATTTTATAGTTTTGGGTCGCTTTTATGCTGTCATTTTTCTCAAACGTTACACCTTCTTACCAGATCATTATACTATTAATTGATCAACAAAATTAATGCTAAGTGATATTATAAATTACCAGTTTATCCATAAGATTTCCGAAAAGAAGGCTAGGTTGACTCCAATGCTTTTTCCCATGTTAATTAAACGATCTTTAGCTGAGAAATAACAAAGAAAAGACCACAGATAAATGTAATATTCATATTATGTAAGGCCAAACTTTGTCATGTTTTAAGAAAAACAATAAAGGTAAAACAACTGAAACATTCTTTTTTCTTTCAAGGACATGTTTTTTTTTTCAACATGTCAATAAACACCCTCGCCCGTGCAGATGCGGGGCCCTCTTGCAGAAGAGGGACAGCAAAGAATACATCTGACGTGATACTGCGTGTCGTAAGAGGCGACTAAAGGTGCAAAGGTCCTGGTCTCCCGAGAAGAGCCAGTTGGCGGTGGGCCAACTACCCACCCTGTAAAAATAAACCAGTTACAGAAACACAAGCAAATACTTTAAATCAGTCTTTTATCTTGGGAGAAGGGGGAGCATCTGCACCTGTAGATTCAATGAAGGACAATGGACAAAGCCGAAAGGACTCCACTGGCCCGACTGCTCCTTCATCAAACAAGTCACTCCGGATTGCGTCGTGGAATGTCCGCTCCATGTATGAAGCAGGAAAGAGTGCTAAGGTTACAATGGAGATGAGGCGATACAGACTGCACATACTTGGAGTTAGCGAGACCCGCTGGATACAGTCCGGACTGAAACAACTTAATTCTGGGGAAAAGATTTTGTATTCTGGAAGGGAGGACAAAAAGCATACAGAAGGGGTAGCGATCATCTTGAGCAGGCACGCCCAGAGGTCACTGAGGGGATGGGAACCCTACGGAAGGAGAATTATGTCACAAATCCCAGACTGGGAGATGTAATAGTTTATGACAGGACGACAATCACGAACAAACAAGTTTAACACTTAACAAAACAACCCATCAGACTCACACATTTATTAACATTATTATACATATAATAGCGCAATTACATACATTATATTATTGAAATGAACTGCCGTACAACGGCCTTATTCTCACACACACTCTCCCTCGGATCCACAATCCGGTAGTTACTCCTAAAGGCACTTCGGCCTCAGCCTCTCCCCTCAGGGTCTTAATAGTACATTAATGATTCACTGGCACCGCAGTCTCTCAGTATCCCCTTTCTATTGTCATACACCTTAATATTCCACTCGCATCTCCACAGGGCAATAACACATTATTATTTCCATAGCCATCAACATGGCAACAACATAGTATCAGTTCACTAGCCTATCAACATGGCAACAATATAGTATCTCATTCACTCTCATATCTACGTCCCTGTCCGTGGCCTGACTGCCACGACTTTATGTGCCTCTACTGTCCTGCACTGACAGTCTCACTTCTGGCCTATGTATGGCCTCCGGCCCTATGCTGGCCTATCACTTGTGCTCATCGAGGTGGCTCTTCGGCCCGTCCCCGACACCTACAAGAATAACATTACATCGGTATAATACCCTACCATTTCTATTCGCTCCACCTCTCCTTACAATCCATGAGCGTACACACACTAGTTCACCTTTCACTCACCACACATCTTACGGTAACACACTTCCATCGGAGTACACACTACTCACTCGCGCTACAAATCCATGAACTCACTTTCATCTATCGCTCGTGGCGCACATTGCTATATCCAATATCAAGGACTTCCACATTCCTCACATATACTTATTCACATCATGGTAATAGACGAATATAATATAATACATCAATCATAATAATCAATCAACGTTCTACATACCAGTCATTACTGGAACAACACTCATCCGTCTCCCGACTGCTTTCACTTATGTCCGCCCGCTGGGCTCTTATTCACAGGTCCGCTCCGTCGGACCTTCTAACTTGCAGTGATAGTTATACAGCGCTTTCGCCTCATTCAGACCCCCTCCCACTACTCACAACAGCACGCTTAACTTGCTGTCTACTGTGAGTCCTTCTTACTCTACACCCGCTCTGTAGCAATCCCCTTAATTGCACTCTCTCCACTCGTGACAAATTATATTGGCATCATTTACTACAAAGAACAAGAACATCAACATGAACATTGTGCAGATATACGCCCCAACAAATGAAGCAACCGATGAGGACAAGGACGATTTCTACAACCAGCTTCAGGAAATAGTTGACACATTGCCAAGAAAAGATGTGAACATTATAATGGGAGACGCCAATGCCAAGATAGGACAGGACAATACAGGGTATGAGGACATTATGGGGTGCAATGGTTTGGGACAAATGAATGAGAATGGAGAGCGGTTTGCAAGTTTCTGCGCATTTAACAGCTATGTGATTGGAGGTTCAGTATTCCCACACAAGAGGATCCATAAGGCCACTTGGATTTCACCGGATGGAGTAACTGAAAACCAGATTGACCACTTTTGCATCACCCGACGATTCAGACGCTCACTGGAGGATGTCATAGTACAGAGAGGAGCTGATGTTGGATCTGACCATCACATGCTGCTGGCAAGACTCAAACTCCGCCTCAAGAAACAAGGTACCAGAGCAGGAACAAAGAGGAGAAAGTTTCAAGTGAGCCTTCTGGATGGAGACAAGAAGGAAGAGTTCCAGCTGACACTGAGGAATAGATTCAAACCCCTTGTTGACCTCGAAGAGACAGTAGATTTGGAGACTCACTGGGCTAAGGTAAAAGGAGTATTTACATTGACATGTCAGGATGTTCTTGGGGAAAAGAAAGTGGAACACAAGGAATGGATCAGTCAAAAATCACTGGACTTGATAAGGATAAGAAGAGACCTAAAAGAACAGGTAAATGCAAGTCGTACAAGAAGCTCAAGAGTTGGTAACCAGGAAGAGTACCGAGCATCAGCTAAAGAGGTAAAAAAAAGACAAAGAGGAGTTCATAGGAATGTTAGCAGAGAAAGCAGAGAAGGCAGCAACAGGAGGACACACGAGGATCCTCTACCAGACTACAAAGACTCTTGCTGGAAAATATGGAAAACCGGAAGTTCCTGTCAAGGATTGCAACAGGAAGGCTATTTTTGGAAAGGAAGCTCAGGCAAAAAGATGGATAGAACATTTTAGTAGCCTCTTGAACAGACCTCCACCAAGCAACCCACCCGACATTCTACCCGCAAGAAATGATTTACCGATCAGTTGCGACCCTCCGACTAAAGCAGAGATTAATGATGCCATAAAGCAGTTAAATCGAGGCAAGGCAGCTGGACCAGACCAGATCCCACCAGAGGCGCTGAAGGCAGATGCTGCTGGGGCTGCAGAGGATCTGCACTCACTATTCTCGAGGATTTGGATCGGAGGCAAGTTTCCAAAGGACTGGAAGGAAGGACACCTCGTGAAGCTTCCAAAAAAAGGGGACCTCAGCAATTGTAGTAACTACAGAGGAATCACACTTCTCTCCATCCCAGGAAAGGTTTTCAATCGGATTATTCTCAAGCGAATACAGAATGCAACAGACCCAAAACTTCGTGAGGAGCAAGCTGGTTTCAGGAGTAATCGATCAACCACCGACCAGATCGCCACGCTGAGAATTATAGTAGAGCAGTCGCTAGAGTGGAACTCCCAACTGATAGTGAACTTCCTTGACTACGAGAAGGCCTTTGATAGCATCGATAGAGAAACGCTGTGGAGAATATTGAGACATTATGGAATCCCAGAGAACTTGGTGAATCTTATCAAGAGCATGTATGAGGGGACAAGTTGCAGAGTCGTACACGATGGTGAGCTTACTGACAGCTTTGATATCAAAACTGGTGTTAGGCAGGGTTGTTTGCTGTCCCCATTTCTGTTTATTCTGGTGATTGATTGGCTTATGAAAGAAACCACCAATGGAGGAAGAAATGGCATACAATGGACCCCATGGACACAGCTGGACGATCTAGATTTTGCAGATGACTTGGCACTATTGTCGCACACACACGACCAGATGCAAGCAAAGACTACAGCTCTAAACAAAATTTCAGAATCTATTGGATTGAGGATACACCCTGCGAAGTCGAAGGTCCTAAAAATTGTTGCACCCCCAAGCGAACAAGTCAAAGTAGGAGATCAACCACTGGAAGATGTAGAGTCCTTCTGCTATCTTGGTAGTATCATTGACAATAAGGGAGGAACAGAGGCAGAAGTCAAAGCACGAATTGGAAAGGCACAGGCAGCTTTCACGTCCTTAAGCAAGATTCGGAGAACCAAGGATATATCTCTAAAAACAAAGCTGAGGATATTCAACTCGAACGTGAAGTCAGTCCTGTTGTATGGATGTGAGACTTGGAATGCGTCCCAGGCCTGCATAAAGAGAATCCAAGTTTTCATCAACAGATGTTTGAGGAAGCTACTTAAGATCAGATGGACAGACAAGGTCAGCAATGAAATTGTTTGGAAAAGAACAAGACAGAGCCCAGTCAGAGAGGAAATTGGTAGGAGGCGATGGAGATGGATCGGCCACACTCTCAGGAGGCCAGGAAACAGCATCGCGAAGAAGGTATTGGATTGGAATCCCCAGGGCAAGAGATCAAGAGGAAGGCCGCGCGGAACGTGGAGAAGAGCCAGAGAAAATGATGTGCAACGAAGCGGAAAGACTTGGAATAATGTAAAGAGGCTGGCCCATGATAGAGAGGGATGGAAAGTGTTTGTTGGTGGCCTATACCCTGATCCAGGGTGAGAAAGGCAATGATGATGATGAATAAACACCCTGAATTTTATGTGGGACAAATTCACAACTCTTTTATTGTTCAAGTTAAGGCATGTGTGACCTTTTGTCCCACCTCAGTCTGAGCTCAAAGTTTCTGAACCGATTAAAAGGATTTCTTTTTTTAAAAAAGGAGTGAGGGACCCCAGCACACATTTACCCTACCTTGCACACTAGGTCTGACTTTGTGGTTGGGAGAACACTTTTCCCATGACATAGACAACCCAACAATAATAACGTGGTAGCAAAATTCAGTGGCTTTTCTTCCCTTGTTAAATTATCTTCAGCTGAGGAATTAAAAAAAAACACCACAAGTATATTAAGGGAGCAGAAAAAAAAAAAATTAAAATCAACATAATTTCTCCTTTCAAAAGCGGCACGTTTTTTTTTTTCAGTGAACACTCTGGTTTTTATGTGAAACAAAGTCATGATTATTGTTTTCTTTTCAACTGAGCTTTATTCTGAGTTTACAAAACAGAAAAAAAAAAGTGGCACGGGGACTCCAGCACACACTACCCTACCTAGCACAGATGCGAGAGCACTTTTCCCATGACAAGGACGATCCTAAGTCTAATACCCTAAAGTACCAGTTGCCCCTTAAGATCTAAGGAAGTAGGTTCTAATCCGTATGTTTTGTCCGGCCTACCCCCGACCAAACTCCACCCCAACTCTCAGTCCCTCAGTAGCGCCTTAAGGGAGGAAACTCGCCAGACCCTAAGCTTTACAGGCTAGTTGGGCATGACTAGCCGTGCGAGTACCTTGGTCGACCGCCGACCTCGACGCTACATGGAAGCAGGAGCCAGTGACCACCCAGGTTTCCCACAAGTGGCTGTTCTGTACTATAAATAGGGTTGGGTTTTCTTATATAACGCAAAATCCTTACAATATTTGTCCTTATGGTTAACAAGGTTTGAACTGGAAATGCTTTCACAGTTGTTATTAAATTAATTTCTGCATAACTCTCACTCAAAACATTTGATTATCATTCAAACTCTCTTGTTAATAATTAATTCACATCAAGATAGATGCCTCTTGATAGAAATAGCGTCATAATTATCCACTTAAAAAAATAATGAATTGTAAGCGTGATTATCTACCTTTCTCCCCATGTCACCAGCTTGATTTCCTTGCCACAAACAGGAAGTGGGAATCGATACCATTATTTATCCAAGTAAATCTTTTAATACTACTGTGTACTTCCTTTTCGTGTCAAATTATTCTTTTACTTATGCTTTCCCAATTCCTGCGGTAGACTTTTTGTGTGTGTGTGACAACACTTAAAAATGTAAAGTCCATTGGGGAATGAAAATGTCAGGTCATCTTGGTTTTCTACATTATAAGACAGCCACTTTTAAGAAACAAATTCGATACCAAAACAAACCAAGAGAGGGGCTCACACATCACTTTATCTGCCCGAACTTAAAATTGCCAACAGAACACACAGATCTCCATATTATCAGGTGGACTTAAATAAATATATGAAACATAACAAGAAAAATAATTGACATTTATCCGTACCTGTCTGAACACAGGAACTAGATCAAAATCAGAAATTTTCAGACATTTCACGATATTGAATACAGGGAAGAAAATTTAAGGAGAATAATCTAAGAATGTATAACAAAAATACCAAATATGAAAATTACAAAATCATTTAAAGGAAAGAAAAGCCTTTTGCAAACTGAAACTGGACAAAAATAAATATAATAAACACAACGAACTTCGTTAATGTAGTTTGGCATTCATAAAAAGAAAAAAGCACATGGATATTAAAATGTGTTAGTGATTTCTTCATTCTCATATTTTTTTCTTTTTATAGAAATTACAAAGTAATTCAGGAGAAAGAGGAGCCTTTTGCATACTAGACATTAACCCTCGTCCCACGTTGAGTGAACTCGTCCACGTAACGCCACATGCGGGGATAGCCAGCGGCCACTCAGCCCACATGTTGCTGATAACCTCGGCAGTCAGGTCAATCGATCCTTTTGACACGTGTATCGTGTTTACTTTAGGATGCAATAACAACAATAGTGATGGATAAATCGTAAGTGACCTCCATTATATTTGGATAAAGTACTTGTGATAATATGCAGTAAGCCTATTGTGAAACACAATAATAATCAGGAATTTTCTGCATTTACATGCCGTTTAACGCACGTTTTATCCTTTTCCCAAGACCTCCGCGCTTTTGTTTTGTCCCTATGTCGGGCCATTTAGGTGAAAAAAATATTTTTTAAGCCAGGTGCTTAATTTATTAACCACATGTATCGTGGCATTGCCTTCCTCCTCCACTATGTAAAGCCTTCACATACTATAATGTTAGTTTTACCAAGAGATTTGTTTTCCAGCTTGTAGAGTACCTTAATTGTACTGAAAAGCGGTTTAATCAGAGCAACACAACATCTCTCTAATTACCACACCAAATAAAGATAACGACCAACAACAAAGTTGGTAATTTTCTCCCAGTTTCTCATGATGAAAAACCTACCGACAGATGCCCTTATGCAGCATGCCTTAGTATTACGTCGAAATTCATCATTACAGACATAGAGCAGTTTCTTAAATATGCAGATGGCCTCTTTCTTCTCATTTCACATGTACACGACAACCAGCATCACAGTAAAAATTCCCCAAGATTTTCCCCTGTTCAAACTTCAGACCGTCAGTACTATAACATGGGCATGACGAATAGTTACCAACATTTGCATTGTAATAAATGTAATTGGACGATACCATTTTGTTAGACATAGTCGGTGTGACAGGATAGACAAACACGCAAAAATAGTATGGAAAAAAATAAGTGAAAAAAAAACTATAGTCACGGCAAGCAAAGAAACAAAATACGAGAAGCAGTGCTAGTGCTGCCGTACAATTTTTTGGTCCTTCGCAGGACCCGGTTTGCAGTATGTAGGCCACAATATTGGCTTCGCATGTCTCGGGTGTTGCGGGGAGGCCAATATAGTGGCCTCCTGCAGGACGAGGGTTAAGAAAACAGAAACCAGGAACTTCCATTGAGCGTCGGCATTCATCCAACAAACGACAGTGGACAATAAAGTGAATCAGTGATTTCCCTTTACTCTTTTTTCCTGTTTTCTAAATCTCTCTCAGTTTGTGGTGAACATTGCTGGCTAAGATGGTTGTCACACAGAGAAAGTTGTTCGCCACATGTCACTCTCCACTTGCTATGGACCAAAGGTTGCATGTTGATTTCCATTCGTCACTTGTCCAAAGTTTTTCGTCACATGTCACTTGCCATACGTGATTAGCTTTATGATAAAAGTCACACACCGTAGGACTTCAAACGTGTGACACACAAAAGGTTGCATGCTATATCCCACTTGCTAAAAGGGTGAAGAACATGGCAGACAGTGCCACAGTACTTTTCATCTGGTGCTTATCTCAAAGGTATAATCAACAAAGAAATAGATGACCTCGTTCAATGTATGCTGACCAAAATATGCAAGCCATGAAATTGAAGCAGATTTCCATACTTATTTGAAGAAATTATAGGAGATAATGTAATATTTTTCCATCTGTGTGTCTTGGCTCATTTAGATCATAAACGAAATGATTTTCTTTGATAAGACAGGTCAACTTTGTGCTGACATCTGTCTCTTGTTCTTTGAGAGTTCCTTCACCCACACATTCTGTTGGCAGTTCATAAGTCACCATGTTTGTTGACAAAAAAACCCAGCACACCTCGTACACGATGAATGAAAGACAAAAAAAACCAAAAACTTGAATCATTCCGCAACAAGTGACTTACCCATGACATATACATGCAGACAGTGGCGGGAGACTTTGTAGTTTGTGAATGTGGCCAGCAAACAAATGACCAGAAACTTTTGTATGTGACTGGCTTTCTGCGAGGCTTGTAGCTGGCACCAAGCCGATGTTCCTTTCTCGTGTGCTGAAATGCATTCACTGACTTTAAGTCATCTAAAATAACAAATGGCATGAAGTGTCTGGAGAGCAACTTTCTCTGTCTGGCACCTACACTTGTAAGATCTGTGTTTGACAGATCAAATCTCTTGGCTAGTTGGAATGGCAGACCTGTAAAATTTCCGACTATAGTCGGAGTTCCAACTATTTTATCACGACCCAAAAAAGTCGCCTCGGATTTCCCACAATTTTGGTTTGAGCAAAAAATTCCGACCCGATCTTAGACAATGTCGTTTTTCTGATGCGTACTTAATAATAAACCGGCGAACGTTGTAAAGGTAAGGCGGTGAAAATGTACGAATGTTATTGACTACGACGGCCATGTTTCGATATGTGGTACTTAATAATAAACAGGCGAATGTCAGAAAGGTAAAGCTACGAATGCTATTGACTACAACGGCCACGTTTTTGAGCACGCATGTGCACTGGGTTGCTATTAAGCTGTAAACTCTTTTATGCTGAAATATAAGTACTCACATGCCCATGTATTCTTGCTGCGCTGCTACGGTACCAAAATAATTTCAGACTATTTTGTCACCAGCCACTTACAGGTCTGGAATGGTAGGTCAAACATCAATCAGAATACGACTTTGTTCTGACTTAAATCCAATATAGGAATGTTGTCATTTTTCTACATCAATCTGATGTAGGGATTCTACATAGGATTGACATCAAGATTATATGGAGGAATGGCATTGTTCTGATGTTGGCAATCCGATCAAAATACTAATGTATTCCAACTTATACCCTAAATAGGCATGATATCCTTTTTTTTCTACATCAATCTGATGTAGGAATTCCATGTAGGAGTGACATCAAGTTTGCATGTTGGAATGGCATCGTTCCAAAGTTGGCCATCCGATCAGAATAAGACTTCAATCTGACATAGGAATGACATCATTTTTTCTACATCAATATGATGTAGGAATTCTACATAGGATTGACATCAAGTTTGCACTTAGGTATGACATTGTTATGATGTTGGCAATGCGATCAGAATACGATTTTGTTCTGACTTAAATGCTACATGGGAATGATACCTTTTTTCTACATCAATAAGATGTAAGAATTCTATGTAGAATTGACATCAGGTTTGCACATAGGAATAATATTGTTCCGATGTTAGTAATCCTTTTAAAATATGACTTTGTTCTGACTTAAATCCTACATAGTAATGATGTCATTTCTCTCCACATCAATCTGATGTGGGAATCTTACCTAGGATTGACATCAAGTTTGCACCTAGGAATGACATTGCATATTGTTCTGATGTTGGCAATCTGATCAGAATACCACTTTGTTCTGACTTAAATCCTACATAGGAATGATGTCCTTTTCTCTACATCAATCTAATGTGCTATGTAGGACTGACATCAGGTTTGCACATAAGAATGATATTGTTAAGATGTTGGCATTCCAATCAAAATATGACTTTATTCTAACTTAAATCTGAGATAGGGATGACATAATATTTTCACCATCAATATGATATAAGAATTCCATGTCGGATTGACATCAAATTTGCATCTAGGAATGGCGTTGTTCCAATGTTGACAATCTGATCAAAATATGACTTAGTTCTGACTTAAATCCAACACAAGACTTACAATGATGTCATCTTTATCTACATCAATCCGATGTAGGAATTCTACGTAAGATTGACATCAAGTTTGCCCCTAGGAATGACATCGTTCTGATGCGGCAATCCGATCAGACTTATACTTTATTCCGACTTAAATCTGACTTAGGAATGATGTCATTTTTCTACATCAATATGATGTAGGGATTATATGTAGGATTGACATCAAGTTTGCCATACGCATTACAACGTTCGGGTGTTGGCAATATGATCAAAATACTGCTTTGGTTCAACTTAATTCGTACGTAGGAATGATGTTATTTTTTCTCAATCAATCTGATGCAGGAATTTTACGCAGGACTGACATCAAGTTTTCACCTAGGAATGACATTGTTCTGATATTGACAATCTGATCAGAATACTACTTTGTTCTGACTTAAATCCTATACATAGGGATCTTGTCACTTTTCATACAATTTTCCAACATGTCAATCCTACATAGGATTCCTTCGTTCCTGCGCTGGAACATCATTCCTATGTAATGATATATAATACGTAGACCAAAGGACGAGCTTGTTAACAGCTGGCCAAGGCGAACATACTGAAAAATAATAGATTATGTGATAATTTTACAATCTTTATTTATATTTTTTATGTGCTTAAATTGCCTCTTCCCGTTTCTGGCATTAGCTGAAAAAAAAACAAACAGCAGAAAGCAGGAAACACTACGCAGCTCTCATGTTGTTTCACCAATTAGTTTATGTTGTACTATTTTTCCCGAGATTAGGTGCCAATTTAAGCCTTGATTCATGTAAGTGGCAAATTCTTCATGCTGCAAGTTTCGCAACAATGGATAAAATGATCCATAGAAATTAGTTTCTGATTAAAAACTCTTTTCGTCTCTCATTCTTTTTATAAAAGTTTGATGGACGCACTAGTGTGATTACAGATTTCCAGCAACGGGAATAATTAACTTTGCATAATTGCTGCATAATTTAACATCAAGATTCCTTGCTTACACAACGAACATTTGTTTTTAAAACACTGTCTGTGTGCCATGCTGCTGACCGTCTTGGAAGAAATAGAGAGGATCAATAGCTGCTAGATCTAGATCTAGAAAAGACCAAACAGCAATGCCTATTTTGTCTTAAAAGAAAATGATTAATGCTTAAACTCTAATCCAGCTTGCTGGTAAAATGTTCTTGTCCAGCAACAGAATATAGGCAATATAATATGTTTTATGTTCTATATTGTAACATATATTATATGTGTATTTGCTGACGAATATAGCCTTCAAAAGTATCCAAAACATTTTTCGTTTTAGAATGTAATTTGCTTTGCATTTTTATCAAAATACATGTACTAAAATGCAAATCAACACCAACACGCCCCAAAGTTAATGAAACAATACTGTTGCATCGATTGTTGAAGTAAAACTAGTGGAATGGAGCTGAAATTCAGTGGATTTATATAATAGATGCAGCTATATTTCAACTGACCTTTCAGATGAACCACACCCAGATCACAATAAATTGTATCAAGGTGTCTGCATTATTCTTCTACATCCAGTTAAAAGAGCTTAGCGGAACAACTCAGATGATTTAGAGGTGTTCTAAAGGATTTTTTTTTCCTCTTTCTTTTTAAAGTTTGATCTTCCCTCTTCCCAACCCCAGTTTTTGTTTAGTGAATCACAAACTATGCCTATCCTTTCTAATAAACGACCCTCACTGTCATCTTTCTGCTTAGTCCTAGATAGAACCTATTCTAGGGGACAGGTACTAGCATTGTATGATTTTATATAGCCTAGCGAATGTTGGTGATTAACTGCCTAATCTCAGTCACGACTCAAACAGTGCGGAGTGAATAATTAAAATGGAATGGATACTAGAACAATAAATAACACCTTGCATAGACTTTTCTTTCATTAGTAATTTATGTATTTTATAATCAATGATTCCAACAAAAATTAGTATATTATATTCATGCTTCAGATTGAAAGTAATAATAATAACAATAATCACCTGGAGAAACACTGTATACAAGCATAAAGTTAAACGTCGGCAGAGTCAGCCTATCTTGTCTCTAAATCCAACACCAGTCATAAGCATTAGTGCTATTTCAGTCATATGGAAGGTTCGACACAGTGCCTGCGCCACTTTCGTTTCAGAACATTATTTTTACAGTATTTTGAAACTATTAGTTGCATCCAAACTAAAACTAACGAAACAATCTGAACTGCACTTGAAAAGTACTGAAGGCTTTATATAATAATTATGTGTGAGAGGGGGGTCGAGGATGAAATCCGCCGTAGTCAACAGTTCAGTATTCTGTGTGAAAATATTTAAAGTGGAGGTACAGAGAGACCGGGGAGGGAGGGAGAGAGAGAGAGAGAGAGAGAGAGAGAGAGAGAGAGAGAGAGAGAGAGAGAGAGAGAGAGAGAGAGAGAGAGAGAGAGGAAGAGAGGGGAGAAAGAAGAAAGATCAAGTAACCAAATTTAAACATATGGCAGGCCTACTTCTTAGAAGCCACCATCCTCTACGATCATTATTAATTTTATTTATCTATTTATTTATTCATCAATTTGTTTAGTTAGTCTTTTACATATTTATTGTACGGTAGCATATTATTACACGGTTTACACTGCATTAGCATGGAAAAATTGGCAGTCAAACAATCCGTCACTGGAATATTTACCGCCTCACCTTGTCCAATACATACAGTCATAGATCCTCATGGACTTCACGTTGTAACGAAAGGTTTCAAAGTACTAGTAGCTTATTCAACACTGCAGATAATGTAATCCTTCGTTGTTTGAAACACCCCATCACGTTTGCTTACAGTATAATCCACATGTGCAACACACCTAACTTCTGAAGTCTGAAGTTGTGAAACATAGAGAGTGGACGTGCATTTTTTCCCTTAAAACTCAGAGATTCACCCCTGAACTGCAGAGATTCTGTGCAAACACATTAAACAGAGTGAGCTGATAAAAAAACGTACTTATCATGAGCGGTTCAGTTTTCTCATGACACATCTTGCACTGTGGAGCTTTGCAAATAAACCCACCCCTCTCTCACTCTCGCCTTCTCTCTCTCCCCCTATCCCTCCCTGTTCCCTCCTCTCTCTCTCTCTCACACAAGCAAAAGGGTGGGTGGGGCTTAATGGTGAGCGATTTAGTTTTCTCGTAACTCACCTTACACTGTGAGCTTCACAAATAAACCCACATCTCTCTCCCTCTCCCTCTTTTCTCTCTTCCTCTCTCTCTGCCCCTTCCACTGGAAAATTATTGGTCGGCTATTGGCTCCCAATTTTTTTCATCTGATTTTTGTTTACAGCCCCCCCCCCCCCTCACACACACACACCCGACAGATTTTGCATTATAGGTGACATAAACCTTCTGTGTCCCATCTCAACTGTATCCTTTTAACTCATGACTGCCAATTATTTAGAAAAGAGAACAAATTAGTCAACATAATTTTATTTTTTTCTGTTTCCGTTTCGTTGCCTTTCATCTTCTGCGTCACCTGCATTAAGACCCTCTTCATATGAGGCGATTTACCAGCTTTTTTGTGGCGCATTAGAGATAGAGAGAAAGAGAGAGAGAGAGAGAGAGAGAGAGAGAGAGAGAGAGGGAGGGAGGGAGAGAGAGAGATAGATATATATAGAGAGAGAAAGAGAGAGATAGATAGATAGATAAATAGATAGATAGATAGATAGATAGATAGATAGATAGATAGATAGATAGACAGATAGATAGATAGATAGATAGATAGACAGATAGATAGATAGAGAGATAGATAGATAGATAGATAGATAGATAGATAGATAGATAGATAGATAGATAGATAGATAGATAGATAGATAGATAGATAGATAGATAGAGAGATAGATATAGACTTTTGATTTTGATTTAGCTATTGTGACCCAGAACCTACGAATTGTAGTTTGTATCTTATGGCATACATGTATATTTTTTGCTGGCTGATCTGTGTCATGAGGAAAAAGAAAAGTACTGAATGAAGACAAAACTTAGGAAGACAAGTGTCTGACTAATGATATTTGTATTTTGTATACTTTTTAACCTTTGGAAAATTTGCCTTGGTGTCATTGCAGCCCAATTACACCTGGGGCAGTCACGTCGTCGACACAGCACAGCGCCGATCGGCGTTTTTGTTTGGGGGTGGGGGGAGGAGGGGGGTAAGTACAACAACAAAAAAAGTCACCTCTTGCGGAGATTCGAACCCCCCTTACCAACTCGGCAGGCGGGTTACTTAGTATGCCACCGGTGAACCTGAGTAAAGGCGTTACTAAGCAGGCTCTCTCTAATGCTACCGAGGACACGATAACCGATAAGCATCGCTAAAAAAAAAAGACAACCTAGCCGGTGCATCATTTACCGCAAGAAACACCATGCGTTACTCCAAATCGAGCCATCTTACCGAGTGTAGAGTCTAATTATTCATTAATTATTCACCAAAACAAGCCAGAATTGTGATCTAAAGGAGCTCTTCCTAAATAAAAATCACAAAACCAAAAATCCATCTGCGAATAAGATCCTGATCTTATCCGCAGACGTCTGCGAATAGGCGTGGCCTTTCTTCCCCGTCTCAAAAACCAATGTAAATTTGCATGCATGGAGCCCCCTAAACCCTTGAGGCCTCAAGCCAACTGCCCAATGTGCCCATGCGTGCCGCTCTGCTCCACCTTCAGTAGATGTTCTGCAGGGATGTCTTAACACTCTGATATTCTGTAACTATGTTGGTATTTCAAAGTGATGAAACAAAATAACGTGAAAAATCCAGCCAGCAACACTTACATGAGATTTGTACCGTATAGGATTTCCACGGGAGTTGGTAGGATCATCGATAGGGCGGGTTCCCTTCATCAAACTGATGTCAGCGCGGTGTCGTAACCTGCGGGCCTACGTAGGAACGATGTCATCCCTATGACCATTCCTATGATTTCTTTTGGATTGCTGGCTGGGTAATAACGAAGGTTTGAACGTAAATTTCCAAACCGTGAAGACCACACGTTCAAATAAAAGCAACTCAGAATGTTAAAGGATATAGCATTTCAAATAAGAGCAACTCAGCAACTCACCCGAAATAATATAATAAATATGCAGTTTCTCTATTCTCTTCAGGCTGACACAATCATGCCAACACACTCCTGGGCCTCTGCGATATGGGAAAGATTTTGAGGTTTTCTTCTATTAACCAGGATGTCCATCACTGGACACAATTAGCTCCTTTCCATCGGAAATCGCTCACAAGTGAAACAGTCTTGTAAAGCTTACACGGTCTTTGATCTCTTTGCTTTACCTTCTTGAATGAAAAATATAGGCTACATTCTGCCAATCAGGAGCGCAATTCCATACACAGATGAAAGGATCATTTTATGGATCATGAATCCTTCTTACAAAACAATTAAACTTCCAGTGTTATATTCTACATGGACAACTCAAAACTTAACACCACGACTGTTCTTAATCCTCTAAGTCCCACAGATGGCAAGACAACATTTTCTGTTATGTCTAAACCGCATGTGAAATGCAGCATGTGCACATACAAAATTTCAATAAGCTGGATAAATAAAAGCCTGGATCCGCAAAGTTCTCTTTTACAGGCCAGACATACTTCTGCGTCTAAATACATTTTAAGCAGTTCAGTGTAAATCCATCGGGTTATATATGTATTTATATATAGTGACATAGTATTATCGCGACCTCAGTTATTGTTTGTTCCAACTCCACTTTTTGCACAACTGAGAATTTCCATGTTAAACTTTTTGGGCTTTAATATTATTGATAAGGAGTTAAAATAAATCAGAACTGTGAAACAGCTTGATAAGTAGGCCTACCACAACACATTTTATTTTTAGACAAGATGTGTCAAAGTGTGCATTTGTTATACTTCTTCTACATACTAAAAGATCTCCAGTTTTTCAGAAATGGAATAAGAACAAACAAAAATTCAGGTTGCGATCTGTACATACAGCACCTGCATTATATTCTACAGGAGAATACGAAATAACCAATTCAAAGACTGTTTTTTTTTCTTCTTTTCTTTTTATTTTTTTGCAAACATTTTGCACACACCACTTTCCCTGTCCCCAAACGTTTGAATATTTTCACTTTCTCCCTCATTCATCCACAAAAAACAGTGCAAAATACACAATCTTCAATCTGCAATAAAAATGTTTTGATATAATATATTATTTTACATACAAATACAAAGTCATTCAAAAGTACTACAGTGACTCGTACTCTAGTCAAAATGAAAAGTAAAAAAAAAAAAAATGTTCACTAACATTAATAATTGAGAATAACTGCACTTTGCATCAAGAGTGGGAAGAGAACAGTGTAGGTGAAGTTAGGGGAGAGAGGGGATATAACATCAGACAGTGCTGGCTGAGGTAACACATCTTGGAGCCCCAAGATTCAAACAATATTAAATTTCTATACATTATCATCAAGGCAGACAAATCCAACTCTTTCACAGAAGTAATTAAGTCTCTATTCTAAACTGTACTTTTAAAATGCATGCAAGGCGTGTCACTCATAACTCCACCCGTTCATTCACTGTGCCAAATTGTCTAAAGGCAGTTTCAAATTGGACAGCAGGAAAAGCACAGATCCTACCAATCTCAACAATAGAAAAAACTGCATATGGGTCCTTAGGATCCCACTTTCAGGCTGCTTATACTGGACCTATCCTTGCATAATCTTACATGACAAACCGTCAGCGCATGCACACATGACAACAGTTTCAGACAGAAAACCATTACATCAGAGAACAGTCCTTACTAAGATGCTTAACATAAGAAAATCTATTACAGTCACCATAAAGGTTATGTTACTTTTGACTCTCAAACTTCAGCAGCTTTTGTTTAGATTTACGTTTTGAACTTTTTGTTTCCAATCTGTTAATAAATCATGGGATATTTGCCATGTTGTTGTGTGCGACATTTTGCTGATCCTGAAGTTTTCTCATGAAAGTGTTTCTCTCACTCCTAATTTCATTATGCATAAGTGTCAATTCATTCGGTTAAAAACTTTTCGAGATACACGTTTGTGACATAATGTGTTATGTGTTTTAGCTCTTTTGCCGACCAAATTTCAATCCTCACTTTCACGAAAAGGCAAAAATACACATACAACAAAATCGCAAATACCCAACGATTTATGTTTTGAACTTCTTGTTTCCAATCTGTATGTAAATAATACCTTGGGATTAAATTATGTGACATTTCCGTACGACCAAAGGGAATTATTCACCATTTTCATGCAGTCAAGTGAAAACGGTATGGTCTTCATAGGGTCGAGATTTTACCTCCTCCAGCACTGCTGTAACATGTATGTGTGAAGATGGATATGAAGTTTGTCACTTGTGTGCATTATGGTCATAACTGCCTTGAACATGTTTGTTTCTTTGACATGCATTGAAGTACATGTAATACTCAATTTTGGAGATTGTACATGAACTCAATGTATGTAGATACATGTATTTTCTTCTTAATCAGATATTTTGATTCTTACCATATAATTCTGATGCTGTACATGTTGCCATGTAAAACTTTGAAAACTGGTATCTCTATAACATGTCAGTGGCAGTTATGACCATCTTGCCACAAATGATGGATTATGAGTAAATGAAAGCGATATATAATCAGACATTACATATAATTCAGTATCAGATATTAAGTTAAAATTGCTAAGTGTGTATTTGTATTATAAATTTACCATTCATTCTCACACAATTGGGATTGCTATGTTAGAAGACATTAAAAACAAGAAACGAAAAAATGGCCTATGTTATGTTTCCATTTGATGTTTCAAAATATCCTCAGTCCATGGCATCACTGAACTCTCAACAAAAAAAAATATTGCCTTTCTTCAGACAAAACTAACATTCACCAACCCATTGGACATCCAGGGAAATTGTCAAAACCTTTCAAGACAAGCCATTTAGCGTTCCATATTCAATCCCAAAGAAGACATCATTAGCCTATCAGATGGTGGAAATATATCCTATTTTCAGAACTGCATTTCTTGAAAATTTACTAAACAAGGATATCTTCTGTTTCGTATTCGTGATTTCAAAAGCATTGATAAATAAAACGCACTGTTGGCACATCATAGACAGAAAATCCATGCAATCTTTAGAGTAGACCATTAATATTGTAGTTTATGTTCAGAC
Source organism: Onchidella celtica (assembly GCA_963931925.1). Taxonomy (NCBI): domain Eukaryota; kingdom Metazoa; phylum Mollusca; class Gastropoda; order Systellommatophora; family Onchidiidae; genus Onchidella; species Onchidella celtica. The sequence continues at coordinate 29,400,573 of OZ007581.1, read as the reverse complement.
TATAATATATTGTTGCCCGTCTCTTGTACTGGCCTACTGACAGTTTTGTTGGTTTGAATTGTTAGAATTGCTTGTGCACAGCATGTGCCACAAGGCCGGACAAACCCCGACAAATATGGAACCAGCTGGCCACTGGGACTATAATTATTAGTAGGAAAACCCTCAAATGGATATTGGAGTGGGGAGAAGGGCACTTATGGAGATGCCCCGTGTGCTAGGATTTGATTCCTATCATCAATCACCAATTGCTTGTGGTAAAATCTATATTCTCACAAAGTTACATACTGGTATCTTTAATCGTTATGCAGTTGTAAGCCCAAATATTTTTGCCACATCTAAGCATAAATAAAAATGCCCAAGACTGTGAAACTCACTTCTGTAAAATGAAAAAATTGTTGATATCCTTGTATGTAAGATGGACAACCATAGGCCTTTTCCACAACCACAGACATAAAGCAACCAAGACATTCTTTCTCAACCTTCCTGTAACACATCAAGTCCTCATTTCTAGTATGATGCATGAAATTTTTGGAATAAATGATAAAGTCCTAATGCAATAATGCATGACAGGCATAACATTGTAGACTTTTTCCATGAAAATGTTGATAAGATAATATATATAAAGCAGTATTATCTCTTTTATGAAGTAATTTACAATGGATGTATAAATGATGTTTATGGTACGTTGTGTTTGATGAATAGAACTTTTAAGTACATTCAATTGCTACGAAAACGAAACAAAAATAAAAGTCTGTGGGGGGCGTGAAGTAAACAGATGCTACAAAAACCACAAATCACATTATGTCACGCTCAGTCAATCAAAAATAAATTTCACATAACCACATATCCAAAATTAGAAGATGAAGATATAAAAAAAAATGCATGACATGCAAACTTGCAGTAAACAAACATAAACAATATATCACATAATAATTAAACAAAACATTTATCGCAATTTAAACAAGCCATAGGTTTTTATTAGTTAGAAACCAAACCAAACAACTTAAAACAGACAAACAAAAAAAAAAAAAGCTTACAGGCATTTGCTCAAAGCTTTCTGTGCCTCAAGTAATGTAAACACAGGCAAGTATGAACAAAGATGCTCCACACAGTGAGATGAGACATTCCCTTCTTTGCACCCCTGAAAAAAATGTGCACACAGTTGCGCACTGACTGGGGGTGGGGCCCATGGCACACAGCATGAAAAGAATGCTTGATGTAAGGATAATGATGTGCATTTGTTACAGACAGTGATTCTGTGACTAAAAAAGAAAAAAAAACAACAAAACCAGAGTTTTCCAACAGAGACTAAAGTTAAAATTACAAAATAAGTGACACCAATCAAAGCCAACAGCGTAGTTGAATAAAGAGGAAAAACATCAATATTTTCCCTGTAATGGCCTAGTAGTAAAATATAGCATTGTTCATGACTTCTGTGCATTTGCTGCTAGGAGACGGTACACAATCTATGCACACTAGCCCCCCCAGCTGTCTCATCTTATTGTATCTAGTATCTTTGGTATGATTTCATTAAAAAAGTTTGAAACATATAAAAAATTTACAGATAGGCTTTTGTTGCTATGAGTATGAACTTTCTACTGTAAAATGTTATTTAAACATGTGGGGAAAATGATTACATGATAATTCAGCTGTTCAATGCAAAACAGCATCATCTTCAGTTCATATTGACTAATCAGTCCTCGGACAATATTTCATTGCCTTTGCTGCTTGCACATTTATTATTAATGAACTGTACTTTTCCAACTCTACTATTTGAAAACACTTTAGAGGTACTTATATTTTGTAAGTCTTCTGAAATCCTTTTACAATAAGACACTGTTCAGTGATGTTTATTAAATTCTATATTTTTCTAAACTCTTAACCCTCCAGGCCTTGCCCCCATTTCCGCTTGTGGTCGAATTTTGAGTTTGGGAGAATTTGTTCTTAGGGGCATAAACAAGGCGTATTTATGATTATCTGGTTGATTTAGTAAGGATATACTGTAGAAATTACAAAAATAAAACAACTCTGATCGCCTGGAGTTCTTGTGGGAGCTGCAGCCAAGTGATAAATTTGTCTATCACTGGTGATACTGTCTGGGGCCTCGCAGGTTAAAAAAATTGAAGCAAATCAGTTGAAAGAACCAGACATAACGAACTCAGTTGTGAATCTAAGAGCCAACAACATAATTGTGAAACAAAACTTTATAAAAAAAACAAATACTTCTGCACTGATTTCGACAAAACATACAGAAAGCTGGATAACCTTGGATCACCTACGGCAAGGGCCCATACCCAGCGGCTCTTATAGCTTTCACCTGGCTCTTTCCTTTTCTTGGTTGTGAAAAAAGATGTTCAAGAAAGAACAAAATACTACCGTTATAAGGACTTTAAAATGCATTGCGGCTCCCTCCTAGATTCTTATAAAAATCTCGAATAAGGCTCCTCTTCTCTGATAAGTTGCTGGCATCTAATCCAGGAAATACATTTTGTCGGTTGGCGATTGGAACCTCGTTAAACCTAGCCTTCGAGTTTAGTTTTAATGAGGTTCCAACGATTTACTGACGATTTGTGTTTCATGTAAGAAGTTAAAATGATCTTTGTTTTATTTCAATTACTAGTAACAGCGGCAAGGCGTTGAATAAGAGAAGTGAAAGATAATGATGGTGGTGGTTTCTACTGAACTGGGCACAAAATGAAATGATGAGAAATTTGGCAACTGGAAGCACAGAAATTGAGTATTGAGGACATACAGATATAGAGAGTCCATTTATTCAAAAGCCTTTACTGGGGTGAGTTCTGGTGCATTTGTATCTGTTTCACAGAACACACCATTGCATGTGATATTTCTGTTCTTTATTTCAAATTGACATAGATTCAGTGCACTTTCAAAATGCTACTTTTTGCACAGGGATATTATTTTAACTTTAAAGAAGGTAACTAATAAATAATATCGTCACTGTCCCCTAAGACTGTAGCAACTCAGAAATTGGATAGATCAATTTTTATATAATTATATTCAAGTACATTCTGAGCTGCATGGAATGATTTTGGTTATAGTGATAGACTCATAAGTCAAAAAATAACCGAATAGCAAACTTTCAAAAATTCATCGCCACTAGACCAGTTGTGCTAAAATAAAAACAGTTTTTTGCTTCTCTTGAAAAGTAACCAATACCGACTACTACAGTTTTCGGGAACATTGATGAAATTATCTGGAGTGGAAACAAAGCAAGCCATAAAAACAGTGTCTTACTATCTGCAACATCATAAAAACTATGGCAAATAATAAAACCAAACAACAAAAAAAGCCATATAAACTTAAGCCAAATCAAACATGAAGCTGGCATCAAGCAAAATAAAATAGATCTAACTGCAACTTGTTTCTAATGAAAAAATTGAAAAAGAAAAAAAAAATCCCAAAACCAGATTTAGCTTACTATTTATTATGTCACCAGTCAGACTCATGGACTAATCAAAGGATCTAACCATTATTCAGACTGCAAACTGCTCACAACCAACTACTGCAACATGTTGTCACTACATGTACTCTACGCTAATGACATAAGTTATTGTTGACACTTCCTAGGATACCAAGAAAACACTGTTTCTTTTCCTGTTATTTGGTGACTTATGCTATTATGGTTCTATTGGATTATTACATTTTCCTTTTGGCACATTTCTTTTTCTACAATATTATCGAATAGTCCTCATGCTCAGGAATGAAAGGAACCCCGTCAGTTGTCTTTTGGCTTAAGTCTGACATATGCCATTATGTAGAGCAGTGATGATGTTTGAAAAAAAGTATTTCTGCACTTCCTTTGTGACCCTGATCATGCATCAGGATTCAATAATCAAGTTGAATACAGAAATATAAACTAAAATACGCAATTATGAAAAGAAACTGAATTCACAGAAACATGACAGATTCACAGGCAGAAAGATTCAGAATGTATTTTATTCATAATCATAGCAGTTTTTCTCTTTTTCATATCCATATGTATGTAATAGACTCCATATTATACATGTATGGAACCAGCTGGCCACTGAGACAATCATTAGAATAACCCTCAAATGAATATTAGCATGGTGGGCAGAGGAGCACTTATGGGGATGCCCAGTGTGCTAGGATTCTGATTCCAATCAATCAATCAATCATCATGTAACATAATATATTATTATTATTCAATTTTACGTGATAAAAAGTCAAAACTGGTGAGTGCATAACATTCACAGTAACCCACTCTTATCAATATCATGTGATATGATTAAAATACACACATTTTTACACAGAAGTAATTTATATTGTAATGGTATTTAATGCTTCTTTTATAATATGTGATGACATTTCAAATACACGAATACACATGTTTTAAGGGCAATGGAGACATAAGTATGAATGAATCAGCAAGTATATTCCACACACAAAAAACACACTGACATCATCAGTATGTAGCACCATTGGGTATTTGTGGCTTTGCAGTGTTTAGTCAGTTTACCATTATCTAGGTGGGTTATCGCTGCCAGGGATGAACACTCCTGTAACATACACGGCTTTTCAACATTAGAGATGGAACTAGGACAGGCTTGAGTTTAACAGTGCATCAGCAAAATAATAACGGCCACTTCCCAACCAACATCATTACGTCAATCCGACGTAGATTTCCATTGGATTACCATTGGGGCAGGTTCCCTACATCAGGGCAATGTTGTAACCAGCGGATCTCCATAGAAACAATGTCATTCTTATGTGCAAAAGCTATGAATCTTACACTTTGCACTTGTTTTTTTTTTGGATACCACCTTCTTTAGACTTGATCTCCAAAGCTTCATCAATTGAAATTTTACAAAATTTAAAATTAAAAAGTTTTCTACAAAATTATTTCAATGGTAAAGTTCTCAAAATGTAATTTGTATATATATCCAGGAACACGACAGAAATGTCAGAAATTTACTTAGGATGCCATAATAAAGGCCAGGGGTCCAGGGACATTGTCCTGGTGGGGGATCACAGGGCTGGCCACAAATGGATTTTATACATTTCAAAAACTACACTGAGCCATTTCAATCATTCTTCCTCTAAATTTGAAATTTAAAAAAAATGTTGAGACCAGTTTTCTTCTGACCCAAAAAAATTTGGAATTCCGATGTTGTTGGTACAAGTTCTGTCCTGCAAAATCAGTTTTCTGCACACAAGGTTTTATGACACTTGACAACACTGTTACAGTGTCTACATTCTCAGACCAATGGTTCAGTGCAACAAGCTAATATAGCAATTCCACTGAAAGTTACTGGTGTATCTGAAGGAATACAGACATACAATATGCAAATTTGGAACGTGATTTACAGGAGTACTGATCTCTGGGAGCTCAGGTGAAATGAAGAACAAATGGCATTATCCTGTATCAATGAGCTTGGATTAAGAGTCAAAGACACAATCCACACTGATGAGCTCCAAACAAATATTACCAACTACGATGCTGCCAATCTACTGAAAGTCTTCTCTGGGAAATGTTTTTCAGGGGCATTATCTAAGGCTAACATGTAAAAGTTGAGGGCAACTTATGTGCACGTAAACCAGACAAAAACAAAGCAAATGTTCATTTATTTAATTTTTGTTTCTTTGTTCAGATTTCTTTTTTCGAGCCAAAAGAGAATTCCATGGCTAATCCACTGTTTCCAGGGCTTCTCCTCACATTTTAAACTTCCAGATCCAAAAGAAAAACTAAATCTAAAAAAATAATAAAAAGTATTAAATTCTTTCCTATGGCAAGAAAAAATATCTGACATTTTACAGTAGCAAAAAGCCATCCCTCTTCTCTTTCTGATGTCCAGCACAATCTGAGACTCTCAGCATTAAATGCTTAATGTTTATTAAGCTCTGTTGTTTCACTGGACAATGTTCACTAAAATAAACAGCACAAACAAACAGGAAAAAAAAAAAGGCAAAAAGTGCAAAACAAGGGGTTATTTCAAACGCGCGCCGGGGGGGGGGGGGGGGGGGGTTAAAAATCAAATCTTATCCGCAAGTACAGCTCTTCATCGGTAGATGACTCTTTTGTTCTTTGATACAGGAGTGTCAGTTGCAGGACATATAACACACAAACATACACACAAACACATGCAGAAATATTTCAGGAACTGGACTACCAGACACAGACAGTCTTACAAACTTTGAACTCTCTCACAGGTGATAAGAGTTCACATGTTGACTTACTCACTGTCACAAGCAGTCAATGATGGAACTTTTGGCTGATCAAATGCTGTTCTTCTTATACCAAGGGGGCTTGAAAAACGACAGATGGTGCAAATATTCAAATTTGACACAACACTAGACTTGTATTCAGCTGTAGCCACCATTTCAGAACACAACACAATTTAAATTTTTAAAATATCTCAGTTATGGACAAAGTTATGCACATTTGAAGACAAGAACCCCCCCCCCCCCCCCCCCCCCCCCACGAAAGCTTAGACTGAAATTTTCAGAGATTTTTGGAGAAAAAGTAGGGGAGTCTAAGGGATATTAGGTGAGAACATTTTTAGGAGATTCCAGGATTACCTAAAGTGCCACAAGCCCTGGAGTAATAAAACCAAATGATCATATAAATATTATCATTGCCTGCTTGAAACAGTAAGAAATCAACATTTCAATGACAGGCATCCAGTGTCTCTCACACATGGTTTATTGCTTAGTTGTTTCACATAATGGAAAAAGTTACAAATTGTGGAAAGCACAACAGAGTCAGGTCATCTCCATCTGGTGGAGGTTTGTCAAAATCTGGATATTTGCATACACTAGCAATGCTGAGGCAGCACATAGGGAAAATACAGTCAATAAGCGACATCTTCCCTTCCATTAGAACAATCTCTAACATTTGAGTTTTTGGCTTCGCGGATACCAAGTGCATGCCGCACATGGTTTCTTCTGTTATACAGGATATACATTTTTTGGCATTTCAGTATTCACATTCAAGCTAGTTTGATGTGCCAATTCTTCAGAAAATGCTTACCCTATGCCATACACAGTTACCCCACAGTGTTAATAACACCAATTACTGATCTCAAGTAGGACTGCACTGTCAGAGCTGTACTGGGCACAGATACAGGGCTCAAAGAGTAAAATTCGTACAATCACTGGACTCCATCTGAGCTGTACAACTCGTCATTATAGATGTACAGTACACACAAATATCGTGGGTTGGCTGTTGGAACCTCGTTAAACCCAAACTCAAAAGTTTGCAGCTGCTGTTACGGGAGTGTAGTATTTTACATAAAAAGCTATAGCTGAGCGGTGAACACAACTCTGTATTTTCTCTATTTGGCTTTGTCATTGGGCTACCGTCCCCTAGCAACAACCTTTGCTTTGAGGCTAGGTCCAGGTTCCAACAACTGGCCGAAGATATGAATATGTTATAGATGTGTGTTTGCACACTCTTACTGTGACACGGAGTGAGCTGTGAAAATAGTGGAAACCGTGGAATTCCATGAATCTGCACAAATCCTTGAGCCCTGTCAATATGCATAGACAGAGCATCCCAGATCCATAGGTAAACATGTTCTATTACAGTAAATGCTAAAATTGACAGCCTTGGACTTTGCCTCACTTGTGTTCTCACTGAATACAAGAATGCTGAACATTTTTTTAATGTAGCAGAACAGATGTTGCTACATGCAGAGATGATCTCCTCTATTGGTGCAACAACTGCGCTAGGCCAATTCCAACCCAGCCAGCAACCCAATGTCAATCCAAAGTAGATTTCCATAGGATTGGTAGGATTATGATAGGAAAGGAATCCCTGCAGCAAGATGATGTGGCTGCAATGTCGTACCCAATGGATTTAAGTGAACAATGACATTCCTATGAATTAAATTGATGTCAATCCTACGCGTCACGTTTATGTAGGACTGTTGGCTGGGAGGAGACCACTGACTTCAGATGACACCAAAGAAAAAACTTATGTTAAGTCTGGAGGCTTAGGAGGTCATTTGACTGGATCTTGCCTTCATATCCACTCGTCTGAGAAAGTTTGGTTTAAAACATTTCTCACAGCAATAACAAGTCTTGCTGAAACGATGCTATATGCCTATGGATCTGCACTTTTGGGACACCCTGGATATGTATACCCTGACAAGCAATATGCACATTTCACAACCTTAGTTCTTGTTTGTTCCAACTCCACTTTTTGCTCAACTGAGAAATTCAACACTGAACGTTTGTGGCGACAGTATTATGTTAAGGAGTTAGAATAAACTGGAACTGTGAAACAGCTTGATAAGTGCCACAACGCATTTAAACAAGTGTCAAAGTGTGCATTTATTATACCTCTTCCACATACTAAAAGATCTCCAGTTTTTCAGAAAATGGAGATAGAACAAGCAAGAACTAAGGTTGCATTTTCACTCATGTACAGTCTCCGGCACTTTCATGTCAGGGGTTAATAAGAAAGTTTTCCGAGAGAAAACATTCCAATATTTATAAATAAATATATTAACAAAGTGTATACAAAAATGGAAGAGATTAATGTTTGCATGATGGTAACACAGGGGGCTGTAACCAAAACAGAAATACACAGGAACAATCATAAGTTTAATGTTAGAAATGATACAAATCATGAACCAAAGGCTTCCTTGTACATTCTTCAACACAACAGAACTGATAATATAGCTTAGTCTTAATGGTCAGGCTCCACTGGCAAATCTATCAAATTCTACCTTCAACCATGCAGTCATGACAGACTTGCTGTGACCAACATGTTGTCAGGAGATTGTTCAAGTCCACCCACCCCAATCTGGTTTACAGGGTGGGCCAAACCCTATTGCTGCCTAAGGGCCCATGTATTGGCCAATCATATGCTGCAGAAGACTGCCGCTTGGCTGGTATATCGGCCCTACCATTCATACTAAAACTGCACGAGGCTGATACATCAGCTCTGGCATGTTTTGCACTCCTAATTTTATACTACTTCCAGCTGTCTTCCTATCTTATAATCTGTTATTCTTGTAGTTTAAAGATAGGAAGGGTGTTTCAGCTTATTCGATTTGAGGTCTTTATTTTAGGAGGTTCGCTGCCCTTGGCATTTACACCTCACTTTACTTGTTTTATTATTTCTTGTTCTGGGGGGGGGGGGGGGGGGGGGGGGGGAAGATGATATAGATAAATTTTTAATCTATTAATTTCAATTTTGCCAGGCCCTGCTCTTTACGATTTCCAACTGCCAAGGTATCTTTAACGTGCACACGGGCCCTCCGAATTTTTTCGTCCTTATCCGAGAAGACTAGGTACTCGATCCTACCCCCCAATAGGACCAGGGACTTGAAAATATGAGAAAAATCCAATTTCCAAGAACTACTCGATCCTACCCCCCAATAGGACCAGGGACCTGAAAATATGAGAAAAATCCACTTTCCAACATGCCTGCACTGCCCGGGTTTAGAACCCGGGACCCTTGGCATGAGAGGCGAGCACCTTGCCTCTAGACCACCTTAGCAGCGAAAGGGTTAATTTATCATTTCTTTTTGTTTTGGAGATATTGACCAGTGTTGTTGGCGCTCAATATGTCCCCAGACAACATTAACATTCCTCAAACCTGTCCCCTTCAATCAGAACACAAACATTCTGCATAGTATATGTATAGATGTCCCTAATGCTTGGCAGATGGAACACTTTCAATTCTCTCACTGTGTGGGGCTTCCTCTCAAAAGCCTTCTCCTTTGCTACATCCCCAACAGAGAGATCATATCTCTGTTCTTCGCTCAGATTTCCCACCATAGTTCTCAATACCTCTATGAAAAAGAGATAATAAATAAATGGACTGTAGTTGAATTGGAATACTACACCAAAGCAGTTCCATTCTGACCAAGCTGTTTAGGGCAATAAAATACAACACTGCTTTATCTATGGATACCACTCACAACTTTTAATGCAATAGACTATAAATTTACTACATGTACATAGCTTAACAACAATTTCATTCTCAGCTAAAAATGTTGGCAAATATATTCGTCAACCCCTTATATTGTGTCCAACTGTATTTCATTTTGCCAACCTTTGCTTTGGATTAATCTTGTCCCAATACCCACCTTGCAGCTGAACAACAAAATGTCCTAGGTATAATAAGTGGACAAACTGTATAGGGTATATGATTTTGTATACTGAAAGTTACACAAGAAATTATAACCCAGCCAGCATGCCTACATCAATAAGATGTAGATTTGATATAGGATTTCTGCAGGGTTGGTATGATTACCGAAAGTGAGGTTCTCTACATCAAACTGATGTCAGTGCGATGTTGTAACCAGCCAGTCTATATGGGAATGATGTCATTCCTTTACGCAAAGCTGGCGTCAATCCTACGTCAGATTCCCGTAGGGCTACTGGCTGGGAAACAATCTGTGTGACCTGGTTGGCACATGACAACATGTCAGTCTGACCCAGCGACAAAATATAAAACTTAAGCTCACTGTAACCTGGAAGCTTGGTGTGGGATTCACCACTTCACATCTAGGTCATTCTGTGACCTACTTCAGACGCACTGTAAAATCCTTGGAAGTCAATCTTGTATCTTCAGTATACTATTCCAATCTCTGAGATACTTTATGTGTTCGTCACAGGGGCCAGTGTGGTTTGCCTGTTAGTCATACACTGTTTTGTCACTGAACTGAAGAACATGAATGACACAAAATCTGCACTTTCGAAGACTCTGTTACAATGTTTGCCATGTCACACAATCACACAACATGCAAATGTCCCTTTAGGTTCCATCCGTCAGTGAAAAAAATCACCACAAATGTTGATAAAGATTTGGCTAATCTAAAGCTGTTTGTTTGGCTTGTCAATCACACTTTGGGCCCCCGCCCTTCTGCTGGAGGAGCCAATCACACTTCATGTAGATGTTTCTTCAGCCAATCAAACTAGATGCCCACGTAGCTCTGCCCCTATGGGGACTGTGTTGTGGGGGGAGGGGGGGAGGGCGTGTGGGGAAGGGGTTCTATGGTTGATGCTGGCGTTGGTGGTGATGGGGCCGTTGTAGGTGTGGTTGGCGAGGATGTTGGGAGAGTGGAGGGAGGAAGATCCTGCAAGAAAACACAATACAGACAGGTTAAAAAACAATATACAAGCCAAATTATTGCAACAACTGATGTAATTTAATATAACAAATGTTTTGTTAAAATTCAATTAATGTGAAGTTACTGCAGTCTGAAGTTAACAACTAAAAGTAACAACATCAACTAAAAAATAAAGAATTTCTTCCATGTATCAGTCTTTACATTTCAAACAGATTGTATTTAAGTGTTGAAAGCTTCAGGTTTTCTTGATACATGTATTTAACACCTCGTGGAACTACATAGATGAAAACCCACAGTTTAGTATTTAACATTTATTCAGTAAAAGCCAGTCTGCTTTTAACTATTTACACCCACCTCAAATTCTGTGGCATTGTTATCACATTATATATTTTATCAAGACAACAGATCAGACATGGTGCTCTCTGTTTTGTTTCAAATTCATGAACAGTAAACAGATTAGATTACTTAACAGACTGAAGACCCATTTGGCTAATGTCCTTGTGCTGTCTCCTCATGCTTAGGTAATGAATGACAAAACACTGATGCTTTTTCAAAATCAGCAAGTCCTAAATCATATCCATTTATACCTCTGAACAAATGCTAGATAATCAAACTGGCCACCATTACCTATATGTGACCGGTGACTTTCCATTTATAAGAGTTTTAAATAAGTCATATATATATATAAAAAAAAAATGAAATTATAATGTCAAGTCAATGCAATAACCAAGGACTGCAAATTACATATACATGTACCATCAAAACTTGTTTTCCTTCTTAATTTGAATTCTAGTGGTTACACATTGTTACTGCTTACTTCTACACTGAACTCTGATTTTCAACTTCTTATAAAAGGCACCCTCAAAAAATTAAAAGTTGGCTAACAAATGTTTAAACTGCAGGAATTGGATCAAGTGGCAGGAAATGCCACACTTCATATGTCTAATATTGTTTAAAAAATAGCATGGATGTGGTGATATACTTTCTATTCCTAGGCTAAATGGTATCATTCCAAAATCCCAGTATCCCCCCCCCCCCCCCCCCCCCAAAGACATGAACAGTTGTCCAATTAGTTTGGTGAAAACTTCTACGAGATTTCAACAATAAAAATCATCACAACTTGAGCTAAGTGATCTATGCAGCCATGCACACATTGATCTAAAAAGAGTTATCAAAGCTTTTTAGATATCATTAAACTAACTCATGCAATTTCATCTATCAGAAACATGGTGTTATCAGATTGACAGTATTCACTTCTAAGACATTGCTGTCTTCTGATAATAATGCTCCCAAGCAAAAACTTAACTCTAAACCCCCCCCCCCCCCCCCCCCCCCCATTTATGATTGGGAATGCTGTGATGATAAGGCCCTGTGTGCTCCAGAGCCCATTTTGAAATGTTGATTATTTGGATAGTGACATCACAACATTGAGTTTCAATGAGACCTCGCACACCAGCCAACCAGTCTGATCTCATTCAAACTTGAAGTCGTAACATCACCATCTAACTAGTTGGCCAATCAAAATCAGCTGGTGCGCACATATGCTAATAACCTTTAAAATTGGATGAGATATAGTCATAATAACAACTCACTTCATTCAGTTTTTCCTTACACTATTATAGCAGATAAATGTTTTACACACAGGATATTTCATACCTCAACAAATTCAACTCTTAACATTTTGCACACAAGAGATCTTGTAAACTGACTGCTTCATTTTTACAGTGCAACTTCTCGATGGATAATGACCAAGCAATAGGTGACCATATCAACATGAATATTAATGACTAATTCAGGACAACATGTGAATTACTAATGATGACTGACTCAGTGACTGACAGTATTACAAAGACAACTGTTGGCTGTTGTCAGATTTAACCTTACTGCTGCTGCTAGAGTATTGCAATGCCCTACCATAGAGGCAAGTGACAATCTTTTGCATTTATTTAATTGTAATGCTGGGCAGGGACTTGCTTTTGAGCGATCCGGGTTTTCAGATCATCCACTTCAAAACATATGGATATCCAAATAATGATCCAAATTTTAGATCAGTTAAGAAAAACAGGTCTTGACTCTTCGTCCGGTTTGAGGAGAGAAGACAGCTGTAACCTCTAATCTGAATTTCTAAAAGCAGGTTGGAAGCAGGTCACGTGCGGGTCACCTGCTTGTATCCGTATCCGAATAACTGGATTCGTCCATTTAACTGGATATCCAAATCTAAATCTAGACTCTTGCCCAGCACTATTTGTTTGGTTCTTGGACTGACAAGGAATCCTCAACCATGTTGACCTTTCAAGGTAACCTATCTTATAGTCTGGCAGCGTAGTGTTGAAAATTTTCCTGATTCAGCTGATCAGCTAAAGGCAGTAGATGGGTTAGTCCTGATAAACTGAGGCTTTCTTTTCAAAGCTTAATGGTTTTTTTTTTATTTTCACAATTTTTTTCCCCTTAATTAACATCTTAGATTCAATATCCCAGACACTATCACAAATACACGTACAATATTTAAGGATGAAACAGATCAAGGCTGGTGTAAGTGCCAGACCAGTGGCTCACTGCCCATTATGTTTGCTTCAAACCAGCACAATAAATAGACACTGCCCCCAGCATCCTGCTGGGGTGCGGTGTGGGCAGTGACTATTTTGTTAGTGTGAAGCAAAATTAGTGGGCGGCGAGCCACCAGCCTGGGTCTGTTTCGCCCCTTATGCGATTCCAGGCTTTATTTTCAATGCTTAATGTTTTTTTTTTGTTATTTTCACAACATCTTAAGATTAAATATCCCAGACACCACCATGGCCACAAATACATGTACAATATTTATGCAATGAGTTATTACTTTCTTCAGTAATGAAACTAAAAAACGGAGGTGTGTCCATATTGGTATAATGTAACACACCATGGGGGCCCATCAACCATTAGGACTTCCATTTTAGTAGTGTGTATCACTAATCATCATAGTTCAAGAAACAAAATAATGAAAATTGTGCTGTAAAAAAGGGAAAAAAATTACACTAAAAGCCCATGAAGTAAAAATATCTGAATAAAATTCAAAGTGAAAAGCAAGAAACAATGGGAAGAAAATGTGTGCAAATGTAACTAATACAATATCAATGAAATCACAATATTTCAAATGTGAATTTCTGTACAGTGAGTGAAAACTGATGACACTGAAACATTCAAGTTCTATTTCTGCCCTGTTAAAAGGTTACAACACTAACAGTAGAATGAGTTAGGGTATACTTAATCACAATGACAAACTAGACTTTGTGTTGTATATCTCTTAGCTTATAAATCAAAGTGCAAAAATCATTTACCACCAGAAAAAGGAAATACCGGTAGTACAGTGATTCCCAAACCAAGGGCACTTGGCTCCCATGGCAGAAATTTTAAATGTAAGAGAAGGAATTTTAACCAGAGGAGGCATTGAGGAGCAATTTTAGCTAGAGGGGAAGGGGAGGAATGAGAACCACCCATGTGATATTTGATGATCTGATCAACATTATAGGACAGAAAAAAATCCAGCCTCAAACTAACAAAACATTTTCTTATTTTACTGAAATTTTGTTACTGTTTCATCTATGAAATGACAATGTGGCATGCACCCATGCTGTATTAGAAAGCCAACATCACTGACTAAATATTCCATTTCAGACACTGTAATCATGGTTTGTTTTGGCTATTGAATCCTGAAAATGAAACTGACCACCCAAAAAAAAATTGCTTTTATGCTGAGTTTCATGCAGGTTAAAGCATCTTAGTATGATTTAGATGTAGTTTACCATTTATTCATTAGATGATACAGAATTACATTATACTTTCTGTCTCTCAAACTCAGGCAGGATATGACATATTTTTCAAGAAGATTTCTCCTGTGCTATGTTGTGTTTTTCTCTTCCCGACATACAGTTATTTATTAAGTGCGATCACATAATGTACAGCTTTACTAGGGAAATTGACTATTCAAACCATCCATTGGATAAGTTTTATATGGATATTTCACTGTCTAACATGCGTGTCCCATGGAAAAAAATGTACTGAGACTGTAGCCATTATGTATACTTTGAAAAGAGCTGAGATTTTCATAACAAATTGGTTTGAGTTGATCTTGAGAGGTTTTGATCTAGATCAGTGTCTCTCAAGGTGGGGCATGCCAATATTTTGGTGGGGCACAGGAATTACGAATGGGGAGTAGGGATTTTTCATAGAAATCTTAATTTCATAGTGTATTTTGACTTAACTGTATAGATAAACTGTTGTTTATTTACTTTGAGTTGGTGGTTTCCTTGTTTGGCTCGGATTAAAACATCAAATAGTTTCTTAACCTTTTTGTATATACGTCTGTAAACTAGCTTTGTCAGATCATGGTGGGTTGCATATTTATTTGGAAAACAGAAGTGGGGAGTGGGACAAAAAATGTTAAGAAACACTGTTCCAGAGGACAGGGCATTCTTGCCAATAGTTTAACACATAAAAATACTGGAAATGAAATAGTCATTCTTGTTCAGGGCAGTGGTGAAGAAATGAGTAACATTCAAACTAATATTATAATAACATTCAAAGTAACATTCAATGTTAACATTCAAAGTAACATTCAAAACTACCAAAACTAAAACATGGCCAAGAAACCAAAGAAATGATCAACAGCCAAAGCCAGGTGCAGAAACATCAGCCCGCAGCAGGAGCAAGAAGCAGAACACAATGTGTTTAGATGGTACCTGGCGTGGGGCCGTAGCGGGGCTGCGGAGAAATTTCCTGAGGCTCGTAATTTCGAGCGGGGAGGGGAGGCATCAGGTCCCCTGAACTAAACCCCCCACGGCTGGAAGAGCGAGTGGGAGGGGGAGGAGGAGTCTTACCCGTTCTGCTGGAAGGACGGCTTGGTGGACGGTCAGATAACTCATTCATACCCTGTCAGATGGGGGAGATGGACAGTGCACGGGGGGAGGATATGAGAGAAAATAAAACATTAAAAATAAACAAACGCAAAATAATAAAGAAAATATATGAAACAGTGAGTGGTCTTAAGACACCAGGGAATCAGAAAAGCTGAAGGGAAAGAAAGAAAGAACGAAAGAAAGAGGTGAACATTTTAGGAGGACAATTTTATATCTCCATGACAACACGTCATGGCATGCCTTTGAGAGGCATGTCAGACATGGGGGTAGGCCTCTATCAGAAGAACCAAAATCTATGTGGTCACAATTAATCAGAAAATATAAAGAAATCTCACTCTGGGGTTAGGAAAAAAAGTGAGATGTTAAATAAATAGGACAACCATCAATGAAAATCAAATAATATTACACTGATAATAATTTATATATATATATAACATCATCTGAATGAGGAAATCTAGATAACATCGAAGGGGAGGCAACTTGAATGTAAATGGGCAATTACTGGCCTTGTGCTTGAAATAAACTTATCTCTGGTATTAATGAAGGAATAAGGAAGAAACACTAGGGACATGAACATCACAGTCATGTGGGTGAGAGGTAAAAATTGGACAAGGAAGATGGAGGGTTGAGCAGAAATAGGACATAATACTGTAGGTTATTTACAAGTCAAATTTGTCATGGAAACAAACTACAGAGAAAGAGATTGTATGACATATGAAAAACAAACAAACACTCGCAGTGATAAAGTATCAACACACAAACAGAAAGCTATATATATATTAGATTTAATATTGTTGTAAATCCAAACATAAATATCAAGACAGATAGGCGCACCAATGCATCAAATGATACTAAATGTATCATGTGCATGCCAATACTCCAACCGAGTTTCCGTTCATGTTCAGTCATTGCAGGGGTATTTTGTTCTATAAATATGTACTGACGGACACTCTTTCGAAAAAAAAAAATGAATTGTAAAGTTACTGGACTAACTTAAACAAAAGAAACTAGGTAAACAATTGGCTGGGCAGCACATAAAGTTTTTTTTTTTTCTACCAGCTTGAAAAGGAAAAAATATCGGTTGGATGTACTTAATTCTTTTGGGCATCTTATCCAGCAAGTACCAATTAATAAAAATAAAAAAAGGCCAAGAGAAACAAAATATATCTGATATGCGGCCATTTCTACTTGAATGAAAAGGGTTATCTTGGGGTACATTATGAACTAACCTTGACTCCTCTTGATTTGAACTCGTAGATGTCTCCATTTGGCACACCATTCTCATACATGCCCTTTTTATGCCTTGGATGAGCCACTCTGTAAGGATCTGCACAACAAATCATCAAGAAAAACAAACATTGGCCTTGATCTTTGCACAAGAAATCATGAAGTAACATGACTTCTTACATCTAAATTTCTCTTCATGTTTGATATATGCTCTGAATCTACTATTACAATTTGGTCACTGGAAGGCTATCCTCTCGCTTTTCGAAAAAAAATCAAAAAATCTGAACGCACAGTCATGAAACTTTTAGAAATGAAAAGTAATGGAGGATGCTCAGGTTTTGCTCAGCCAATTTGTTGATAAACTGTGAAAAACAATCAGACGGAAAGCAAAAGATTGTAGACCCGTGGACTTCCTTCACAACCTATAAAGAATCTAATTCCCTTCCAAGCCCCAGAAAGATGTTTTGAAAAAAAAATTTAGACAAAGGACATGTTTCATTTGATGTTATAAATCACTCACTTTCGAGCCATCTATAGCATATTATTATAATGGCTCGATATTGGCAAATACATTTTACCTCCTCTTCCCCCCATGTATCCTTTTTATGGAACTATTTAATTCTCTTTGAGGAATTTGAATTGATGAAGCTCTAAATACCAAACCCAAATAAAGTACCCCAAAAAGACTATGAAAGGCACAAAGTGGCTGTTATCGTGCCAACACGCTGTAGAACTCAAACCCAAATTTCATGGGTTTCACTGCAATCCCCTTTTAGGGGAAGTCCACCTACTTTATGGATGGACCTTTCTCTGAATTTCAAAACTCTTTTGATGAAAATAGTGGGGGATGGGAGCAATGCATAATGCTCTACTCCTAAATTTTGGTGATGTAAATGAAACACCAATAGAAACGGTATATGTGGGGTATCATACTAAACACAGAACTTCACAGCTGGTTCCTGCCAGCAAGATGTACACCCAAAAAATGGTGCATTATAATTAATATTTGGCAGATCCTGCCTGTGTCTGATCAGGCTTGGTACGATAGGATCTTCCTGGATTTACTAACAAAATATAGGAAATTATGGTGTGCACTTCTTGTCTGCCAGCAGTTGACTGTGCCGTTCCGGGCCCAGTATGATACCCCCCTAATACTAACAGCTTGACATGTGTGTTATTGTGGAATGACTCATTGCAATAATACTCTCTAAATATCTAAATACCTTCAGTCCAGGGCGATTGTCTGCCATGATGGTCATCCATGATGTAGGTCAATTTGTGTCCCCCCATTCTGGGAGATTCTATTTTATGAGGACTGTACGGCCTTGACCCTGGGTATTCCGACTGCGGAGGCAAAAAGACGTGGGTTTCACACTCGCGCTGTTGAGAGATGCGGAGAGAAGAGAAAAAATACACAACATGTAAAGCCAAACCAGATCTACAAGGGAGAAAAACCAACAGAATGATGTGCAGTAGTGGGACTTGTGATAATCTAACCTGATATATCAATGTATCCATACAAAACTATAATCTTTTGACCATTAACGATGTGCAAATGTACACTGCAAGCCTAAAGATCAGCTCCTTCATACTACTATCTCCGTCCATCATTTATACCTTGTAAAAGGGGTGGATAGAAAAGCCAATACAGAAACATTTCATCTTTATTTTCTGAAAATATTTTAAGCAAAGCTTTCCCCAAAAATTTTTCCATTACAACTAACAAAGCACTACAAAAAAAGGGTGGCCCCACTGATTATACTGGAGATACCATGTTGCTTACAGAAGCTACTAAAGATAGCATCTTTAATGATTGAAATATAGTTGAGCATATGTCTACAGTTTGGAAAGTAATGTAAAAAACTTGAAAGTTAATAGTAAATTGTGACAAAAAAAAACAACAACCATGTAACTTGAAACATCTGGTGAACAGATAACAAATTTAATTTGGAGAAAATTGGGCAACTAAGGCCAAAAAGTAACCCAAAAAAATGTAAGTTTTAAAAAAATACAGCAAAGCAGAGTGTGATATTAAATAAGCAACTGATAGGACAAACAAAGAAACGTTAAAAAAAAGAATTATTGATCTTTCTTTGAGTTCCCTTGAAAGCTAAAACCTATTACATGTACATGATATAAAAATGAATGTATTATGATGCTTAGTTCTAAATGCTTTCATATTAAGAACTGAGCTTTCATTGTAGACAGCTAGCTGCTGATTCCTATGAAGCCTTCAAAATGAAACAGCAACTCATTGTAAATCTTATCTAAAATAACTAGTGACTGCACATCATTCTAGAGGCATGGTTAGTTCATCAGTCATCTACAAACTACAAAATTCTAGGGCAAAACAGAGAAAAGTCAACCCTCTATACCTCTGTGTCATGTTGATAAAATCGTCACCATTCCCTAGAACTGTAGTAATCAGTTTTGCCTACATTTCATTAGAAGCCAAAAACTGTTTTGCTATTGCACAACTGGTCTAGTTATGATGAATTTTTGAAAGTTTGCTATTCGTTTATTTTTCAGCTTAGGAGTCTATGACCAAAATCATTCGATGCGGCTTTGAATGTAGTTGAATATATGAAAACTGATTTTTCATTTTTTTGAATAACTACAGTCTTAGGCAATGGTGACGAAATGCATTGGAAGAGAATCATAGGTGGGAATTAGAACATCTTCATAGGGCTGAAAATGAGCTGAAACCACTCAACAGGCCTGATATTAGCCATATATTTGTATATTTTGTAATTTTATGGACACCTAACAGCTGATTGTAGACTAACCAAGGGTGGACAAAAATCTCTACTGGGCTGGGCTCTGCCCTGAGGTGGACAATTTCCACAAATGAGAATCCATGTCTTCAATAAACTCTACTCAAAACTGACATAGCCAGGGACATGAAGAGTATCCAAAGTATTAATGCTATTCCAAATTAGTAAAAATCAATTGAAACCTTTATTTTAGATAAGGTATCAAAGTTTTTCTCTTGATATGAAAATTTGAGATAAATTTTTGGACTGTCAACGCAACACTTTTCAAAACTGCCAAAGTGTATAGCACATTTATAAGGGCAGGGAACAGCCTATTCAAGTCCATATCAATGCACCTCCACAATTTGATCACAAAGAACTGGGCTGGAGATGATATACAGTCTACTCTTGGAACGTCCGAAAACTATCTGATTGCATTTTGTCAATACACAATGTTTAATATCATGTTCCCACATGTGTTAGTTGAGTTAAACCAATGAATTAAAACCTGAATATGTCATTTGTGAACAAGAAGCATTTGGCCTATGAAATTTTCCTTTAAATGGAAAATTTAACCACCCTGACTTCCTTTTTAAAATAATATAAATATTTCACAACTGACTTCACACCCTGATTGCATTTTGTCAATACACAATGTTTAATATCATGTTCCCACATGTGTTAGTTGAGTTAAACCAATGAATTAAAACCTGAATATGTCATTTGTGAACAAGAAGCATTTTGCCTATGAAATTTTCCTTTAAATCGATAATTTAACCACCCTGACTTCCTTTTTAAAATAATATAAATATTTCACAACTGACTTCACACCCTGAATATACTTCTTACAATTCGCATATTATTTAAAATTTAGTGATTAATAATTATCATTTTAATCAAAATTTAATAGAGGTCTCAGTCCTCAAAGATTCAGTGGTCATAAGTGATACAAATCCTTAAAAAAAGAACATTGGTACAGAACAATACTTCTTGCTCACAATAGCCTGGCTAGTTAAAAAAAAAAAGGAGAATAAATAATAATTCTTGAAAAAACAACAAAAAACCTTGAACCCCACAAAGCAGTTCAAAGAAATATTCATTTTCCGCAAACAGCAAATTTAGTCACAAAAGAAAGCAAGGAAACAACAAAGAAGCCTAAAGGAAAGAACTAAACCAAGCAAAACAGAAGGTAACACAGAAAAATAGAATAATATTTAAAGACACCATTGACTACACAATATTCTGAAACAAGAGGTGTTGCCAGAAATCTGCAAAAAGATGATTTAAGTCTTTAAATCCCAGGTCTCTGAATAAACACTGTCATATAAAGGGTCCAGAGTGCCGCCCATTGTAATCACTGTAAGAGAGGTCGAAGTACGGTGGAAGGATTTCACCCACTAACTACAATTACGTAGCTCATTCTCATTCATTTAGTCATATTTTTTCTCTCTAGCAGTTCTAACAACTTTTTTCCAGTTTTTCAATGTTGCCTTTTTTTTTTTTTAGCCTGATATAAGTCCTTAGTGACCGAAAGCTCTTAGGGTGAGATTCTTATAGAATTCACTGGCAAGTTTGTTGGGTTTTTTTGCTTGTTTCTAACATGAGGTTTTGCAAAATACATTTCTTTCTTTTCGAGCTATATTATAAATGACTTACTGCCACTCCAAAGCTTTTCTGAAATTACTTCATTTTGGGTGTCAAATGGCAGCGAATAAAATATACTTCAGCGGTATTTAATTTCGACACTAGATCTCGACGAACCAGTAACTGATGACACTGCAACAGAAGCGTAACACTGAACAATGCTTAACACTGTCAAATGAACTTGGTGAAGGATCAAACACAAGTGAGCGGAACTGAATATGAGTTTATACTTGTAGCAGAAAAAAGTGATTGCTTGTATAATTGCTTGTGTCAGTGTACAAGGTCCTGTCTTCCGCTTCTGATGTCTCTGAGCCTTCCTCCTCCTCCTCCTCTTTCTTCTGAGCAGAGAAAATGATGCGAAGGCAAAGGACATAAAATCAGAGAACTAAATACCCACACAACTTCTGGGTAAGTTTTTCAATTGTTTCTGAATAAACAAGGGGTGAAAGGCAATAAAGTTTTAAATGCAGGCTTGTGAACAGCTTTGTGTTTCAAAGTTGCCCAAAAAGGCCGCAATTGTCAGATCTACTGGTACCTAGAACAATAAAAATCACAATTTTTTGGCATTGGTACTGAAAGGGTTAAGTCTTACATTAGATAGAAAGTAATAAAATTCACAAATGTTTTTGGCATTGGTACTGAACTGAAAAACTTAAATCTCACTTTAGACCAAAAAAACACACAAAAAAACCCAAGTAATTTGAATACAGTAAATTTGATTTTCAGAAAGGGAATTTGTCCAGATTCTGGCACAATATTATATCCTATACAGTATGTGAACATCTGTCCAATCTAAGTTTGATAAAGTTTTGATCTTACATGGTCAAGTTAAAATGGCTGATCAGAAGACTTCGGTTTACTTTCCGATCCTATCTCTATATATTATAATTCCCCGATAAAGGTCAGGTAAGGTTTAATGAGAGACCAGGTAACTATTTTCATACCGGTAAAGGGTGTGACAAAAAAACTGTGTATAGTCC
This sequence comes from Onchidella celtica, assembly GCA_963931925.1. Classification (NCBI taxonomy): domain Eukaryota; kingdom Metazoa; phylum Mollusca; class Gastropoda; order Systellommatophora; family Onchidiidae; genus Onchidella; species Onchidella celtica. The sequence goes on along the minus strand of OZ007581.1, from coordinate 29,378,011 downwards.
AGAAATCACAGTCAAATCAAGCGACATCGTCAGTCAGCTGTTGCAACCTCATTCAAACTGGCCTGTGAGGCTGTTGCTATGGAACTGCAAATCTAATTACAAAGCCAAATAGAGAAAATACTTGAGTTGTATTCACTGCTCTGATATAGCTTTCTATGTACAATGCTACTGTCCCATAACAATAGCTTCAAAGGCCAGTTTTAACAAGATTCCAATGACATGTATTTTGGCTTGGCTGTTGTTACTAGTATATAAGCAACCCAAGTGTTTTGCACCAGGGGCATGTATGTATACATACCTGTCCCTAACCCCGTCCTTATCCTCAACCCTGAATCTTATCAAATCCCTTACCCTGCCCCTTACCCTTTCGACCAAAAAAACAGGAGGAAAACAAAAAGAAAATCTGAAAGAATAATTCAGGCTGTTGTTAGGAGTATTTCAGGAGGAGCTCTCCATTTCTGGAGTCACAAAAGGCTTTCAAATACGAATGGTATCCCTAATGCAAAAAAAACTTCAGGGGACGGATGTACTTGCAAACATTTTTTTTTGGGTTAACAATACATGAATAACCACAACCAAATAAAATGTCACCCTCTCTATAAGATACCATCCTCTTCTCCCTCTAACAATTAGACCAGGACAAAAACGAGTGATCTGCAGCCATCCACCTGGACTACTCCCCACACCCACAACACTGATGTGATTGTTTTGCACTCACGCTGCCAGTTTCAGGTTTTTTAGAGTTATCATTTTCTGATTCTTCTGTTTTGGTGGAATCACTGGCAGGCCCTGTAGGCTTCTGTCCACAATTGGGACATTCAGACTTTAGAAGAAATCACACAAACCATAACAGAAAACAATGGGAAATCCGGTTCTAGAGTTAGCAATAAGTAATAGTTAGTTTTGAAGATTAGGGGGAAAAAAGACACTAAGACATATTGCAAAATAATTGTTGGAAACATAAGGGAATTCAATCAAGGTAACTTTGTATACTAAACAAGAAAATGAAGCTACTATACCGTCATTGCTCTATGCTAATGGCATAAATCATTTTTGACACTTTTGAGACCCTGAGAAAAAAAATGTTTCTTTTCTTGTCATTCGATGACTTGCACCATAATGATTCTATTGGATTATTACATTTCATGTTGGTGTATTTCTTAATCTATAGTATTATCTGATAGCCCTCATGCTCAAGAATGCAATGATCTGTCAGTTGCCTTTGGGCATAAGTCTGACATGTGGCAATTTCATAAAGCAGTGACAATATGAAGACACAAATCATGAACAAAGGGGGTGGCCGGGTGTAAAGAAAGGGCAGGGGTATCAAAGACAAATCAATGCAGATAGTTAATTTCCTTTTGGGGTTCATATTGTGCTTTGTAAAAAAATTTTTTATTTTAAAAATTATATTATATGCAACAGCTAAAGAGGCTAATAAGTGCGCAAGAAGCAATGCCATGAGAACTAAACTTATATGCACCGTAAGTATGTTTGTGCATCAAGTAAACAATAAACTAGCAAAACTGTTATTGGCTCTGCTTGAAAAGTATCCCAGCTGGCAACTCTATGGAAATCCAAAGCCTAGGACTGATGTAAGTCAAGTTTGCACATAGGAATGACATTATTCCTACGTAGATCTGCTTGTTATGACATCATGGCAATGTCGGTCTGATTTAGGGAAGCCATCCCTACGATAATCCTACAAATCCTATTTTGGACTGACATAGTGATGCAGGCTGGGATATGAGGTAAGGCACTGAATGGCTTCAATAGCTTGAGTGCTAAGCAGACAGCAGGCTAAATATGCTACAGTGATCTTTCTTGCAATAATTTCAGCATGAATTTCAAACCAAAGCCTCCCTTTAATTTGTGTTAAAAATATCATTGTTGAAACTATTCAGCTGTTTCAGGACATAAGAAAAGCAAATGAAAAATATCTACAAATGAGCAACTGACTACAAAATAGTTCAGAATACTACCAATTCACCTCACGAATGTTTGTATTTTGAAATTTGCATAAAATATTTTTGAAGACCTGACAGAAATATTTTAATATGATGGCCGGTCATAGAAATGCCTGCAAGTCTGAAACACTTACGTCATAATCTCGAATGTAGTCATCTGAAAAGTCATCCATACTCTTGTCGTACGTGCCATAACTGCGGGTGTCGTCTGAGGGGGCTGGGTAGAGGGTGTGGTCTCCTTTGGTGGCACTGCCGTACAGCTCAAAAGTGTTAGTATGGCTGGTGGTGTCGCTGGCTCCTATGTAAATAGAGACAACAAACAATGTCAGGTAAACTACAGGAATTACTTACATCATAAAAAAACTGTATTTCTTGTGATCAAACATCTGGTAACAGATAGTAGTTCATTCATTCATTTACCAGTCAGTGATGTAGCACTTGTGAAGTCTGAGCCGAGACACATAATACCGGGACCATTCCTTCTTTCACTATATGCCCACAGCTTGTGCGCATATAAACACGGTGAGTACAAATCACAGATCTCTGTGGTGCTAGTCCTTTTTGTTGAATTATGAAGGGTGTGTGGTGTGAATTGTTGCATTGTTGACATGGATGGTACGCGCACAAGCTGGCGAATGGAAAATGATGAATTGGTCGGTCTCGATATCCTGTGTCTCAAGTCTGAGTATGTATGTAGCAGGAATACATTTCTCCTCCATACGGCCAACATTCACAATCATCAGTCAGCTATCGGAACCTCATTAAAATTAGCCTTTGAGTTGTTGCTAGGGGAGCGTAATCTAACTACAAAGTCAAACAGAGAAAATACTGAGTTGTGTTCACTGCTTAACTATAGCTTTTCATGTCAAATACTACACTCCCTTAACGACAGCTTCAAAGGTTAGTTTTGCAAGTTTTTGTGATTCCACAACCACAGCTTGACCAACGAGGTGAGAAGATCGTTTGAGCAGTTTCACCACGGTAGTTTTAATACACAAAACGTCAGAGCTCACAATGCGAGCGTTTCTTGATCTTACATGTTCACAGTTGACACAACACAACAAAGGCGTAGGGTTTATGTACATGATGAACATACAGGAAGTGACGACACAACACAGTTCACAACAAAACAAGGGAAATCTCGGTCCCAGACCAGTGTTGACTGTTCATGTCACGGTCACAACAGGAGGGCACCACAAAGTTATAATATACAAGTTAATTATTACATTACATTTTAACATGGTACGAGAAGCTGGCTGACAAGACTGTCCATCTCACATACTGAAGTGACAATGATTGTGGCAGTTTTGAGCTATTACCACGTTATCACTGATCATGGTCATATCTATATTCTCCCATAGTGACCCATCAGATCAATATCTTTAATGGTTTTGAAATTGAAAGCAAACAGGTTTTGGCCTTTAACTTTGAAATGCTCTCTTGTTAAATAAGAAAACTGTTGCTACCTCAGTGTATGACATTGTGATGGACAATGTTATGTACTGTCATGAACATGTAGATCTTTGTACTGAATACTGTTTCATTTACACCTAGCATACAATCTAATCATGATTAATCGTAACTGGTCCAGTTGAGGAAAAAGTTTGCCTAACTATCCATCAACTAAAAGTCTATCTCATGCCTTTCTCTAAATCCATATTTCTCAAGACTAGGTGCAAGCCCCACTGGTGGGGCGTGGGACTTCAAAATTCAGAAACACATTAGCTAATACGCTTGTGTTTGGACAATGTGCCTCTGTCTGCTTGATTTCTTGAGCTTAGGGCATGGACTCCTTTAAGCAAAAAACATTAAACTCATAATCTGTGGGGTGAATGAAAATAGAAAAAAAAAATAATTAAAATGTTTCACCTATTTGCCCACCTTCCAACCTCTTCTTCCTCCTACGGATAAAGAAGAGGATCAGCCCTACATTCAAGGTGAGGATGAAAACTCCAACAATGCACACAACCAAAATGATGATGACCGGGATTTCATCAGTTCCCTGTAGTTCTGATGTTGATATGTCGGCTGGTGACACCACATCTGTCAAGTAAAAAGAGCTTTCATTATAATACACTGATTAATTCAACACCAATACTCAATATACTGTCTTTTGTGGACAACTGGGCTATTGCTAAGAAACAAGTCTTCACTTACAAACAATTATTTCATAGCATCATCATTATAAATCTTTCTTGAGATATACATCTAATTCCATGTCTGTACATTTACTATCCTATATATAAAATGTTGCCTTAATACTGCCTTATTCCATCTCTATATCGGTGCATTTCAAGAAAATCATTTGTACTTAAAATCTTTAACACTTTAAAATCTACTCCAAGGGGACAAGATACCTTCATGATGTCCACAGGAATGACAGAAATGCACTTTGTTAGGTCACACATTAAATGGTTTTTATTTCAATATTTGTGAAGATTGGAGATAGACTAAAGCAGTACTGAGGCTACATACAATACACTTTTGTATTCTGGTGATGAATTCCATGTCAATAAACTGCACAGTCGTGCTAAATATCTCTACTGAGCAGACACACCATAAAACCCAGACTCACAAGCCATTTCTGAAATATGATACTATTCTCTCATAAGAAGTAGTATAGTATAGTATAGAAGATTAAATATTCTACATTAGCCCAGTAATCCAAACAACTCTGTTTTCCACTGCACTGTTCCCTAAGAAATGCTAAAACACTGCTTGCCCAATAATAATTCATCTCAATTTACTGATACAGCAGTAATTAACTGTACTGAGATATCCTGGTGTACTCTGCTTCATGAAACCAACTCTGATTTGGTACACAAGAATCAGTTCAATAAATTTCTTCAGTGAATGAAGGAAATTTCACATGCATGAGCCCCGAAGCCGTAAACCTACTGAAAATGGCACATTCTGTTTCTCAAAGCCAGAACCTTGTAGGCTGCACGGCTGTTCTTCGTCGTGCTTTTAGTCTCTTGCCTGGCAGCCGGGTCAAAAGGTCAATCATGCCCCGCTGCACCTAGGCCCGCCAATGCCGTCGGCTTATCGTTAATTAGTACTTTTTAAAGCCACAGACAAGACAGAACATAGTGCATGCTTCTAAGTGAACACTCAAATTCGTGAACTTTTCTCTTGTACAATTTTTAAATATTTGACATTAATCTGTGAAAAATACAAGGCAAGAAAAGAATGGCGCAAAAATCCACGGCTTTTACTGAAAATATGCATCATTAAATAATTATTTTCAGCTGTAAGACTCCGGAGATTGCTGTAAAATTGATATTTTTGCTAAGGTGGTTCTATAAATCTGGATTGACCCTCATCTCTCATTCAGTTGCAATTCATTTTCAAATATCCACGTGGTCAAATTCAGACATACTCGCTGACTCTCAAGACACTGACATTCTATAACTGAGGTGTCTGTAACTTATGCAAACATCCAAGAATTGTGTACGGTATCCCAAGCAGTATAGACATGAATAAGACTAACACATGCACGCCATGAAGGAATGAATAATCATGATCCAATGAATGACACTTCAGGTCTGAACAAATTACACTACTGACAAATCAAATAAATGCATATGATAAGTCTAATATAACAACAGACAATCAATAATCTTACGGCCACACCTCTAATTTGTCATAATCTTTACTAATTTTTGTTATTAACACAAATCAGAGGGAAAAAAAGTTGTGCAAGTTACATTACATCAATACAACATAATACTGCAATTATTCAATGAAATAAGGTAAATCTAGAGGGTGTGAAGAAAATCTTAGCATAACTCAGCTGCTGAAGGTGAGTGCAATGGGAAACTTTCACACTGTAAATGTTGATAAATACTGCTTCATTTGAATGCAATTTTATTAATTTTGTGATGTCATTTCCAAGATTTGGATTTTTTTATATGAACAATGTGTTAATTTTGAAAGAAAACACACATCTTTGTAAAACTTATTTTCTGAAAGAACTGAAACCAATGTACCATCGAAGACAGGAAAAGCAGAACAAACACATAGTGATCACAACCCAAAGTTGACTTTAGCACAGATAGTGAAATAATGGGGTGAAAGAATGTGATATCAAAGCTAGACCACCCGGATAGCGAGGGACTTAGGTGCTAGCGCGAGGGACTTCTGTGCGAGAGCGTGCCGCCTAAGCGAATCCCCTGTACCTGTCAGGTTGCCAAGATTTATTACTCTGGCCACGGCAAACTAAACACATACTCTCAGGCCATTTCGAACTGCCGTGGCTAGCAGTGTAATATGGTGTTTAGCTGACTACCTGATGTCCTTGCGGTGATTCCCCTGGCCTGGTACACACTTGGTCCTAGCTTGTTGAAGGCCAGGACTGTCATCTCGTACTCTGTGCCAAGTTCCAGACCTGAACATGATGATGAAGATCAAAAGTTAATATTTACTTCTCTTTTATGACTTCTATGAATAAAAGACTACACTTCTGAGAACAAATATACTCATATGATTTGCACATTTGTCTCATAACACAGATGGCTCTTGATAAAAATACTGTCTACATGTGCTGCCATGCCTGCACTACCATTTTTTATAATTAAAAAGCAAAAGGAAATATTATTTTATGTCTGCTAGTAACAAAACTGGCATGCTTTATTGGATCTGGCTAATTATTCAGTTTGTCAAAGAATTAGTTTCAATTTTTTTTTAAATGCCATAAAACTGCAGTATAAATTTCCAAATTCTGTATAAAGCAGACAATATAAACAAAGTAGTTGTCAGGAAGCAGTAAGGTTTTATTTTTGTTACGTATCTCATATTTTTCGTAATTTCTTACATGAAACCTTTCTTTCCTTACTCAGCAAGGGGCTGCAAGAATTGTCTTTCCTCTCAATTTGGACTGGTCCCATACCCATATTATTTGTATTTTCTATATATTATTAATGTCAAAATATATTTCACACTCACTGATACTCCTGTAAAGTCCCCAAATTTTCTGCTTAGCAACATTACTATTACCTTTGATCTTGAATGTGGTGGCACCATATGGTCGTACATCAACGTGCACATATCCCCTGGCATCCACAGGTTTGTATCTCACTCTGAATGACTGAGGCAGACCTCCATCAAAGCCAGGCTTCCATTTCAGTGTTATACTGTTGGAAGTGGCATTGACAAATGCAATGTCATATGGAGGGTAGGGTTTGCCTGGTGGAAAAGAGAGAAAAAAAAAAAATCATGACGGAACCATCCAGATAGAGCTCGTTCATGTTAAAGGAAACCTGGGACGTATTCACTGTTTTTTTTGCAGCTGTCAGTGGTGGTAAGAAACTCTTCAGGTGGAGCGAGGCACATGACGAGCATAATCTGTCATTAGATGTTTTGGCCTTTAACCCTTTCAGTGTCACAGAGCTCCATAGCAGTCGCCGGCATTTTCATAAATATGTGTGCCAAAAACACTACAGCTGTCGATCAAGGGTAGGTTGGATCTATGATAGAGTATTATGCGAATATGAATGAGGGCGTTATTATTCCTTTTCCATGAGTTTCAGGAGTGATTTTCTGGTAATATAATTTGCTACTATGTCCCAGGGCTGTGACACCGAAAGGGTTAACTTCCTGACATCTTCTAGGACCCCGGCCACAATCACTGCTATCAACAAACCACAAGAACAATGCTGCTCTTCGAAGGAAAATAGCCCAGAAGTCATTTTTGCATCAAATTTGAGACAAAATCACAGTTGAACATATATAAGAGTACAGATCAGTGGCAGGCCTACATTTCTGGGCCCCTTTACAATCAGCAACAATAGAACAACATCCAAAATATATTCACTCATTACAAAAAGTTTCTTCAGGTGCCCTTTAGGGAGCTAACACTTCCTTAGTTTCATAAAAGATCTGCCACTGGTACAAGAATGTTTCCTTCTGTACTTTGAAAAACACAATAATAGTCATTTTCCAATAAGTGATGCTTGATTGAAATATATTATATGAACTGAAAGGTAAGCATTTGGCCTTTCACTCTAAAAAAAAAACCTACTTTGATTAAGTGTTAGTAAAAGAGGTTTTGACCACGAATTACTCACTGGTTCCTGTCAGAGTTATACTATGGGAATCACTGCCTTTGTTATTGGTGGCTGTGCATACATAGGCTCCATAGTCTTCTCGCTCCAAGTTTTTCACCTTCAGAGTGCTCTCATACTTGATCAGGTTAGACTTATTGGTTCCCAGCCTGTACTTGCTGCTGGCTCTTATAGGATTGTTGTTCTGTGAAATAAAATCAAAACATCATCACAATTTGATTGTTTACGCCACTATACTGCCATGCAAAGGCAATGCAATGTAACTGATAGCATAGCCTTTTTTTTACTTTATTGTCTCTGTTAACTTGTCTCATACATAATTCTTATATTTCAAAGGCAGTCAGATGCACCCGCTACTAAAACAGTAGTTTCAAGAGTGGCGAACTCATAAATAAAAACATTTATATATATGGAGACTGGCTATGCCACACAGATTTCTTTTTTTATCTTTTTCTCAAAACTTCTGTCTTTGTATGACAGTATACAACAGATTGAGTAATGAGAAAACACAAGTCAGCCCCATCTCCAAATTTACAAACCTAATAAAGCAGACAAACAGACTGGTAAGTGACACTAAATATCATAAAAACCACAGACAAACTGTGGGGTCGCAGCAGGGCTATAAGCAAAGTCAAAATTGGGCAAAAAGAAAAGATTGTATGTTGCAAAGCCCCGCGTAAACTGTTTCACTTCGTTCCTGTTGAAGTCTTTTATTGTTCGTTTTTTTTTCACTTGAAAAAGGCGAAAGCCGAAAATTTCGTGTATTTTCTGTCTTCTCTTTTGTTTGCTTTGTATTGTTTGGGTTTTATTTCTCACGCGGGGTTTTGCAACATACAATCTTTTCTTTTTGCCCAATTTTGACTTTGGTAGTGACACTAATTGAGCACTGGAAACAGCAAAAATTACAAAATTTTGCATATTTGTATCAAAGTCCAGTATTACATTTTTTTCTGATGACCTCGGTCAATGCTTGTTTAGTGACTGCACCCACTGTAAATGATATCTGAAGGTCCCTGTCTATGAACATATGAAGAAAGCATGAGGACATGCGCACAGTGCTAGATGCAAACTGCTTACCCTTGTCCATGTGATGGTAACATCAGGTGCTCCCTGAGCCAGACACTTGAGTGTCACAGAGGTGCCTTTATCTCCTGCTGATCGGCTGGTCTGTGGTGATTTGTCTATCACTGGGGCAACTGCAAATAAAAAAATAAAAAAAAACAACTTTCACTCATCATGTCCTTGAGATATTTAACCAAATACACACAGCTTTCACTACTGGATTAATTTTTGGAAATCCAAACACAGTGACACACGAGTTTTGAATTTGAGTTTTACGGCGTATCAGCACAATAACCGCCACTTTGCGCCTTTCAAGGTCTATTTGGGTGTACGTTCTTTATTTATGGTTCATATTCACGGCTTATAAGTTTAACACTAGAATTAGACACTTTTGTATAGTGTTATCACATTGGTAAAGTTCTCAAAAGTTGTTCTGTAGTGACACAAGATCAATCGATTGAAAGCTTTATTTGTCTTTCCTTTTCCTTTTTTCACTTCTCTATTATTTCTTATGCGAGGCTTTTGCTACACACAACTTTTTCTTTTTGCCATTTTCTAGTTTTGCAAGTAAATAGACATCTGCAGTGCTACTGCCATAATTTAAAGCATGTACATTGCTTGACAATGTTGATCAATGTTCAATGGAACAGTATCTGAATTTCTGTAAATGTGGTCACATTTGGGGTAAATTCTTACTGCAGGGATCGGTTTCTTTGATTCTCTTGGTCAATGATCTAAGTGATTTGTAATGTTCCAAAGAAATATTTGCCTTGATATCAGAATTCATAATATCTTAAATAGTTAACTATTTTTGATAACCAGAACTCTCAATTACAGTTAGAAAACTTCTAATATCTCAACCATGTCCAGCATATTGTAAAATTGAAGCTTTCTATTGGCGTGTCATTTTGCAATAAATCTGCCCTTGCTCAGACATTTCTTTTAATATCAAACTGAACATAGTCTTTTTTTCTGATCCTTAGCCATGACCAACAGCTACAGTATGGAAACATTTCAGTGCTTAGCACATCATCGATTTCACGACCAAGGGGCATATGCATAGATATCAACAGCTGTGCAAGGAAGAGGTGAATGCTTAACTTCTCTATATGACAAAGTGGCAGATCGCCAAAATTAGTGCTGCCAAGATTCAGTTTTGAAAATTTTGTGCCACTGTCATGATCAATTTCTCCAAAACTTTAATTCCAAAGAGCACACAAAACTAAATCACAAAAGAGTAAATGTCTCAAATTTGACCTATTCGCCCCTTTATCACACAGCTAAGTTGAGAGTTCAGTTTCGCTGTGCAGCTGTTGTTATCTATTTGACCGTTCGTCATGAAAACAAAAACAAGGGTCAAGTCACTAAATTTTAATTAATGAAAAAAAGGATCTTACATTTAACTATAAGCTTGGCAGTTCTCGTTGCCGGAGAGCCAATCCTGTTGTCTGCTACACATTTAAACGTGCCGCTGTCTTGCCTGGTCAAATCACTGATGGATAGGTACCCTGTGTCGCCCTCTATTCTGGGCCTGGCTCGACTCATATCAAAGTCATCTCTGGTCCAGGTGATAATGTCTGCAGTGATGGGGTTGGCATCCACTTTACAGGAAAACACTGCTGTCTCTCCCTCATTCACAGACAGTCTATTGGTGATGTCCTTAATTTGTGCTGGATCTGTGATGACACAATATACAACATAATTTCTCCACCAGGATATACCACTCTGTAGGATTGTGCCTTTCCACACTCATGAAAAAAATTGTGAGGGAAAAAGTAACTCCCTCAATTACCTTACACAATAATGAACAGATAACAAAGATAACATTACACTATATCTGGTAATAAAAATACTTACTACGCTCCTGTACTTTCATCCCTTTAATAAGCCATACTGAGAATGAATGTTATTAATGTGCTCATGTACTTTCTATTAAATAATCTAGTTGGCCCACTGACTCTGGGAATACTGTGTGATATATGAAGCTGAGTTTCGATCATCAAATTGAGTAAATTGAGGCTCAGAAGGAAATTGCCTGTCATACTTTTTAATTCCACTCAACAAAAATGCATCCCCCCCGCTCAAATTGTCGAACACTTTCTACTGTTCAACTCAGTTGTGGTTCAAAATCAACGAAAGTATTAAAAATATAGTGAACTTCAAGACCTTTTAAAATATGCCCACGTACACCTTTACGTCTTTCTGTGCGTAATATGATATTTCGTAGAATTTAAGGTTGGGCGGTTGAAAAGACTTCATGGTTAAATTGGAGGCCTTACTTCCTTTATAATAATTATATGTATGCCATTTACCTGGAACTTCAGCTATAAGAATTCCGTTCAGGTCACTTTGTACATTCTTGTTACAAATCAAACACCTGTTGTTGGCACAACAGATTCTGCTCACATTAAGACAGTGCTAGCAAATAAAAATGAGAAGTGACTTCATATCTCAAGAACTACATGTTTTCTGAAGTTGTAAAGACTCCTTTCCTGTTAGAATCTAGCTTTTCTGGATATGACATAAGGTTTTAATGATCATTGCACATATTTACAGACACAGACTGTCATTACTCACATTTGACGTTGATGGAAAAATTGAAAGTTGAAAAGCCTTGATTGTTAGTTCCCTTGATCATGTAGTTGCCTTTGTCTCCCTTGGCAACGTCAGAAATATTCAAGACCCCATTGGTCAGTTTGTATCGAGAGGGCAGACTGTAGACAACTCCAGCTTTGTATAGTTTGTATGTAACCTCAGGTGGATTGGCGTAAGCAGTGAAGTTGAGGCTTGTCCCATCTCCTTTCTTGACATCCACTGTTTCTGGTAATGTCTGTTCATCAAACTCTGGCTTGACTGCAAGGGATCAACAAGGAATGGAATAATCAATTAATGACAGACAAAACACGGACTTCCAGTTTTTCTACGCCCTCATTCATATCACATACAAAAAGAAAAATGCATACAAAAGTATACAACATCTTCCTAAATATCCCCCTAGCAAAAAGCGAAGCAGTATTATGCTTGCAAATACGAGATAAACTTTTCTCAACCAGGGGATCACAACTCTCACATGCCCACTGTTCATTCCTTCTTTATAGTGGCTCTTACCTGTACTATGCACTATTTTGGGGTGTTTTTGAAAATTAATACAAAATCTTCTGATAAAGCTAGAGTGTGACATTTGGTATCCCCGTGCATGGAAAGCTTATTCAGACGAGAATAATGACAATTATATATTTACAAACACAAAGAGCTAAAACAGTATGTGTTAAGAAACTATGTCATATTATCCCAAGTGCTGCAGAGCGCGTAATTGGGTGTGCAAGTGGCCACACCTCTTGGGCGACCGGTGTATCGATCAATTATAAAAATGCTCGCACTCAGTGGTGTGAAAAGGTTAACCATTTAGGACTTGGTCTGCAGACCTTCCCATTTCTGGGCTGGCCAAGAAAAGGGAATTTACTTCTTGATAGTTTTAGGTGTCTTTAAGTCATTACAAAGACACACAAAAATGTGATTTCAAAGCAAACTTACACAAAACATCCAATGTGACAGCGTCTGTGACACTCTGATCCAGCAACCTGTTAGTTGCTCGGCAGCCATACACAGCATTATGATCTCGGGAAGTGGGTTCAAACCTAAGGCGATTGGTGGTATTTTTGCCTCCATTTTCTGCCTCCACAGTGCCCAAGTCCACTCCGGTCATCCGCCGTCCATTCCTGACCCACACAATCTCTGCTGGCGGATTACTGGAGGAACATACACAGGTAAGGTCCATTTGCTGACCTGCCCGAGGCTGGGATGGGCTGACACTGATGAATACATGGGAAGGAGGGACTGAAAAAGAACGAAAATAACACACATTATCAATTCACTTTATTTCCCAAGAAGTTAATCAGAAAGCCTGCACTACATATATCCATTTAGCTCAGCCAGATACAAACAAGTCTTTAATACAACAATATATCTTTCCAATGCAAGGTGCCACCGGTGAAAGTGTTTTCAAATTCTGCTACAGTCCACAAGACAATAAATGCAAAACTTGATAAATTAATTGTCATTGAACAAAACTTTATATAAACTAATTATCATTTAGCTGCAGGCAGATTTCCACTGCTTCCATCTCCAGCATATCACATTAAACATCAACGTTACCTATACTGGAAAATGAAAACAATGAAAACTAATGGATAAAATTAACAAATTAAAAAAACAACAACAAAAAAACAGAAAAAAGCTGTAGAGAGAACTTGTTAAGGAAAACATATTAATAATTTTTTAAAAAGCAAGCTTTTCAGGTTTTCCCCAGGCTAAAAAAAATGGAAAACTTGAAAGAAAAACATGACAAAATGTGAAGAAAACAAATAATTAGAATTCACTGCATAATATTTCTTGTAATTTGTCCGTAATGTAGGGCTTTGTGAAATACAATTTCTTTCTTTGCTGCATTTTGAGTAGTAGATAGTATGAAACAACCGAGAGAGATAGAACACTCACAGTGTACTGTCAATCTGACGCTAACTTCCAGGGGAGTTGACGTGGCTCTGTTACTGGCTTTACACTTGTACCTGGCTCCGTTGTCATCTGCCTTGACAATAATGGCAATCTCCGAGGATGCAATATTGCCAATAGACTTGTAGTCTGCCTCTTGTATCAGCCTGTTATCTGCAACAAACAGGGCAAACAATTCATCCACTTTAAGAAATGTAAATTTATTAAAACATGCCTTTTCACAAGTAACACATATTGTTACTGAGCGTTCCATTCTATCGGAACTGGATTTTGAAAAAAACACAGTGTAGTCTAAGAACAAAGAGTACATCACCACAACCACACTATAGGTCTATTCAAACAATATTACACATCTGTAGTGTGGCATTTTCAATCACTTGATCCAAGCTTTAATCACATTTCTTTGCCTCCAGTAAAATTTCAAAATCAAAGTTGGGTCGTCGGAAATAACCAGTAACTATATCACTTACCGCAGATTTATGGTTGAAATTTATCAATACACAGTCTACATCAAACCTAGAGTACATATCCTCGGTGGGCTGTTTGAACTTCGTTAAAACTAAAATCAAATAGGGGACCATAGTATTACAAGTCAAACAGAGAAACTACCGGTACTGAGTTGTGTTCACTGCTCAGTTGTAGCTTTCTATGTAAAATACTACAGTCGGTCCCCGAACAACAACCTTTGAATTAGTTTCAACAAAGTTCCAAACAGCCGAATGACCATATATTGAAACAGACATTCTGTATTATATTTAGTTAGATTTGAAGTCTAAATTGAAAACATATTTCAGAGTTAAAACCTTAACATGCAAGAAAAAAAGACGAAAAAATTTTAGAATATGAAAGGAGAAAACTATACAGCTATTCTGTTGACAAAGAACATGCTGACCTACCTTTGTACCACTTTAAATCTGCCACTGGGTTTCCACCCACTGAGATACAAGTCATTCTCTCCAAGTCGCCAGCTCTGATAGATGTCCCTTCTCTATAACCACTGATCTCAGGTTCATTAGGGGGATCTGCACATAAGATGGCAACAGTGTATGGCCAAATGGAATGGAAATTAAACATTATGCGACTTTTGTTTCTTGTTTGTTTGAACTCAACTTTTTTTTGCACAACTGAGAAATTCGACATTAAATGTTTGCGGCTTTAGTATTATGTTAAGGAGTTGAAATACATCGGAACTGTGAAACAGCTTGATAAATTTAATGCCACGACGCATTCTAAACAAGTGTCAAAGTGTGTATTTGTTACACCTCTTCTACATACTAAAAGAACTTCAGTTTTTCCGGAAAATGGAGATAGAACAAACAAGAACTAAGGTGATGATTAGCTAACAAGCTAAAAATAAAACAATATAATTATGAATGATGTACTACAGCGACTGACTCAAATGTACTTAATGACCTTGAAGAAAAGACTGATACTGCTATTATCACAAAATACCGAAAGACCGTTAAACCACCTTCTGTGTTTAGATAATGCCATACTAAGGTGGAGCAATTGACTTACTCAAACACATCTTGGAGAAGAAAAATGATATTAAACACAGATATGCCAAAAATGTTTTATATGTTTGGTTACAGTAAATATTCAAATTGATGGCCCTGAACTTCGTGATACTTGTATATATGCTGAACACAACTAGAAGAATATATGGTCCAGTCGAGTGCCCTTCTATGTCTCCACACCTTAAACCATATAACATTTTTCTCTGGGGTCATCTGAAGTCAGATGTCTAATGGAATCAGCCCAGAACAACTGCTGCAATATATATATAAATAATCACACTGAATGTTCATCTTTCCTGGAAAAGATCAACTCTCTGACTGGTGGCTCTGTTCCTCAGGTCTAAATAAGCTGAAGTGTAAAATAGTCAGATTTGCAATGTGCCTATGACAATGACTATGACCACAAGTTTCTGTAATGAAGTAAGAACCAACAATACTTACACAGAACACTGAGTGTAAGGGTGTCAGCCACAGTCTGTCCAAACTCTGCATTGGTAGCCTGGCAGGTGAACACACTGTTGTGGTCTTGGTGACCTACACTGACCCGCACTACAGACCTGGTGATGTAGCCACCTTCTGGTGATGGTGTGTAGGTCTCTGTCACAAAGTAAAGAGATTGAAAGCTGTTAAAAGGATCAAGTTTCATAAGTTGTTTTTTTTTTACATGCTTGCACCTGTACAGGTAAGATTTTTTTTTGCCTGTGCAACATTTTCAAATTCACTATCAACAAAATATTGGAATAATCATCCCTTCAAACTTACAATCACAGTACATCATAAATGATAACACTATCTCAGTCAAATCTAAGCTCAAAAAAAAAAAGTCTAGAAACAATATTGATTAAAACTGCAATCGACATCACTTTGCGCCTTTGGAAGTGGGATGTTTTACAAAAATTTGAACACCAGTCACATGCGAAGTTGCGGCCACTCCCGTTTGCGGCGTCCGGCATTGCCTGGGATAACATGTAGTTTCATAGCACATACTGTTTTTTTTTCTTGTGTATGTTTATGATCATACTATTATTGTCATTATTCTTCTCTGAATAAGTTTTCCATGATACCAAATATCATACTCTAGCTTTATCAGAAGATTTCATATGAATTTTCAAAAATAACCAAAAATAGTGCGTACACAGGTAACAGCCATTTAGAGATGTTAAAATTAAAAACGCTGTAGATGTCTGAGACTTCCAAAATGAGACTGGAAATTTTACAAATTTATACCTCTCATCAAAAACTTGCAATTGCCTCAACATTTTCACTGGTTGGCATAATTACACAGAAGTCACCAGTATTTCCTTTGCAATTAATGAATGCCTATGTCCATATCGGTATACAATCTCCAGTAAAGAGATACAGAATGTGACCTAGGGTATTACATAGGTAGTGAAACAGATAAAAGCTTTTACCTGTTACTTCACTCCTGGGCAATTGTCTGTTCTTTGCAAACCAGGTGATGGTGGCCCGAGGGTTGGAATTGGAAGATATACAGGTCAATGTGATGGTTCTTCCTGCTCGGACAGGCTCGCTGGCTCCGGAGATTTTCACACTGGTGGGTGGGACTGAAATGATCCAGATGCACTGATCAATCTATAGTTCAAACTAACTATGAGTTACAATACTTTATATATCACATTTAATATCTCTTGTCTATTAACTCTTCCCAGGCATCAAGTCAGACAACATCACCCCAACCCTAAACTTAACCTTTTCAGTGTCACAGACCTCCACAGTGGTTGCCAGCATTTTCCTAAATATGTGCGTCGCCAAGACCGCTATAGCGGTCGATCGGGTGGGGGAGGGTAGGCATCCATGATAAAGTATTATGCTAATACGCACGAGAACGTTATGATTTCTATGACATGAGTTTCAGGAGTGATTTTCGGGTATATAATGTGCCACTATGTCCCACGGTTGTGACACCGAAAGGGTTAACCCATACGGACAGCTGTGCCTACCGAAAAACTGTAGGGACAACTGATCAGAAAGAAATACTCTCTTAAGTCAAAGCGACCTGAAAGAAATGAGATTTACAGAGAACCTGTGAGACAATAAGTCTGTACACGCTAAAAAATTCAGACCACAGTTTTGCTGACAGATGCTCCACAGGCACAAATTGTATGAGGCCAAAAAGAAGCCAAGCGAGCCAGCAGCAGTATCAAATAAGACAGATAAGAAGCAATTGCACTTTACAAAGACAAATTTGCATAACACAGTAAAATTTATCCAGGTGAAAAAACTTGGTCAAAACACAAATGGAAACACCCAAAGTGGTTTGGTCACATGACATCTCGTTTATAACCAACAGGCAAATGGATTAAGACTGAGTAAATATCAAAACTGAAAGAGAATGAGATTTATATATCACTTTCCACAGAGTAAGTCTGCCTACTTACAATTAACTTTCAGCGTGTATTCTTCTGTCAGCGGTTCAGACAGCACCAGATTGGTCACCTGGCACCTGTAGACAGCATTGTTGTCAGTGGATTTCACTTGGAATGTATATTCATTGATGGCACGGTTCCCACCACTGGTGAAGCTCCAGTCCACAGCCTTGTTGTTTCTGTACCAGGTTATGGTACCCAGGGGGTTCCCTCCCCGAGAGGAGCAAGACAACACTAAGGTGTCATTGATGTTGACAACCCGGTTGTTGTAGCCAGACAATTCTGGTGGTCCTGGTGGAACTAGAGATCAAAAGCAACAGAGAAAATAAGAAATATAACCAAAATGTTTTCTCCTTGGGAAATTTTTAACAAAAAATGTTCTTCATCACATCATTGGAGCAGTTATGCCCCTGAACATTATTAGAAGAATATTGAGAATATCATGGATGGAGAAAAAATCATATGAGTCAGTACTGAAAAGATCATTAATTAAACCAATAAGACAGAAGCAACTGAAATTTCTTAGGACACATGTCGCCTCAGGAGCCTCGAACATCTAGCAGTCACAGGGAAGATCGAAGGCAGGATAAGCAGGGTTAGACAGAGAAAAACTTTCACTGAAAGTCTTAATTCATGGACAACAAACAAATGTCACAATAACAACTCCTTCTTGAGGTTGGCTGATGACAGATCCGAGAGGAGAGCCATGATTGTCAATGTCTGTTCCAGACAGAGCAACTGATGATGATATCAAGACCTACACAAAAACTGAATACAAAAACTTGAGTCTTAAAGAGGGGTAAAACCAATAAAATATGGTATACCAAGAAATATGCCTTTTTCCCCCTAACAAATGTGAGTGGATCTGGTGAAATTGAGTTTAAAGTGGAAGACCAAATTTCTGAGAAAACCCCTCAATAGGTGGTAAAAATTTTTCTATGGAAATTGAGATTTGCTTATAAATGAAAGATTAGTCATTTTTCTGCATTCAGTTAAAATATTTTGCTTGAAATCACCTTAGAGATATTTCATTTTGATTTTTTACATTGAGGTATGAAAATGTCACTTTAAGTGCGATTTCGCCAGATCCACTCACAAATCTGGATTAAATGAACTTAAAAGGACCAAAGCCCTTTTACCAATAATGGCACTGACCACATGTATACTGTTACTCACTTAAAATACTGGGTTTGACACATGTAGTGATAAGCAGTGAGGGCTGAACCACATACAAACGAATTGCTTACATAGAATGCTAAGTGTGACAGATGTCGTCAGGGGTGGACCAAACACTGCACTATTCCTGGCTTGGCACTTGTACACGGCTCCATTCTCTTCATGATGATTGGCTAAGGACACTCGGAGTGTACTGCGAGCTGTCTCTCTCTTGTCATCTGCACTGGACTCTATACCATACCGTACATTGTCTATCACCTGAATAATGAAATTGAGGTACTTTTGCAATTGACAGTATTATGGCACTTCCACATGCATGTCACATACTATAAAAGGCTTTTTAGAACACCTTATTTCTGTGACTGAATACTGTTTGTATACAGCACTTTGGGCTTTAATTGGATAATTGAGCTAGAGGGTGAAATTGTAAGCAGCTAAAACTTCGCGACAACACCATAAAAAATTATGAAACTTGGTGTACTGCATCAATTTTTGACGAAGAGTTATGTGGATACATTCGTTTTGAACAAAATCAGTCTTTACTATTATTTATATTGAATTAATGTTTTGAGCCGCCAAAAGCAGAGACGCATTTTCGCCGAGTAGAATAAAAAAGTATGATCAGAAATTTTGTCCCTGACCTCTTTTTACACATTGGTAGTTGAAAATCAGAGTAATCACATCTATATTTCTACGTGAAATGGTGGTGTCACAGTAACTTCTATTTGTCATTGCACCAAATCCAAATGCCGTTTTAATGTAGCTTACATCTAGATATACGGTTGGACTTCGTACATAGAAATTTTGCAAGATTTATCTTCCGCAGGTCAGCTAGTTCTAATAATTTACCTTAATTCCATTGCGATACCATTCTATAGTGGCTGCAGGTCGGCCTAGTCTGGCCTCACAGACCAGCTCCTGTGTTTGTTGGGTGTAAGGAACCTCAACTGTGGAGTCATTACTGTAGCCCAAGATGACAGGAGGCTCACATGGCACTGTAAGAGATTATACAAAAATCAGTTTGCTTTACATGGTCAAGTCTAGGTACAGGGTCAGACAAATATGGTCCGTGTTGTATAAATCCGTGCCCAGGCTATACTGCCATTCTATGAAAAAGGACTGTATGAGACAATCTAGGTCATATTCACCTTCTAACATCATTTTACAAAACAAAAAGTGTGTTGTATCTCTACATCTGAATTATAATTTTTCTTCCCTTTCTCTCTCTCTCTCTCCCATTCTCTCTTCCTCCCTCCTCCCTTTCCTTCACACACACACTCTCTGACTGGTTCTGTCTGTCTATTTATCTTTCTCTCTGTCATTCTGTCTATCTGCCTGTCTGTTCCTCCCTCTTTCCCTGTCCCTCTATTGAATAGCTCTTTTGATATAGCGGGACTCAATGAGATATAATCTTTTTTTTTTGTTGTTGTTGCTGTTGTAAAATACGGTTTTGCCATAGGCGGTCTTTATCAATAAAAATGGCAGTAAAAAGGCAAACAGAAACTATCAACTAGGTAAGATTTCCATAGACAGGAGGACACGAATTCAAAACACTGTAACACACTTCACAGATCACATAGTGAAATGGACTCTCTTATATATTTACTAATGTAATGTACACAATCCCTTGCACTTTATTGGACTGATCTTTATCCTGAAACCTGACTAGTATTTCTTCTTTGTAAAAAAGAATTACCATATTCCTCATGTCCTTCTAACACACTAAATACAGGGCAGACTTGTAAAATCCGGAACTGCTGGCAAGTCTGACACAGAAAGACATATCTTATATAATAAAAAAGACTCCTGTGATTTTTTAACAAGACCTAGCGCTGTTCAGACAGTTTGGATTTGTGTGAAAATTTATATACATGCCTTTATATTTGGAGACTTGAAATGGTGGGGAAGTATTTTTTTTGAGTTCGCTTTGTGTCGCTAATTGACTATCTCCAATCCTTTACTTTCATGCACACATGTGCCCATGACATCATCACTTCCTGAAAAATTCTTGGTATGCACCATGGCAGGCTGTGTGCTGTACTTTGTGTCTATTAATCGCTGACTTCTGTGAATGTCCCATCTCGACATCAATGTTGTCAGTCTATAGTGGTGTCCTTTGTTTTTTTACCGTTCAAACAATGGGGCAGTAGTATTACCTAAAAGTACTGATCAAAACTATGATGACGCTAGGTCACACATGGACCCCGAACTCAGAGAAAATAATTAACCCAGGTCTTTTTCACCGCCGGCCAGCCAGTTCCTACTACTTACTGCTGGTAAAGCAAAGGTCCTGCACAACAAGTGACTCACCTAGAACTGTGAGGGAGGCCTGCGATTGTAATCTGTCATCCCCATCACTAGGCAACACCTGACACTCATATTCTGCATCATCTTCCAGGTGGGCATTGACTATCATCAAACTGTACTCATTCTGGTGACTGGAAGTGATGGAATAGCGGTCATAGCCTGGAATGCTTCTGTTAAATCCTGAAATCAGAGAAAAACACCATCTGACTTTTGGCATGCATCTTATTAATATTATAAGATAAGATAAGATAAGATATAACTTTATTAACCTGTTGTCAGGAAATTTGTTGTCACAGCATCAGTAACAGTACAACAGTAAATGCAATATCTAAGACATACAGATCTTTAATGCAAACTGCAGACACGCACATTGCTCATACGACATTACCAGCAAATAAGAACATTACTCACACACACACTATCAGAACAATACATCAGAAAACTAATGACAGCATATCACATTAGGAAACATACTACTGCTTCAAGTGGCGGATGGCAAAAAAGATCCTCTATTACGCTTTCTGTTTGTTTTTAATTACAGTATTCGTCTGCTTCTTTGGGATCAAATTATCTGATGGAACAGGGGGATCTACAGACAACAAAAAAAAACCCGAACTCCAAGACATACAGAATGTCCCTAAAGTCTGGATCCATAGGCATTTTTCCTTACATGAAAGTTGAATTTTTTTTCTTTTTATTTCAAATCCAACATGGCTACCAGTAGAAGATCACATTGTTGTTGTATTCAGTACGCTTTTGCCTTTGGATCCAGGCATTTTGGACATCTTATGTCGTATTCTGTCATGTGCTTGTACATGTATTTTTTATCAACATTTTTTTTTTACATTTTTGGTATGGCCATTAAGTGAAAATTCATCTCTCTAATCCAAGCACAGCCAGGTACCCGGCTTGTATAACTCTGTAGTGTATTTGTGTACTCTAATTGGCATATCATGCTAATCCTGTAATAGCACAGTCAGCTACTGGCAGACAAGAATGTCTATATTTTCTTAGTAAATCCAGGAAACCCTATCATACTAAGCTTGGTCAGACACAGTCAGCTTCTGCCATTATTTTTTTGTGTAAATTTCACTGACAGCAACTGGCTGTGATGTTCTGGTCTTGGTATGACACCCCCCATACAGTTTCATAAATGAGCCACAGAAACTGTGAAAACTACAGAATTCTGTAGATCCAAATAATCTTTGAACCCTGTTACATGATCTATGTGTTTGTAGTGTATCAGCCAACATTAATGTGTGTTTCTCACCTAATGAAAATCCATCTTTGGTCCACTGCACTAACCCCTTGCGGTCACCTACAACACATTTGAGCACTGCTGTCTGACCTCGTACGACATTGGTGTCTTTAGGCACTTCTAGAAAATGCTGAGCTCCATGGATGACAACTGAAAATCATTGACCAATGCAAAAAATTAACAATCATCATATCTTTAAATCTGAATACAGTAATAATTTTTTACAACAGCGGACCAAAATGCAGACATAATATATCTAAGTCACACTGTACAATCCAATGAAAATCCCTGGATTATTTTCTTTATTCAATCTCAATATCTGAACTTCAGCACTGGAGGGCTTGGGCATACTTTTAACAGTAGTGTTTTGGTAGGTAGGAACAGCTGTGATTATTACAGAATATTTTTTCCTTTTTCTTTTTCTTTTTTGAGAGAAAAAAGATTATTAATTTTTTCCTGGCAGGCAACGAAAAGTTATCTTACACCATTTTTTTTTTTTTGCGGCCATGCCAAAGTAAAAATAAAATAATAAAAGCATAGGTGCCACACAGGCATTATGAAAAAGGAGGAACTTTTTTTCGACTGTCCGGGGGGAGGGGTTGGGGAAGGGAGGCGTTGCTCCCCTCCCCCAATTTAGAATTTTTTTTTAAATGTTGGAAAAAATTCAAATAGCGGAAAAGTGGCACCTATGATAAAGAGACAAACCAAAAAAAAGGTAGAAAGAAAGAAAATAAAAAATTGCGCAAATGGATTTCCACAGTTTTTCCCCATAACCATACAGAATTACAACTGGGTATCACATACCAAAGCACATCCTTTTTTTTTTTTTTTAAATTAATATAATTTGTTATTTTAATTAATTCTCCAGATCGTCCATACACACTTTTTATAAATGACTGCCTAGCCTGAATGAGAAAATAAATCACACATGCTCATTTTGGGGGGTGTTCTCAAATAAACTATTTGCCCTTTTTGATTTTAATCATCTCTTGAAAATACAGTGCACCTTCCTTCCCCTATTTTGAACTACATTTTGGGTTATCCCATTAAACTTGATTTAAATATTTTTATCCACATTTATGAAATTCAAAACAATTTTTGAGAATTTTACCAATGTGATAATGTTGTAATGAAACTATTTATTTCCACTTGTGAAACTTAAAATTGATGAAGCTCTGAATACCAAATGTAAACAGGATGCCCATGAAAGGCTGTGGAAAGCACAAAATGGCTATTATTGTGCCAACGTGCCACAAAAACCCGAACTCTGTCTCATTACAGTTCTTCCATCTCTCCTTACTACCATATCCCTTCCAATAAAAAAGTACAAAACAAAATCTTTTTAATCTGGGTATGTGGTATATTTATTTGGTTGCAAAATTAGTATCTCCAACTAGCCTTTTCTTCTCCCAGATCTCATATTGTAGGGCTCTAAGGAAACCGCACAAGTGCAAAAGAGCTAGTTTTACAGTAGAAAAATGAAACAAAACAAAGAACTCTCTTACATGAAATGGCAATGTATTCCTTATCTTGAGAACATTTTTAGTGACAAAGTTGGAAAAGAAA